>CM038681.1:230195191-230338221 GCA_021605205.1 Aegilops longissima
GATGTTTTGCTACCTACAAAAGGTTGGTTCTTCCCCTACAACCCCTACCCCTCCAAGGCAGTACTCTTCATCGGCAAATCCGAATGTCTCGACAACAACTGACACTTGGCACTATGTAAATAGGTTAGTACCAAAAAATGATATAAAATGACTATAAAATAATTATAAAACATCCAAGATTGATAATATAACAGTATGGAACAATAAAAAGTTATAGATACGTTGGAGACATATCAGCATCCCCAAGCTTAACTTCTACTCGTCGTCGAGTAGGTAAGTGATAAAAACAGAATTTTTGATGCGGAATGCTGCCTAACATGTCATATCATATTCTTTTCTTTATAGCATGGATATTTGGACTTTTATGTGATTCAAAGCAATAGTCTAGTTTTGACATGATAATTTAAATACTCAAGCATATAAACAAGCAACCATGTATTTCAAAATATCAACGCTAAAATAAGTTATCCCTAGCCCATCGTGCTCAATCATTGATCCATTCATGAAACACACTCGCATATTAGTTACACCCAATACTTAAGTACGATCATATTGCCTCCTAGTTGGTGCTTTTGTAAGAGAAGATGGAGACACAAATTCAAAATATTTTTTTTGCATAAAGTAAAAGAAAGGCGCTTCACAGAGGGAAGTAGGGATTTGTAGAGGTGCCAGAGCTCAAAGCGAAAAACTTAGAGATAAAAACATTTTGGGAAGTGTATTCGTCCCATCAAAGAAAACGACTTAGAGTTCCCAACACTTTCCATGCTAGATATATCATAGGCGGTTCCCAAACAGAAAATAAATTTTATTCCCTTTTCAACCATACTTTCACTTTCAATGGCTAGCCGTATCCACGGTTGCCCTCTATACCAACACTTTCCAAGGAATTTATTATTTTACAACATAAAGTAAATTCATTTTTCATTTCGGGATTGGTCATCCCTACTACCTTTGCCTTACTCTCGTGCAATGAAAAGTGATTAAACACTCATCGTGAGAATAACACATCTAGAATGCATGGAAAATATTAGCCACCCCTCACCGCTCCGTGAGCGAAACAAACGCACAAAAAGAGAAGTTTAATTTGAAAACTAGAGATGGCACATACAAATTTGCTTAGAAGGGCAAAAGAATACCGCATATAGGAAAATATAGTGGACTCATATGGCAAAACTGGTTTAAATGATTTTGGATGCACAAGTAGAGATCATACTTAGTGCTGAAGGCTAGCAAATGATTTAAGCGACCAACCAAGAAACGGATAATCTCATAAGCAAGCATTAAGCAAATTTAACACCGAATAATGCACCACAAGTAGGATATAATTTCATTGCATGACTATTGAATTTCGTGCTTGCATAGGGAATCACAAACCTTAACACAAATATTCTTACTAAAGCATAATTACTCATCAACATAACTCACATATCACATCATCATATCTCAAAACTATTACTAAGAATCAAGTTTATTTTATCCAATGATCTTCATGAAAGTTTTATTATATACTTTTTGGATATATATCACTTTGGGACTAATTTTCATGTGTTGCTTTTCATAAGCTCAAACAAATATAAGTGAAGATCATGAGCATAAATTTTTCTTTCTCTCAAAATAATTTAAGTGGAGCAAGAGAGAACTTCTTGAAAATTTTACTAACTCTCAAATAAATCTAAGTGAAGAAAGAGAGCATTTCTTCAAAACTACAAAAGCACACCATGCTCAAAAAGATATAAGTGAAGCACTAGAGCAAGTCCATAGCTCATAAAAATTTTAAGTGAGGCATAGAGAGCAATTCTAACAAGTCATGACATAATTTCTGGTATCCCAAATAGGTGTGTCCAGCAAGGGATCAAGACTTAAACACAAAATACAATAAGCAAATACTCATATCATACAAGACGCTCCAAGCAAAACACATATCATGTGACGAATAAAAATATAGCTTCGATAAAATATCGATGGTCGTTAGAAGAAAGAGGGGATGCCACTTGAGGGCATCCCCAAGCTTAGTTGGTTGCTCATTTCTGGATAATATCTTGGGATGCCATGGCATCCCCAAGCTTAGGCTCTTCTACTCCTTATTCCTTCATCCATCATAAGATAACCCAAAACATGGAAACTTCAATCACACAAAACTCAACAAAACCTCCATGAGATCCGTTAGTGCAAGAAAAATAAATCACTACTATAAGTACTGTACCAAACCAATTCATATTTTGTTTTTGCATTATATCTACTGTATTCCAACTTTTCTATGGCAAAAACTCATCAAAGAAAACCATAGAGACATCAAAATAAGCACACAACGCAAAGAAAACAGAATTTGTCAAAACTGAACAGTCTGTAGCAATCTGATTTGTTCGAATACTTCTGGAACTCCAAAATATCTGAAAAACTAGCGCTATATTAATATTATGCAAAAAGAATTGGCATTTTATCACGCTCTGGTAAAAAATAAGAATTGTTTTCGTGAGTGCAAAAGTTTCTGTTTTTTCAGCAAGATCGAACAACTATCATCCAAGAAGATCCTATCGGTTCTACTTGGCACAAACACTAATTAAAACACAAAAAGCACAATCATAAAATTTGCATAATTGTGCTAACACTCAAGAACAGAAAGCAAAAATAAATTTTATTTATTGGGTTGCCTCCCAACAAGCGCTATAGGTTTACGCCCTTAGCTAGGCATAGAGCAAGGATCTAAGTTTTGACATCTTTGGTTAGAGATCCATAAGATGCCCTCATGATTGATTCATATGGTGGCCTAATTCTTGTTCTAGGTAAGTGTTCCATACCCTTCCTCAAAGGAAATTGGAATTTAATATTGCCTTCTTTCATATCAATCACGGCACTGATAGTGCACAGAAACAGTCTACCAAGAATAATTGGACAAGACGGATTGCAATCAATATCAAGAACAATAAAATCTATGGGCTCATAATTCCTATTTGCAAGAATAAGACCATCATTAATTCTTCCCATAGGCTTTTTAAGAGTAGAATCCGCCAAGTGCAAATTTAAAGAACTTCCTTCAAGATCGGTAAGACTAAGCACATCACATAAAGATTTTGGAATTGTAGAAACACTAGCACCCAAGTCACACAAAGCAAAACACTCATAATTTTAAATCTTGAATTTGATAGTAGGTTCCCACCCATCATTCAATTTTCTAAGAATTGAAACTTCTAATTCCAATTTTTCTTCAAAAGCTTTCATCATAACATCAACAATTTGTTTAATAAAAGCTTTATTTTGTTCATAAGCATGGGGTGAATTTATCATGGATTGCAACAAAGAAATACAATCAATCTTAGAGCAACTATCATAATTAAAGTCTTTGTAATCCAAAAGAGTGGGCACATTACTAGCTAAAGTTTTGGCCCTCTTCAAACCCACTTTCATCAATTTTCTCAACAAGATTTTCACCCTCCAAAATATTGGGACGCCTTCTACCTAAAGTTGACTCTTCTCCAGTCCCTTTTTAATCAATATTAACTTTACTAAACAAGGAATCAATAGAATAAACACAAATTATTTTAAGATCTTCATCACTTTTACGAAATAAATCACTAGAAAATGCTTTTCCTAAAAATTCTCTTTTAGCTCTAAGCATAGCGGTTCTTTTATTACTTTCATCCTTAGAAACATAAAGAGCTTTAATTTATTCATCTACCTTAGGCACAAAAATTTTCATCTTGAGATTTTCCACATCGTGAGCAATTCTATCAACACTTCTAGACAAATCATCAATCTTACTCAACTTTTCTTCTATGGAAGTGTTGAAAACCTTTTGCGTGTTGATAAATTCTTTAATATTGTTCTCAAGATCAGAGGTGTTCCTATTATTATTATAAGATTGATTTCCATAGGAATTACCATAATTATTAGAGGAATTACTAGGAAAAGGCCTAGGATTAAAATTACCTCTATAAGCATTATTGTGGAGATTATTTCGAGAGATAAAATTCACATCTATGGCATCACTATTTTGCTAGCAACCAATTTGATAAGAGCATCAACTTTTTCACTCAAAGAAGAAATTTATTCAACCGAATTAACTTTTTTACAAGTAGGAGCCCTTTCGGTACGCCATTGTGAATAATTTGCCATGATATTATCAAGCAATTTGGTGGCTTCACCCAAAGTAATTTCCATAAAAGTACCACCCGCTGCGGAATCTAAATGATTACAAGATACAAAATTCAAACCCGCATAAAAATATTGTATGATCATCCAAAGATTTAACCCATGAGTTGGGAAATTCCTTAGCATCATTTTCGTCCTTTCCCAAGATTGTGCAACATGCTCATGTTCAAGTTGCTTGAAATTCATGATCTGGGTTCTAAGAGAAATAATTTTTGCGGGAGGAAAATACTTAGTGATAAAAGCATCTTTGCATTTGTTCCAAGAATCGATACTATTGCGAGGCAAAGAATAGAACCAATTTTTTGCAGAATCACGCAAAGAAAACAGACATAATTTCATCTTCACCACATCATTGTCCACGTCTTTTTTCTTTTGCATATCGCATAATTCCACGAAGGTATTAAGATGGGACGCGGCATCCTCATTAGGAGTACCGGAAAATTGATCTTTCATAACAAGATTCAGCAAAGTAGTATTAATATCACAAGACTCCGCACTAGTGGCGGGAGGAGCAATCGGAGTGCCGATAAGATCATTGTTGTTGGTATTTGGGAGAGCACATAACTTGGTGTTCTCTTGAGTCATGATGACCACACAATAAGATTTCGCTGAAAACAGATCCGGCAAGAAAACAGCGAACGAAAAAGAGAGGCGAATAAAACGGCAATTTTTTGTGAAGTGGGGGAGAGGAAAACGAGAGGCAAATGGAAAATAATGTAAATTGCGAGGAGATGGGATTTGTGATTAGTAACTTGGTATATGTTGAAGATCCTCCCCGGCAACAGCGCCAGAAATTCCTTTTGATGTCACTTGAAGCTACGTCGGTATTTCCCCAAAGAGGAAGGGATGATGCAGTACAGCGGTGGTAGGTATTTCTCTCATATATGAAACCAAGGTTATTGAACCAGTAGGAGAACCAATCAACACAATGTAAACAGCCCCTGCACACAGATAACAAATCCTCACAACCCGACGGGTTAAAGGGGTTGTCAATCCCTTCCAGGTACGGTGCCTCAAGATAGGCAAACGTACGTGAGATAAAATTGTAGTAGATTGATAGATCGAACGCCAAATAAAATAAATAAGAATAAGTTGCAGAAAGGTATTTTTGTATTTTTGGTTTAATAGATCTGAAAATAAATACAAAGGAAAAGTAAATCGCAAAGGAAAATATATGAGAAAGAGACCCGGGGGCCGTAGGTTTCACTAGTGGCTTCTCTTGTAAAAAATAGCAAACGGTGGGTGAACAAATTACTGTTGGGCAATTGATAGAACTTCAAATAATCATGACGATATCTAGGCAATGATTATTATATAGGCATCATGTCCAAGATTAGTAGACCGACTCATACCTGCATCTACTATTATTACTCCACACATCGACCGCTATCCAGCATGCATCTAGTGTATTAAATTCATGGAGAAATGGAGTAATGCAATAAGAACGATGACATGATGTAGACAAGATCTATCTATGTAGAGATAGACCCCATCGTTTTATCCTTCGTAGCAATGATACATACATGTCGGTTCCCCTTCTGTCACTGGGATCAAGCACCGTAAGATCGAACCCACTACAAAGCACCTCTTCCGATTGTAAGATAAATAGATCAAGTTGGCCAAACAAAACCCAAATATCAGAGAAAAGCAATCATGCATATAAGAGATCAAAGAAACTCAAATAACTTTCATGGATATAAAAAGATAGATCTGATCGTAGACTCAAAGTTCATCGATCCCAACAAACACACCGCAAAAGAGTTACATCATATGGATCTCCAAGAGACCATTGTATTGAGAATTCAACGAGAGAGAGAGAGAGAGAGAGAGAGAGAGAGAGAGAGAGAGGAAGCCATCTAGCTACTAACTACGGACCCGAAGGTATACAAAGAACTACTCACGCATCATTGGAGAGGCACCAATGGAGGTGGTGAACCCCATCCGAGATGGTGTCTAGATTGGATCTGGTGGTTCTGGACTCCGCGGCGGCTGGATCAATATTTCTTCGACTCCCCTAGGATTTTGGGAATATTGGGGTATTTATATAGCAAAGAGGCGGTCCGGGGGGCACCCGAGGTGGGCACTACCCACCAGGGCGCGCCTAGGCCTCCTGGTACCCTGGTGGGTTGTGCTCTCCTCGGAGCACCCCCCCCCCCCCCAGGCGCAGCCAGGGCCCATTATGTTCCTTTTGGTCCAAAAAAATCTCCGTGATGTTTCGTTGCGTTTGGACTCCGTCTGATATTGATTTCCTGCGATGTAAAAAACATGCAGAAAATAGCAACTGGGACTTGGCACTATGTCAATAGGTTAGTACAAAAAATGACATAAAATGACTATAAAATGATTATAAAACATCTGTCGGGGAAGCTGATCGTACCCACGAACACCTATGGGGCCGGCGGACCGAGCCCCTTTCGGTTCGGCGGGGAGCGGAGATTGCACGAAGAGCGGATCGAGGCGAAGCACACGAGTAGTTTACCCAGCTTCGGAGCTCTCCGGAGAGATAATACTCCTACTGCTGCTTGTCTGATTGTATTGTGTTCTTGCTAGGGAGCGTTGAGAGCTACAAAACCTAGCGTGGGAGTTCTCTAATTTCGAATGAGTCGAACCTCCTCTACGTTGCGCATGGGCCTCCTTTTATATGCTCAAGGGGTCACCAACAGGTGGCAACGTAGATGAGGGTAGAAGCGGAAAATGAGTTGCGGTTGGTACAACTACTTGTACAGTGCCCCTTACCTAACCTTGACGGCAGGGGACAAAGGCATTAAATGCCTGTCTAAGTCGACTAAACAGTGCAGAAAAGGACCGTCAGGGGCGCCACCGCTCGCCACGATGGCGATCTTGTCAGCGCCGCTTACCGCCGCACTCCGCTGGCCGCACAGCCTCTTGCCACGCGCGCCTGGAAAGATCCCACGGCGACACGTTGCTGGATGAGCTGGAGCGGAGGAACGGAGAGGTAATCTGCCGCGGCAAGCGCCTTGCCGCGGATGTTGCCTTGTCGCGTCCGGGAGCTTGTCGCTCACTGGGCCTTCCTGGCAAGCTCCTCTTGCCGGGGCCTTGTCTCTTTGACTTAAATACCTTGTTCTTGAATGGCTCCAAAGGAACCGCGGAGGAGCTAGGCGGTCACCGCGGCAAGGCCCGCCGCGGGGTGCTGCAACTGCCCGTGCACAAGTTCGGGGTACTAGGGTACCCCTATTCTAGTACACCGACAGGAGCCCCCGGGCCTGGGCCATACACGGTGCCGAGCGCTGTTGGGCCAGGCCCTAAACAGGGCACGGGCACACGCGACCTTGGTTACGCCATAACTCGCTCCGGACCCACCACGTTTCCCACGAACGGCACGCATCGGCTGCGGTGTCGTGGGAGAGATCGTGGGGGGGGGGGGGGTTTCTTTATTCGGCAAAGCGGAACGTTCGCCCCCTCCTCCTCCTTATAAACAGGGGAAACAGGGGCGGTTCGCCCACCTCGCCATTTGCTGTCTAATCTCGAAAACCACCGCTGCTCCCCTCCTCTTCCCTAGTCTATAGAGAGCAGCGCTCCGCCCCCCATCGTCACCAGCATCATCAACGCCGTCGGTCTCCCCCACCACCTTCGCCATGGCTCTGAAAGCCGACAAGGGGAAGGGCGTGAAGTCGGCCGAGGCGCAGCGGCTCGCGGCGCTGCGAAAGGAGCGGGCCATCTTCCCCCTCAGCTCGCCAAGGAAGGCGAGGGAATGGTACTACCTCTTCTGGTCGACGGAGACGCGAGCGCATCCGCGCACGAAGGTACTCTCGGCCGCTGCATCGAGTTGGCTCGGCGGGTACCCTTCTTCGCGCTCTTCTTCTATTGTGGGCTCTGCCCGCCCTTCTCTGAATTCTTCTGCGATATCATGAACACCTACAGGTTTCGCCTCCTCGATTTCACCCCCAATGCTGTCCTGACCATGGCAGTTTTCGCACATCTCTGCGAAAACTTTGTCGGAGTCCACCCAAACGTAGCCCTCTTCCGCCATTTCTTCATGCCTCGAGTAGAGAGAGGAGAGCCTCTCGCCGGAGGGATCGCCTGGATCTCAAGAATCGGCAAGAAGGAGGCCTGTCTGGAAGGAGAGCTCCGTAGCAAGTGGGAGGAGTGGAGGGCTGATTGGTGCTGGATCGTAGAGGAGAACCCGCAGCCATTCACTGCCCAGCGCCAAACCCCAATAGTGCACGGCAACGATTGGAGCAACTTGGCGCCAGAGGATGCTAGATTGAAGATCGCCGTTACCCGGATCCTGCGCCTCAGGCTTGCCGGACTCACTCAGAGGCGCGATTGGCGCAGATTTCTTCGCCGCCGCGCGCTTTGCAGGAGAGGAGGAGACCTGCTTGGGAGTTTCGAGCAGCGGCAGACATCATGAGGCTGCGCCCGGGCCTCAACTTCAACTTTACTGTCTTGGAGCTTGACGCGATGCTCTTAGAGCTGTTCAAGCATGACCCCGATCACCCCGAATGGTTCATGTTGCCAAGGGGAGTCGTTCCTTTATGCAACAACTCTTCGCTCGACCGCATCCGTGCGATGATGCCGTTGTGCGACTCGCATGGAATCGTTCCAACTTGGCAAGAGCCTGCTGATGACGTCGTGCGGCAGTTCTTCGACAGCTTGGAAGAAGTGCCAATCCGCCCCGACGAGCAGAAGGGCCTCACCCGTGACACCACCGATGAAGAGATGCAACGCATTGCCACGAGGTTGGAGGAGGCGGCAGCAGCTGCTGCCGCTGGCGAATTTGGATTTACTGTGGAGGAGGCGGAGGCAGCAGAGGCGGCAAGCCTTGTCGATCGAGAGGAGCTTGCCGGCGAGGAGGAGCAGGCCGAGCCCGAAGTTGAGCCGAGCGAGCCTGCGGGGCGCCTCCTCCCACCTTCAAGTAGCTTGCGCGGCGCGAGCCCACAGCTCCACCAAGAAGGCGTCTCCATAGGCCGGGAAGTGGCGGGGCGGCAGACGGGCCAACAGCCGTCGCGCCGCGCGACGCGCTCCACCGCGGCAAGCACTATTGCCGCGGGAGCACCTCACGCCGCCGCAGCAACTGGAGCGGGGCCTTCTGGGACCACAGCTCCTGCACCCGCCAAGCGTCCGAGGGAGCCTACTCTTCCGGCTCGGCGCACCGGAGGTGAACCGGAATTCGACCTCTCCGCGCTCAGCTCCGAGGAAGAAGAAGAGTAAGATCTTGTCGCTGTACTTGTAATTCTTCAATTTGTTGCTTTGTCTTGTGTCTGACTTGCTTCATTTTGAACTCTTTCCTTTTCAGGACGCTGGCCCAGAGAGCTTCGAAGAGAGCCAAGACCCCGGTGATCGTCATCGAGGACGAACCCACTGCAGCAGCGGGAGGTGCGTCCGAGACCTCCTTGCGGGACCCGGCGACCCTTTCACAAAGCAGCCCCCAGCGTAAGTATATGGTTCACTTTCTGCGGTTAGGCGTGCATGGGTGCTCTTTATTTGCTGATATCTGACTGTTGATTTGTGTAGGAGCAGAGCAGCCCCGCCAGGAGTGTCCTGAGGCCGTTCCTGACATGCCATCTACTTCAACTACGCCGCCAAGGGAAGATCCCCCGGCAAGGGAGTGCCCTCCGGCAAGGGAGGCTTCTCCGGCAAGGGACGGCTCTCCGGCAAGAGATGGCTCTCCGGCAAGAGATGGCACCGTCGACCCTCCGGTGGCTGAGACTGCAGCTGCAGATCCCATCGCAGGTAAACCTCTTGTCTGTAAGCTTCCCTTGTGTTCTTCTTCTTCCAATTCTTCTTTTTGGATATTTTGCTTGACTTTTCTTTCTTTTTCTTGTCGTCAGATCCATCCGCCACAGAGCCGATGGAGACTGAGGTCGCCGGCGAGGAGGACGCGCGCGGCAACACTGACGACGCCGTCGTCGCCGAGGAGGAACACGGCGCGGACGAGCCTGCCGTCGAAGAGGCCAGCAAGGCTGCCGCCGCAGAAACTGGCGAGGGGTCCGGCGATCGTACTAACGACCCTGAGGCCGCAGGAGCGCGGGGCGCTACACCGACCGCCGATCCCTCCGCCGTTGCCGCAGCACCAGACTCCGAGTAGCCCCAGCCCGGCGCCTACTTGAAGGCCGGCGATGGGGTCTTCATCAAGCTCCCCTGGGCGTCGAGCTCCAGGGCACCGGTCGAGGGAGAGACCTTTGACGAAGAGCTGCTCGCCTCCGCTAGGCTGTCGTTGGTCGACACGCCAAGCAGCAGCAGTGGCGAGTCTGAGGAGGAGCAGCTGTTGCGGAAGCTGTTGTCGCTCTACCGCGCCCGACAAGCCAAGCTGGAATCCCGGGAAGCACTTGTCGCGAGGACGGGAGCAGACATGGAGAAGCGCGCAGAAGAGCTCCGGGGCGCCAACCAAGAAACTCTCCGGAATGTAGCGGAAGAGCGGGAGCGACTCGCTGAAGAGCGCACAGCCTTCATCCTTGAGAAGGCTGAGGTCGAGGAGCAGCAACGACTTGCTGCCGAGAAGCTATCTGCGCAAGAAGGCGAGTTGGCGCAGCGGAAGATCAATCTTGACAGCTATGAGGAAGAGCTTGCCGCGCGTGAGCAATCAATTGGCGGAGCTCTCAAGGAAGCAAAAAACGCTGCCGCAGCTGCCGAGGCCGCCAAGAAAGAGTTGGAGACGAAGGTGACACAGCTGGAGGCCAACCTCCAGAAGAGTGGCGAGGAGCTTGCTGCGCTCAAGCACGAGCGCGAGAAGGACACCTACACTCTTGGCGAGCTGCAGGGTCGTCTCGCCGAGAGGAGCAAAGAGCTCGACGCCGTCAAAGACTCCAAGGCAGATCTTGAGCTGAAGCTGACAACCTTGATGCAGACGCTGGACGGCGCCAAGGAGCGGGAGGTGGCCTTGTTGGAGAAGATCAAGACCGACGAGGAGCTGCTGACGAGTGCCACGACCGCCTAGAACACCTTCAGAGAGAACGTGATGCACTGGACCGAGGGTCTTGTAAATACTGCCGCCACCATCGACAAGGAGTTGATGGAGCTGGGGATGGTGGATCTCGGGTACTCCTCCGACGAGCATCTCCAACCCAGCGCCAAGCTCAGCTTGTTCTTTAAAGGCGTGGTGACGGCTCTCCAACGGCTTCGGGAAGAGATCCCAAAGCAGCTGGCCGACGAGTCGCGCCAAATCTGTGCGGGGGCTCTTCAGAAGGTGCTGATGAAGGTGGCCTTCCGCAATCCAGGCGTTAGCTTTGCCAACGTCCTCAAGTCCTTGCCGCCGACTGCTGACATTGAAGCGCTCAAGGCCCTTGTCGCACCCATTGTGGACAGGGTGAGCGGGATCAAGAGAGTCGATGGCGACCGCGTAGATTAGGTCGCCCGTTTTATCTTTTCCTTGTCGCCGCTGATCATGTTAGAAGAACAATTTATTAGAGCTGCGACAAGCTATCTTGTAATACAACTCTATTTCAGTTAGTAATTGCTATGTTATTTCCTATACTTGAGTCCTTCCTTTGTATGTTTCTGCCCTACGCTTTTAGGGAACTTGTCGGCGCGGGCACCCTTGCCGCGAGCGCTGAGTGCGGAACATCAGCAGCCTGCTGGCGGTGCCGCCTCCGACAAGCAACCTTGTCGCGACTAGTTGCAGCTCACTTAAGTTGTTGAGCGGACTCGAAACAAAGTAAGGGCGCAAACTAGCTACGAGTTGGTTCCTTCACAGCATGTTTTTCCATACAAAGCACGGTCGTTCGAGGAAGATAACTTAAAAATTTAAAACTAATTGCCCAAGCTTTGGCAACTTAGCTTTTCTGTCGTTTTCTTCTCGGTAAGGCGAAACTTCTTCGAGCTACGCTTGGTCCACAACATTATCTTCTTCTCCTTCCCCCCTGGCAAACTTGTGGGCGAGGTAACCTTCTCTTCTTTGAGAAAGAGAGAGAAGAGAATATAAAGATATGGAGCCTTGCGGCTCGTTATTGCTTACCGGAATAGGTGCTGCACAAAGTGTCAGATAATACATGCAAAGTAAAAAGCAGAAAGCATGAAATTGACAAGATGTGCGGAGCACATGAGCTTCTTGATGCATCGGGTCTGCGCCCGCTTTGTACAAAGGATTACATGCAACATGGGCAAGACTTGTACAAAAGGTGGTTGCGGAACAGGTTCCGCAACCGCGCCTATGGGTAAAACTTACGAAGATGCTCAATATTCCAGGAGTTGCTCACCGGAATGCCATCTTCGGTCTCAAGGCGGACAGCGCCAGGCCTAGTGACTCGTCTCACCAGATAAGGGCCTTCCCACTTCGGCATCAGCTTGTTGGAATTCTTGGCGGACTGAACGCGCCGAAGAACAAGGTCACCTTCCTCGAGACTTCTGGCACTAACTTTGCGGCTATGGTAGCGGCGCAAAGCTTGCTCGATAACGAGCAGCTCGTCAATGGCTGAAGACGGTCCTCCTCAAGGAGCAGCGCGTCATCTTGTCGCAGTTGCTCTTGCTCTAGCTCATCATAAGCGAGCACTCGAGGTGACCCGTATACGAGTTCCGTGGGGAGAACTGCCTCTGCTCCATAGACTAGAGCGAAAGGTGTCTGGCCAGTGGCTCGATTTGGCGTCGTCCTGATCGACCAAAGAACCATCGGCAGCTCCTCAATCCAGTTTGTTCCGCACTTGTGCAGCCTGTCGAAAGTTCTGGTCTTGAGCCCTCGCAGCACTTCAGCGTTTGCCCTCTCCGCTTGACCGTTGCTTCTCGGATGAGCAACAGAAGCGAAGTAGACCTTGGCGCCAAGATCTTGGACGTACTGCATGAAGGTGCGGCTCGTGAATTGCGTGCCATTGTCGGTGATGATCCTGTTAGGAATCCCAAAGCGGCAAACAATCGACCAAGAACTTGATCGCTGATGTCTGCTGTCACCTTCCTCACTGCTTCCACTTCCGGCCACTTTGTGAACTTGTCGATTCACGACATACAAGTACTCAAAGCCCCGACAGCTTGGGGAAAGGGGCCGAGGATGTCGAGCCCCGCACCGAAAATGGCGGGATAAAGGGATCGTCCGGAGAGCTTGAGCTGGCTGGTGTATCTGCTTGGAATGGAACCGCACGCTTCACACAGTTACTTGTGCGATTGCATCCTCGGAGGCTGTTGGCCAAAAGAAACCTTGCCGAACGCTTTGCGGCAAGTGCTCTTGTGCCAATGTGGTGACCACATATGCCTCCATGTATCTCTGCCAACAGCTTCTGTCCATCTTCCCGATGAATACACTTCAATTTCACACCGTTGAGTCTTCTTCTGTACAGAATGTTGTCGACAAACTGGTACATACTTGACTGCTGGGCTACTCTTTCCGCTTCTTCTTGCTCTTCGGGAAGCTCTCCTGTCTGAAGGAAATGGATGATCTGTTGTGCCCATGCTGGAGCTTGCGGCTCGACAATAAGGACTAAAGGCGCATTTGCTGCTTGGAACATCCGCTTCTCTGGCGAGAACCTGCGGCTCAGCCGAGCTTGATGATCCCGGCAAGCTTGCGGAGCAAAACTTGTCGGGAGCGTCTGCTTCAACGGAACATACCCTAGGGCTCGCCGGAGCAGACTGCTCCTCAGCGCTCTTAGCGTTGATCTTGAGGACCTTTTTGGCGGCGGTTTCAGGGAGCTCTGCCGGAAATTAGTCACCAGAAACCAACTTCCTCTTCTTGCTCTGTCCAGTTGATGGCGTTACAGTCGGTTGAGTCAGTTTGAGCACAAAGATCCCTGGTTCCACAGGTAACTTAAGTGCGGCGCACTTCGACAGACCATCAGCAATGTCGTTGTGAGCTCTTGGAACATATTCCATTTGTAGGCCGTCAAAGTGCTCTTCTAACTTTCTCACTTCATCAACATAAGCTTCCATCAATGGACTCTGATAATTCTTGTTTACTTGGCGGACAACAAGCGATGAGTCACCCCTGACAATGAGCTTCCTGATCCCAAGGTCTGCTGCGATTCTGAGACCGGCAAGCAAACCCTCATACTCTGCAGTATTGTTCGTTGCTTGCTCCTTGGGAAAGTGCATCTGGACTACGTACTTGAGGTGCTCTCCGGTGGGTGCGACAAGTAGCACGCCGGCACCGGCGCCTTGCAGCGAGAAGGCACCGTCAAAGTACATCAGCCACTCTTTGCTTGCTTCCTTGACGGGGATGCTCGTTTCTGGAATTTCTTCATCTTGTGTAGGCGTCCTGTAACATCCCAAAATTCTAAATTTTGGAATGTTATATTAAATAAATAGTTTTGATTGTTTGTTTGATTGTTGTCTGAATGATTGAGTGAAATTGAGTGAAATTGAAACTTTTGAAGGTTAAATGAGAGGAATTAAAGGACTTTCCCAAACTTTCATTTTTCTTTTATGATCTCCGGGAATTCAAATTCTTTTCATCACAAAACCCTGGAGAGAAGATGACATGACTTCTTCCATTTATTTAAATGACAAGGGGTGTTGAAAATATTTTCCAATTCTGAAACTTTATGCAACTCAATGATTTTCACGAAATAAGATAAAATGACTTCTTCAAAACATATGAAATATGAGTTGGGAGTTTTAAAAGAATTAAATTCAAAGTTCTTTTGAATTTATTTCCAATTTGGAGTTATTTGAGTTTTATTCAAATTATTTTTCTCCAAAAACAAAATATATAGAAAATAGGGTAACATGATTCCCTACATCAGAAAATTGGAGAGAAATTAATTTGAAGTCATTTTGGTATTTTAAAAATGATTTTTATTGGACCAGTAGCACTGTGTGAATTATTAAAATTTGTGTGGATTTTATTTGACATTAGAATAATGTTCATCTTGTAGGAAATATTTTTCTGCAAATTTTGATATATTATATGCCTATATAAAAGTTTTAATTATTTTGTTTTTGTTTTAGTTCTGTGAAATTTTGTTAAAAAAAATATGCAACGCCTTGGGCCAAAGGCCCAAGCCGCCGACCAGCCACCGGCCAAGGCCATCGCACAAACACACCTAGGGGGCCAGGGAGCCCAGGTTTCCTATTCTTTTACAAATCCTAGTAGGATTTGATCCCGTTTCGTTATTCCGTTTATTCCGATTTGTTTCTAGATCTTTTCACTCTTTGTTTCCTAATCCTAGTCTATTTCTTGCCCCCTACCCCAAGCAAAACCCTCCCCTCCCCACTATAAATACCCAAGCACCCCCCCTCCAACACATCAAACCAACACCTCTCCTCTCCTCTCCTCTCCTCTCCAGCAGCAGCAGTGCGCAGCACCACCGCCGCCAAGTGCCCGCCGCCATCTCGACCTCTCCTGAGGTTTAGATGATATCCTCTCCACCGTCCCGTGATCTCCTTTCCTCTAGGAGCAACATAACATCGGATCCGATCTTCTTCCCCAACTCCGACGACTACTCGGTGAGATCCACGAAATCCCGTAATTCATTTTTTTTCAGAAAATAGCAATCTTAGAAAATTCATATCTTTTAGAGTTTTAGTATTTTGAGTGATTCCAATTGATATGTGTCACAAATTTGCTGAAGTTTCTGTTAGTTCAATTTTATTTCACATTTGAGCAGTTTACATTTGTGTTTGTATGAATTTTCTCAAATCACTAGATTTGAGCTATTTTGAGTTAGGAATATTATTTTTGACCGATTCTTTTTGCTCCTGGTCTCTAGGACCTTTGTTTATCCAGTAGTATTTAGTATTTTATTTCTAGGTTAATTTAAATTAGGTTTTAGCAAAATAGTACTGTTTTATTATTAGTTCTATTTTAGCTTTTTCTTTATTGTTTTATTAGTTTTAAATTATTTATTTTTGTCACTTTTGACAAAATTAGTTGTGTTCTGTTAGAAAACAGGAGAAAATTTTATTTTATTTTAAAAATTTATTTTCCTTAGTTTTGTATGAAACCTTCTATAGGTCATAGTTAGAGTTTTATAAAAGCGTTTTATTTGTTTCTTTTTGCAAATAAAATTTTATGAAAAAATACTTTCTGTTAACTTAGTTGTTTTACTTTTTATTTTCTGTTAAATTATTAGTTTAGTGTTTTAATTGCTGTTAAGTTTTTTTTTACTTACGGCAAAACTATGTTAGATGCTTGTAGCAAAGTCATAGATTTTCGTTAGTAGTTTTTCTTTCTAGTTTTATTTGAAGCTTCTTTGGACTTTGTTGGAGTTTTATTATTGAGTTTTTTTGTTTTAATTGTTATTATGAGTGTTAAAATTGTTTGCTAGGATGTTTGCTTATATGAATGCTATGTTTGACTATATAGATTTTCAGCGGAGTGACGATTAGTTCTACCAAGTCATTTTACGACAGCGTTGTTATCTTCATCAAGTATTACCGAGCAAGTTCACTTTGGCCATGCTTTCATACCTATGTTTTATTGCATTTAGTGGCATCTTTGCAACAACCCTCCATAGTGATATTGAATCCTTGTAGTTGAGTAGTATGCATGAGGTAGGAACCCATCACCCTGTTACCAAGCCGGGGCGTTATTTATTTTAATGCTACGCTATAGTAGACGGGGTTGGTATGAGTGCTCGGGAGTGGTGTGAGAATGGAGGATCTATGTCAATGGCGACAACTCCATGATGGAATCTGCAAGGACTGCATCTTCAAGGCCTCAAGACTTCAAGACTCGAGACAAGAATTCAATACACACTCTTTGGGTGAAGGATTTGGTTGACGGGCACCTGGAGAAACCAGTGGTTGGCGGGATGCATGGAGAAGCGCCATGACATCTTGCGGAAAGCTTCACCCAGACTCAAAGAGACGGAAGAATACTTCATGCCCGGAAGCTTACATGCAACCGCAAGTCACTATGGGCTCTGGCTTGGTTGACCTTAGTTGTGACTCTGGCTGGGGCGGTGCTAGCAGATGTAGAACTACGGTAGGATTGGATGAGCACGGACGGTGGTCGAGAGACTCTTGGAAGACCATGTTTGGTCATCTTGTTCTCAAACACCTGAAGTGCGAGAACGTAAAGAGAGGATCGAATCTTGCGGGTAAAGTGTACAAACCTCTGCAGATGGTTAAAACCTAATCGATTAGCCGTGTCCCGATTCACGGACAATTTGAGCATCTGGACTTGGATCTATCTCGGAACTCTCAACACGGATGATAACTTAATTGTGGGCAACTTATGATGAATTTGGGCTATGAGACATCGGTTGGCGGAACCATGTCATGATAGAAAACTCCATAGTACAGACTTCATTTATTCCTTTGATGTAGGGAAAATAAATCAGCTTTTACATAAACAAAACTCAGACCACGAGCCACAAAGCCATATTGCATATAGTATAGTTTTATCATCTGTTTTCTCATGTTGTGATCTTGCCAAGTACATTCAATGTCTTGACCTACATAACTGCAACGTATCATGTTGCGATACTTTCTTCGACGAGTAAGAATGCAGTGCAGGGTTACGGTCTACACTCAACCTGCCGATGGCGTTGATGGGACTCCACACCCGACTATTTGTTTCGCTGTGATTTATGAGGTATATATCAGTTTTATGTTAATTATACATGTGATTGCACTTTGATATATACATTGATGTCTGTGTGTGCCGACATCTTGATCCGAGGATGGCACGAGAACACGTAGGCTTGACCGTCGAGGTCGGGTCGCTCTGAGATATGGTATCGAGCACATGTTGATTGTAGGGCGTGACCCTAGAAATCGGAAAGCCCTAGGACAGGATGTCTCAAAAACTTTATTTTCAAAAGACTCTTACTTCTCATCCTTTTGATTTTATCAAATAGACCCTCTCCCCTCAAATTGTTAGAATATACCCTTTTCCCTTTTGACCACATGAAGGATCAACTGAAGCCGCTCCAAGAAAGATATCGGACAACTGATGACCTCTTCAAAGTAACAAGGGTTTCAACATACATTAGAAGAGTTGAAGCTGCAACAATTGAAGACTCCGAAGACTAGAAGAATTTGAAGAATCTGAAGAATTATTTGACCTTTAGAAGACAAAACCCCCGTTACACACTTACGTTAGATGCGGCGATTTGTGAGCTGTCATTTGTTTGATGTTTTCCGACAGCCACAAAGTAAAACCCGTTTCTTCAAAAACTATTGTTTGTATTGTGTGTATATCCTCCCCACCTCTCTCATATCTCATCCCAAAACTTTTGGACCCCATAGATGATGAATGAAGTTGGCCGATATTCTGGACCAAAGACTCAGCCGGAGGCGAGCTATGGATTCGAACATGGAGAATCACTTTGGGAGCAATTTGGTTTCAAGGAAGAATGAAGTATCGTCGCTCTTGATTACTTTGAAGGAAGTGCTGCAACATGGTGGCAGATGCATCAAGCTATCTGAGGATGGAATGGAGCAAAGACTTGGGAAGAATTCAAGAAGACTCGCAAGATCTCGTCTTACCGGAAGCACCATGATACACCAAGAAATAAACCTTGTGCCTGCAAGATTTGCGGAGAAATAGGACACACCGGAGGAACACAAGGATGGATGCCCTCATTGTGAGGAGAAACACCCAGTGAGGAATGCCCAACTAGTCGGGTGACTTGTTTCTTGTGTGAAGGAACCACCCACTACCCGACCAGTGTCACATTTACCCCATGGTGCAACAAACTATTCAGGAGCAGGAAGAAGGAATGAAAGAAGCCCTCAGAAGTTATGAAAGAACCTATGATGAAGGAATGTGTTGAAGACCACGATGGAGAAGGCCTCAACAGATTTTACTCAATGCCTGCTATACATGTGGAGAAGAAGGACATTTTTCGCAGATATGCACCAAGGAAAGAAAAGAGTATCAGGGATATTTCCGACAGCGAAGTGAAGTTGGACCCTCGGAAATAGAAGCTCGATCATTCTGAGAGAAATCCAGAAGAGAAAAAGAAGGCAACCCCGAACAACACAATTTTCGCAGAGAAGGACCTGAGTCATATCACTTGTTACAGGTGCAAGGATTTAGGTCATTACGCTAGTAAATGTCCAGAAAAGAAGCCAAGAATCCAAGGAGCCTACATAATCACAAAGAAGCCCCAAGACATGTCGGAAGTCATTTGTTTTCGCTGCAAGGAAGCAGGACATTATGCTACTAAATGTCACAACAAGATGAAAGCTGGAGTTGAGTAGTTGGAATTTTAATATTGGAAACAAGAGTAGTAGAAAGCAATTCCATTTTCATGAGTTCAATGAGTTGAGTTATGTAATGGGTGCTCAGAGTTTGTAATGGATTCATGAAATCAATAAAGTTAAGGTGACATGTTTTCATATGTTTAATTGTATGAGTTGTTACTCTATGAACACGGATTTTGACCATTTTCGAGGATATGAGAAATATGGTCTATGGTTGGATTTGTGAATTTCATTTTAAGGGTGATAGTACCCTATGAAGAACACTAGACCAATGGAAATGGAAATGTGTCCCACAGGTTGGAGTTTGGAAAAAATGAGTTGAAGTTTTATCTTTGATATGATGGTATTAAGAAATGAAATGTTATTGGATTTAAAGTGGTGTAATGTTGGAAAATGGAGCAATTGTAACTCCAAGGATGAGTGAAATTGGTACAAGTGTTGAAGTGGGCTCATAACCCACAGGCCCAGGAATTAATAAGGGTCAAGTACCCACCGGAAGAAGAAATTTTGGGAAGACTGCGATTTGATCAACAGACGTTTACGTAGGAGGTTACGCAAAAACCGAGAGTTGTGAAGAAACGATAGATGTTTTGTTCAGCTTGCAGAATCAATGGAATTATCAAACTAAGTTCGTTGAGAAGAGAAATTCTGCAATGCTTGTGAGTATGCCCAAGTGTTAGAATCGTGATTCACTGTTTACGTATGTGGTAATGATTCAAGTGCGGGATGGATTGGCCCCCATACCGGAGACTTCTATCATGAACTATCATATGTTGATGGAAAATCAGAGAGACTTGAAAACTTTAGAAGAGCGTCGATACGACAAGCCAAAAACCTTAGAATGGTAGGACGATTGATCCATGTACCGGCAACCGTTGCCAAACGTAGGTCATACGGTGAGACCCAACCCAACCCATTATTCCTGCAGGAGAAACCTGTAATGGTCGACCACCATGAGATCCCGATAGTTGTTTATTGGCGACAGACCTGTCAGCTAAGGAGACACAGTCTCGAAAGAACCTCACCAGGATGAAAGGACACGTATTTGAGGAAAAAGGTTTTGACCCTACCGGAAGAGCCCCAGTGTAGGAGTTACTTCGAAGTTGTGAGAAGACCGATGGTGTTCACCCTAGGGATGGAGAACCTGAGTTCCGTTGGAACCATAACCCTGCTTTTAAGTGTGGTAGCACACTAGACCATTCCGATCGACGGATTTGCTGGAAGACCCCCAAACCCTAACCTTTTCTTGCTGCCTATTCGAATCTCGAGGACGAGATTCATTTTAAGTGTGGTAGGTTTGTAACATCCCAAAATTCTAAATTTTGGAATGTTATATTAAATAAATAGTTTTGATTGTTTGTTTGATTGTTGTCTGAATGATTGAGTGAAATTGAGTGAAATCGAAACTTTTTGAAGGTTAAATGAGAGGGAATTAAAGGACTTTCCCAAACTTTCATTTTTCTTTTATGATCTCCGGGAATTCAAATTCTTTTCATCACAAAACCCTGGAGAGAAGATGACATGACTTCTTCCATTTATTTAAATGACTAGGGGTGTTGAAAATATTTTCCAATTCTGAAACTTTATGCAACTCAATGATTTTCACGAGCGAAGATAAAATGACTTCTTCAAAACATATGAAATATGAGTTGGGAGTTTTAAAAGAATTAAATTCAAAGTTCTTTTGAATTTATTTCCAATTGGAGTTATTTGAGTTTTATTCAAATTATTTTCTCCAAAAACAAAATATATGGAAAATAGGGTAACATGATTCCCTACATCAGAAAATTGGAGAGAAATTAATTTGAAGTCATTTTGGTATTTTAAAATGATTTTTATTGGACCAGTAGCACTGTGTGAATTATTAAAATTTGTGTGGATTTTATTTGACATTAGAATAATGTTCATCTTGTAGGAAATATTTTTCTGCAAATTTTGATATATTATATGCCTATATAAAAGTTTTAATTATTTTGTTTTTTTTTAGTTCTGTGAAATTTTGTTAAAAAAAATATGCAGCGCTATGGGCCAAAGGCCCAAGCCATGACCAACCACCGGCCAAGGCCATCGCACGCACACACCTAGGGGCCAGGAGCCCAGGTTTCCTATTCTTTCACAAATCCTAGTAGGATTTGATCCCGTTCGTTATTCCGTTTATTCGATTTGTTTCTAGATCTTTTCCCTCTTTGTTTCCTAATCCTAGTCTATTTCTTGCCCCCTACCCCAAGCAAAACCCTCCCTCCCCACTATAAATACCCAAGCACCCCCCCTCCAACACATCAAACCAACACCTCTCCTCTCCTCTCCTCTCCTCTCCGCAGCAGCAGCAGTGCAGCACCACCGCCGCCGCCAAGTGCCGCCGCCGCGCCCTCGACCTCTCCTGAGGTTTATATGATCTCCTCTCCACCGTCCCGTGATCTCATTTCCTCTAGGAGCAACCGCAACATCGGATCCGATCTTCTTCCCCAACTCCGACGACTACTCCGGTGAGATCCACGAAATCCCGTAATTCATTTTTTCAGAAAATAGCAATCTTAGAAAATTCATATCTTTTAGAGTTTTAGTATTTTGAGTGATTCCAATTGATATGTGTCACAAATTTGCTGAAGTTTCTGTTAGTTCAATTTTATTTCACATTTGAGCAGTTTAAATTTGTGTTTGTATGAATTTTCTCAAATCACTAGATTTGAGCTATTTTGAGTTAGGAATATTATTTTGACCGATTCTTTTTGCTCCTGGTCTCTAGGACCTTTGTTTATCCAGTAGTATTTAGTATTTTATTTCTAGGTTAATTTAAATTAGGTTTTTAGCAAAACAGTACTGTTTAATTATTAGTTCTGTTTTAGCTTTTTCTTTATTGTTTTTATTAGTTTTAAATTATTTATTTTTGTCACTTTTGACAAAATTAGTTGTGTTTCTGTTAGAAAACAGAAGAAAATTTTATTTTATTTTAAAAATTTATTTTCCTTAGTTTTGTATGAAACCTTCTATAGGTCATAGTTAGAGTTTTATAAAAGCGTTTTATTTGTTTCTTTTTGCAAATAAAATTTTATGAAAAAATACTTTCTGTTAACTTAGTTGTTTTACTTTTTATTTTCTGTTAAATTATTAGTTTAGTGTTTTAATTGCTGTTAAGTTTTTTTTACTTACGGCAAAACTATGTTAGATGCTTGTAGCAAAGTCATAGATTTTCGTTAGTAGTTTTTCTTTCTAGTTTTATTTGAAGCTTCTTTGGACTTTGTTGGAGTTTTATTATTGAGTTTTTTGTTTTAATTGTTATTATGAGTGTTAAAATTGTTTGCTAGGATGTTTGCTTATATGAATGCTATGTTTGACTATACAGATTTTCAGCGGAGTGACGATTAGTTCTACCAAGTCATTTTCGACAGCGTTGTTATCTTCATCAAGTATTACCAGCAAGTTCACTTTGACCATGCTTTCATACCTATGTTTTATTGCATTTAGTGGCATCTTTGCAACAACCCTCCAAGAGTGATATTGAATCCTTGTAGTTGAGTAGTATGCATGAGGTAGGAACCCATCACCTGTTACCAAGCCGGGGCGTTATTTATTTTAATGCTACGCTATAGTAGACGGGGTTGGTATGAGTTCTCGGAGTGGCGTGAGAATGGAGGATCTCGTCAATGGCGACAACTCCATGATGGAATCTGCAAGGACTGCATCTTCAAGGCCTCAAGACTTCAAGACTCGAGACAAGAATTCAATACACACTCTTTGGGTGAAGGACGGTTGTGGGCACCTGGAGAAACCAGTGGTTGGCGGGATGCATGGAGAAGCGCCATGACATCTTGCGGAAAGCTTCACCCAGACTCAAAGAGACGGAAGAATACTTCATGCCGGAAGCTTACCTGCAACCGCAAGTCACTATGGGCTCGGCTTGGTTGACCTTAGTTGTGACTCTGGCTGGGGCGGTGCTAGCAGATGTAGAACTACGGTAGGATTGGATGAGCACCGGACGGTGGTCGAGGAACTCTTGGAAGACCATGTTTGGTCATCTTGTTCTCAAACACCCTGAAGTGCGAGAACGTAAAGAGAGGATCGAATCTTGCGGGTAAAGTGTACAAACCTCTGCAGAGGGTTAAAACCTAATCGATTAGCCGTGTCCCGATTACGGACAATTTGAGCATCTGGACTTGGATCTATCTCGGAACTCTCAACACGGATGATAACTTAATTGTGGGCAACTTATGATGAATTTGGGCTATGAGACATCGGTTGGCGGAACCATGTCATGATAGAAAACTCCATAGTACAGACTTCATTTATTCCTTTGATGTAGGGAAAATAAATCAGCTTTTACGCAAACAAAACTCAGACCACGAGCCACAAAGCCATATTGCATATAGTATAGTTTTATCATCTGTTTTCTCATGTTGTGATCTTGCGGTACATTCAATGTACTGACCTACATGGCTGCAACGTATCATGTTGCGGATACTTTCTTCCGACGAGTAAGAGTGCAGTGCAGGGTTACGGTCTACACTCAACCTGCCGATGGCGTTGATGGGACTCCACACCGACTATTTGTTTCCGCTGTGATTTATGAGGTATATATCAGTTTTACGTTAATTATACATGTGATTGCACTTTGATATATACATTGATGTCTTGTGTGTGCCGAAAGATACTTGATCGAGGATGGCACAAGAACACGAGGCTTGACCGTCGAGGTCGGGTCGCTACACGTCCATTCTGCTATGAACTCGCTAATGCTCTGCTTTGGATAGTTGAAGTGCTCTCAAATTTGAGGCCAAAGCTTGACAGTTCCAAAGTGCCCACTCGACAATCCTGCTGTTGCTTCGGATTTTGCATTATCCTCTTCAGCGAAAGCGAGTGGCGATCGTGTGATCTCATGTGCTTGGAAGTAATGGCGCAGCTTTCTCGAGGCCATGAGAAGGCCGAAAAGCAACTTCTGCACACCAGAGTACCTCGACCTAGCCCCCTGCAGAAGGGAACTGACAAAGTAAACTGGGCGCTGCACCATCCTTTTCTGCATCTTCTCATGCTCCTACGCGGATCCTTCTTTGTCGGGACCAGAGCTTGTCGGTGAAGCCCCCTGCTTGTCGCTGGGTGTCTCTGCCATGGTCGCCAGCTCAACATCCGCCTCCCTCTCCGCCACTAACACAGCACTAACCACTTGATTGGTCGCCGCTAAATATAGCAGCAACTTCTCTTGTGGCTTAGGTGCGACAAGTACTGGAGTGGAGGACAGGTATCTCTTCAAGTCCTGCAGCGCAGCCTCCGCTTCCGGAGTCCATTTCATTGGACCCGCCTTTTTCAAAATTTTGAAAAATGGCGGGGCGCTCAGCAGACCTAGAGATAAACCTCTTGAGAGCAGCTATGCAACCGCAAGTCTTCGTACATCCTTGGCGCTTTGGTGCTTCAATCTGCTCAATGGCCTTGATCTTGTCGGGATTGGCTTCAATCCCCGCTGAGACTGAAGAACCCGAGAAGCTTGCGGAGGAACTCCAAACACGCACTTCTCGGGATTGAGCTTGAGGTTGATCTTGCGCAGATTTGCAAAGGTTTCATCAAATCTTGAATCGAGTTGCCTGTCCTTGCTCTTGACCACTATGTCATCCATGTAGGCTTCCACATTTCTGTGTATTTGCGGCTCGAAAGCGTGATGGACTACTCTTGCAAATGTTGAACCGGCATTCTTTAATCCGAAAGGCATCCGTACAAAACAGTATGTGCCACATGGGGTGATGAATGCGGTTTTCTCTTCGTCTTCTTCTACCATGAAGATCTGATGATATCCTGAGTATGCATCAAGGAATGAAAGCAAATCACACCCGACCGTGGAGTCAACAATCTGGTCGATACGCGGCAAGGGAAATGGGTCTTTGGGACAAGCTTTATTAACATCGGTAAAGTCGATACAAAGCCTCCATTTCCCATTTGCCTTCTTGCACAACTTCTGAGGTTGGCCAACCACGTAGGATGGAGCACTCCTCGACAAGGCCTGCTGCTTCCAACTTCTTGATTTCTTCTGCTATGAATTCCTGGCGCTCCACTGCCTGTTTCCTGACTTTCTGCTTGACGGGTCACGCATGAGGATAGACAGCGAGATGGTGCTCAATTACTTTCCTGGGAACACCGGGGATGTCAGACGATTGCCCTGCAAAAACGTCGACATTCGCCCGCAGGAAAGCAACGAGCGCGCTTTCCTATTTAGGGTCAAGCGTGGCACTGATGGTGAAGGTACCACCAGTGCCGTCCTCCTTGGCGGACACCTTCTTGGTCTCTGGAGCTGCCATCGTCTTCTTACACTTGCCGGTGGAGCTCGATGGTGCATCCTCGACGGTAGCGCAGCACTCCGAGGAGGTGCGCTTGCCGGAGTGGGCATCAGAGTTCTTGCCGGACTTGGTCTTCTTCTTCCCCCCGGGAGCTTCAGCGGCAAGCGACTTGTAGTCTGCTACGGCTGCTGCTTCCCGGTAGATCTTGTCGGCGCAAATAAGAGCATCCTTCTTGTCGCCAGGGACAGAAATGATGCTTATCGGGCCAGGCATCTTGAGCAAGTTGTATGCATAATGAGAGGCCGCCATGAACTTGGCGAGTGCTGGACGGCCAAGTATCCCATTGTAAGGTAATGGAAAATCAGCAACGTCAAAGATGACCCTCTTAGTCCTGAAGTTTAATTCGCTGCCAAATGTCACCGGCAACGTGATCTTTCCCTTTGGCTTGCTCCTTCCTGGATTGATTCCTTGGAATGTGCTGGTTTCTTCGAGCTCGCTGTCAGGGATCTGAAGCTTCTGGAGCACCGCAGAGGAGAGCAGATTCAAGCCGGCCCCGCCGTCAACTAACATCTTAGTGACCTTGAGGTTGCGGATAGTTGGTGAAACCAACATCGGCAAGCACCCGACTGCAGTTATGCGATCAGGGTGGTCCTCAATATCGAAGATGATAGGCGTGCTGGACCATTTCAGAGGCTTGCGCGACTCTACGGATGGTTCTGCTGCATTGACTTCCCGCATCCACTTCTTGAGCTGGCGGTGTGAAGTATGCAGAGATGCACCGCCGTCAACGCACAAGACCTCCGTGGCTTTCTGGAACTCCTGCTCATCAGCTTCGTCATCATCCATGTCTTTGTCGTCGTCATCTTCATTTTCATCCTTGTCGCGGCCGCGGGGAGGTCGATCCCCTTGCCGCTGCTTGGCCTTACCGCGGCGTCCCCCCCGACCGGGGCGTTTCTTGCTGACTCCTCCTGCACCTTCCTGGGCCTTCTCCTTGTCGCGGCGCTCGTACTCAGCCTTTTGCTGTTCAACAAGCTGCTCGACCTTCTTACAGCTCTGGAGGTCATGGCCCTTGGTGCGGTGGATCTTGCAGTACTGCTTGTTGGAGTTGTCCTGCTTGTCGGCGACTGCCACATCCTGGCAGTTGGTTCCCGCGGCAACCTCCTTGCCGGAGCTACCAACCTTAGCTTTCTTGGCGCCGCCTCCATTGCCGGACTGCTCGACAACTAGCATGTCCTTGCCTTTCTTCTTTCTGTTATTCCGCCGCCGGCTCTTCCTTGTCGGGGCAATCTCCTCACTATCAGATCCTGCTGCTTCTACATTCTCTCCGGGGAGTCTTCTCCCTTCTTCAGCGCGTGCACACTTGTCGGCCAGGGCATACAGCTCACTGACGTCTCTGATTTTGCACATTGCCATCTCCTCCCGCATCCTGCGGTTGCGCACGTTCTGATGGAATGCGTTGATCACTGCGGCAGGGTGGACATCTGGGATGTTGTGCTGTACACGGCTGAATCTCTGGATGTACTTGCGCAGGGGTTCTCCTTCCTTCTGGGCGAGCAGATGAAGATCGCTCTCTTGGCCTGGGGCTTGTGGCCGCCTGTGAAGGCGCCGACAAATTGATGGCACAAATCTGCCCAAGAGGAAATGGAGTTGTCCGGCAAGTGCATGAGCCAGGATCTGACATTGGGCTTGAGCACCAGCGGGAAGTAATTGGCCAGAATCTTGTCGTCTCGTCCCCCGGCAGCTTGCACCGCAATGGTGTAGATGCTGAGGAACTCCGACGGGTGCGTCTTGCCGTCGTACTTCTCTGGTACATCTGGCTTGAAATTTTTCTTGCTGGGCCACTGGACTTGCCGCAGCTCACGAGTAAACGCAGGGCAACCTACCGCGTACGGCAAGTCGCCTGGTTCCCCTGGTGCATGCATGTCAACAGAGGGCCCAACGCGCTGGTCAGGTTGATGTCGCGCTTCTCTTCGGCGCTCGATGCGAGTTCGAGCATCCTCTTGTTTTCGTTCGTTAAGAACTTGGCGCTGGTCGCGACGAGCTCGTGGATCCGATGATGCGGTGGAGTCGCTGTCGAGGTGGATCCGACGAGTCGGCGATCTTGGCCTTAGGGGTGGAGAGTGCATGGTGGTTGCACCCCCACAGGTCTCGTCGCCACCGGCTCGTGCCTTGTCGTCTTGCCGCGGCAGCGATGTGCTTGGTTGCCGCGGAATGTCGCCGTTGGCAAAGCCGATGAGACTCTGAATGGTGGCCCTCCATTCGTCGACCTTGTCCGCCGTCGGAGGGTAATCCAGGAGCAGTTGAGCTCGCGCCAAAGCCTCTGCTTGAGTGGTGGGCGGCGGTGGCGAACGGTGCAAGGAGCGGGTTATGCTCGGACTTCTAAATATGTTAGAAGGAGCAGCATCCCGTCCAGGCGACCGTGCCCCACTCGCACCAGCCTATTGGCGCGCAAGCTGTTCTTGAGCGTCCCTGGATCCACCAGCTCGATCTTGGCCCAACAAACGTATGGCGCTGCGAGCACCATGACGCTGTTGGTCTCGCGCCTCCTGAGATGGACGCGGTGCGTGCACGGACGCTGAGGTTTGTGCCGCCTTGTCCTTGGACTTAGTAGCAACATGGGCTCCCTCGTCAACGCCCGTTCTTCCGCCGGGGTCTACCCCACCACTCGTCGGCTCCGGTGGTGGTGGGTTTGACGCGGACGGCTCTGCTGCCGCTGAAGCCTTCTTCTTCGGTGGCATGTCGATGTAGATGATGAAGATGTTGCTCGTGTGAACGCCGGATCAGGTTCACACAGCCTCGACGCCCCCTACCTGGCGCGCCAAAGATGTCGGGGAAGCTGATCGTACCCACGAACACCTATGGGGCCGGCGGACCGAGCCCCTTTCGGTTCGGCGGGGAGCGGAGATTGCACGAAGAGCGGATCGAGGCGAACCACACGAGCAGTTTACCCAGCTTCGAAGCTCTCCGGAGAGATAATACTCCTACTGTTGCTTGTCTGATTGTATTGTGTTCTTGCTAGGGAGCGTTGAGAGCTACAAAACCTAGCGTGGGAGTTCTCTAGTTTCGAATGAGTCGAACCTCCTCTACGTTGCGCATGGGCCTCCTTTTATATGCTCAAGGGGTCACCGACAGGTGGCAACGTAGATGAGGGTAGAAGCGGAAAATGAGTTGCGGTTGGTACAACTACTTGTACAGTGCCCCTTACCTAACCCTGACGGCAGGGGATAAAGGCATTAAATGCCTGTCTAAGTCGACTAAAAGTGCAGAAAAGGACCGTCAGGGGCGCCACCGCTCGCCACGATGGCGATCTTGTCAGCGCCGCTTACCGCCGCGCTCTGCTGGCCGCACAGCCTCTTGCCACGCGCGCCTGGAAAGATCCCACGGCGACACGTTGGTGGATGAGCTGGAGCGGAGGAACGGAGAGGTAATCTGCCATGGCAAGCGCCTTGCCGCGGTTGTTGCCTTGTCGTGTCCGGGAGCTTGTCGCTCACCGGGCCTTCCCGGCAAGCTCCTCTTGCCGGGGCCTTGTCTTCTAGGTGCCTCGAGTGGTCTTCCCGGCAAGCTCCTCTTGCCGGGGCCTTGTCTCTTTGACTTAAATACCTTGTTCTTGAATGGCTCCAAAGGAACTGCGGAGGAGCTAGGCGGTCACCGCGGCAAGGCCCGCCGCGGGGTGCTGCAACTGCCCGTGCACAAGTTCGGGGTACTAGGGTACCCCTATTCTAGTACACCGACAACATCCAAGATTGATAATATAATAGCATGGAACAATCAAAATTATAGATACGTTGGAGACGTATCAAATACCGATGGTCGTTAGAAGAAAGAGGGGATGCCACTCGGGCATCCCCAAGCTTAGTTGCTTGCTTCTCTTTGGATAATAGCATGGGATGCCATGGGCATCCCCAAGCTTAGGCTCTTCTTACTCATTATTCCTTCATCCATCATAATATCACCAAAACTTGAAAACTTCAATCACACAAAACTCAACAAAACCTTCGTGAGATCCATTAGTATAAGAAAGCAAATCACTACTATAAGTACTATTGCAAACTCATTCATATTTTATTTTTGCATTATATCTACACCTTTCTATGGCAAAAACTCTTTAAAGAAAACCATAGAATCATCAAAACAAGCACACAACGCAAGGAAAAAAAAATCAGCCAAAAACAGAACAGTGTGTAGCAATCTGGATATTTCGAATATTAATGTAACTCCAAAAATTCTGAAAAATTAGGACCACGTGAGCAATTTGTATATTAATCTTCTCCAAAAAGAATTGGTATTTTAGCATGCTTCTGTTAAAAAATGAGAATTATTTTCGCGAGCGGAAAAGTTTCTGTTTTTCAGCAAGATCAAATCAACTATCACCCAATATGACCCCAAAGGCTTTGCTTGGCACAAACACTAATTAGAACACAAAAACACAATCATAACGGTAGAATAATTGTGCAAACACTCAAAAACAGAAAGCAAAAGACAAAAATAAATTTTATTCTGGGTTGCCTCCCAACAAGCGCTATCGTTTTATGCCCCTGGCTAGGCATAATGCAAAGATCTAAGTATTGTCATCTTTGGTTCTAGATCCATAAGATGCCCTCATGATTGATTCATATGGTGGCCTAGTTCTTGTTCTAGGGAAGTGACCCATACCCTTGCTTAGTGGAAATTGAAATTTAATATTGCCTTCTTTCATATCAATCACGGCACAAATAGTACGTAAAAATGGTCTACCAAGAATAATTGGACAAGATGGATTGCAATCAATATCAAGAACGATAAAATCTATGGGCACATCATTCCTATTTGCAAGAATAAGAACATCACTAATTCTTCCCATAGGCTTTTAAATAGTAGAATCTGCCAAGTGCAAATTTAAAGAACACTCTTCAATATCGGTAAGACCAAGCACATCACATAAAGATTTTGGAATTGTACAAACACTAGCACCCAAGTCACATAAAGAAAAACACTCATATTTTTTAATCTTGACTTTGATAGTAGGTTCCCATTCATCATGTAATTTTCTAGGAATTGAAACTTCTAATTCCAACTTTTCTTCTAAAGCTTGCATCATAACATAACCAATATGTTTAGTAAAAGCTTTATTTTGTTCATAAGCATGGGGTGAATTTATCAACGATTGCAACAAAGAAATACAATCAATCAAAGAGAAACTATCATAATTAAAGTATTTTGTAATCCAAAAGAGTGGGCACATCACTAGTTAAAGTTTTGACCTCTTCAAACCCACTTTTACCAATTTTCTCAACAAGATTTTTGCCCTCTGAAATTCTATCAATATTTCTAGACATATCATCAACCTTATTCAGCTTTTATTCTATCGTAGCATTGAAAACTTATTGAGTATTGATAAATTCTTTAATATTATTTGTCGGGGAAAACTGATCCACGAACACCTATGGGACCGGCGGACCGAGCCCCTTTCGGTTCGGCGGGGGGCGGAGATCGCATGAAGAGCGGAACGAGGCGAAGCACACGAGCAGTTTACCCAGCTTCGGAGCTCTCCGAGAGATAACACTCCTCTGCTGCATGTCCGAGTGTATTGAGTTCTTGCTCGGGGCGCTGAGTGCTACAAGACACACTAGCTGCTAACGAGACCGAGTGTGAGTGTTTTTCGCCTTGAACCCCCCTCTCGTTATGCATGGGCCTCCTTTTATATCTTTGAAGGGTCTCCGACAGTGGCAATGTAGACAAGGGTAAAATGGAAAAGGAATTGCGGTTGGTACAACTACCGCACAAGTATCCTACCTAACCACGGCGGCGGGGACAAAGGCATTAAATGCCCGTCACGTCGCCCAAATAGTGCAAAAAGGGACCGTCGGGGCGCCACCGCTTACCACGATGGCAATCTTGTCGGCGTCACTTGCCACCACAAGACCGCTGGCGCACAGCCTCTTGCCACGCTGCGCTGGAAAGGTCGAGGCGACACGTTGGTGGATGTCTTTGGAGCTGGTCAGAGTGGTAGTTTGCCACGGCAAGCGCCTTGCCGCGGTCGTTGTCTTGTCGCGTCCGGAAGCTTGTCGCTCACCGGGCCTCGCCGGGATGCGTGGCGCGTCGCGGCAAGTTCCTTGAGATGCCTTGGTTGGCCTTCCCGGCAAGCTCCTTTTGCCGGGGCCTTGTCTCCTTGGCTTGAATACTTTTTTCTTGAATGGCTCCAAAGGAACCACGGAGGACCTTGGCGGTCACCCGGCAAGCCTTGCCGCGGGGTGCTGCAACTGCCCGTGCACAAGTTCGGGATACTAGGGTACCCCTACTCTAGTACGCCGACATTATTCTCAAGATCCGAGGTGTTCCTATTATTATTATAAGAAGGATTACCATAGGAATTAACATAATTATTAGAGGAATTATAGGAAAATGCCTAGGATTAAAATTACCTCTATAAGCATTGTTATTGAAATTGTTTCGCAAGATAAAATTCACATCTATGGCATCACTATTTTGCTCAATCAAAGTAGACAAAGGCACATCATTAAAATCAATAGGAGCACTTTTACTAGCAACCGATATCATAAGAGCATCAACTTTTTCACTCAGAGAAGAAATGTCTTCAATCGAATTAACTTTTTTACTAGTAGGAGCTCTTTCGGTATGTCACTGTGAATAATTTGCCATAATATTATCAAGAAATTTGGTGGCTTCACCCAAAGTAATTTCCATAAGATTTTACGAGAAACAAAATTCAACCCTGCATAAATTTTTTGTATGATTATCCAAAGATTTAACCCATGGGTTGGGCAATTCCTTAGCATCAATTTCATCCTTTCCCAAGATTGTGCAACATGCTCATGTTCAAGTTGCTTGAAATTCATGATCTGGGTTCTAAGGGAAATAATTTTCACGGGCGGAAAATACTTAGTAATAAAAGCATCTTTGTACTTATCCCAAGAATTGGTACTATTGCGAGGCAAAGAAAAAAACTAAATTTTTTCCCCAATCTCGCAAAGAAAATGGAAATAATTGCAACTTCACAACATCATTGTCCACATATTTTCCTTTTGCATATCACATAATTCCACGAATGTGTTAAGATGGGACGGAGCATCCTCATTAGGAGTATCAGAAAATTGATCTTTCATAACAAGATTCAGCAAAGCGGTATTAATATCACAAGATTCCGCACTAGTGGAGGGAGGAGCAATCGGAGTGCTAATAAAATCATTGTTGTTGGTATTGGAGAAATCACACAACTTGGTGTTCTCTTGAGTCATTGTGACTACGCAACAAGTTTGCACTCAAAAACAGATCTGACGAGAAAACGGCGAACGAAAAAGAGGGCGAATAAAACGGCAATTTTTTGTGAAGTGGGGGAGAGGAAAATAAGAGGCAAATGGAGAATAATGTAAATTGCAAGGAGACGAGATTTGTGATTAGGAACCTGGTAGATGTTGATGATGTTTCCCCGGCAATGGCACCATAAATTACTTTTGACGCGGCTTGAACTACGCCGGTATTTCCTCAAAGAGGATGGGATGTGAGCACAGCTACGGTGGGTATTACCCTCAGTGATGAGAACAAGATCATCGAACCAGTAGGAGAACCACGCAACACCACGTAAGCAGCTCCTGCACACAAAGAACAAATACTTGCAACCCGACGTAAGAGAGGGGTTGTCAATCTGTCATGGGAAAAAAGATAGATAAAATTGTAGTAGATTGGATAAATAGATCTCGTGGGAACGCGAGATAAAATAAATAACAATAAATTGCACCAAGGTATATTTGTATTTTTTGGATTAATAGATCTGAAAAAAGCAATAAAAAATAGATCACGAAAGCAAATATAATAAAGAAGAGACCCGTGGGCCATAGATTTCACTACTGACTTCTCTCGAGAAATATAGCAAACGGCTGGTAAACAAATTACTATTGGGCAATTGATAGAACTTTAAATACTCATGACGATATCCAGGAAATGATCATTATATAGGCATCACGTCCAAAATTAGTAGACCGACTCCTGCCTGCATCTACTACTATTACTCCACACATCGACCGCTATCCAGCATGCATCTAGTGTATTAAGTTCATGGAGAAACGGAGTAATGCAACAAGAATGATGGCATGATGTAGACAAGATCTATTTATGTAGAAATAGACCCCATATTGTTATCCTTAATAGCAATGATACATACGTGTTGGTTCCCCTTCTGTCACTGGGATCAAGCACCGTAAGATCGAACCCATCACAAAGCACCTCTTCCCATGGCAAGATAAATAGATCAAGTTGGCCAAACAAAACCCAAATATCATAGAAGAAATACGAGGCTATAAGAAATCATGCATATAAGAGATCAAAGAAGACTCAAATAACTTTCATGGATAAAAAACATAGATCTGAACATAAACTCAAAGTTCATCGGATCCCAACAAACACACCGCAAAAAGAGTTACATCATATGGATCTCCAAGAGACCATCGTATTGAGAATCAAAAGAGAGAGAGGATGCCATCTAGCTACTAACTACGGACCCATAGGTCTACAATGAACTACTCACGCATCATCGGAGAGGCACTAATCGACATGATGAACCCCTCCGTGATGGTGTCTAGATTGGATCTGGTGGTTCTGGAACTTGCAGCGGCTGGAATTGATTTTTGTCTACTCTCCTAGGGTTTCTGGAATATTGGGGTATTTATAGAGTGAAGAGGCGGTGCGGGAGGCCACCGAAGTGGGCACAACCCACCTGGGCGCGCTTGGGCCCCTAGGCGCGCCCTGGTGGGTTGTGCTCCCCTCGGAGCACCCCCCGGGTGCTTCTCCGGCCCATTGGATGTCTTCTAGTCCATAAAATTCCACAAAACGTTTCGCTGTGTTTGGACTCCATTTGGTATTGATTTCCTGCGACGTAAAAAACAAGCAGAAAACAACAACTGGCATTGGGCACTATGTCAAAAAATTATATAAAATGATTGTAAAACATCCAAGAATGATAATATAACAACATGGAACAATAAAAAATTATAGATACGTTGGAGACGTGTTAGCTCGCTGGTCGGTGAGGGAGTTGGATGATATTCATCATGTAATCGAGTTAGTTTTGTTAGGGCTTGATCCCTTGTATCCATTATGTTCTGAGATTGATGTTGCTATGACTTTGCCATGCTTAATGCTTGTCGCTTTGGGCCCGGGTGCCATGATTTTAGATCTGAACCGTTCATGTTATCACCATTACATCTGTGTTCTAGATCTGATCTTGCAAGTTATAGTCACCTATTACGTGTTATGATCCGCAAACCCCGGAGTAATAATAGTCGGGATACTTTCCGGCGATGACCGTAATTTGAGGAGTTCGTGTATTCCCAGTGTGCTAATGCTTTGTTCCGGTTCTCTATTAAAAGGAGGCCTTAATATCCCTTAGTTTCCTTATGGACCCTGCTGCCACGGGAGTATAGGGCAAAAGATGTCATGCTAGTTCTTTCCATAAGCATGTGTGACTATTTACGGAATACATGCCTACATTATATCTATGAAATGGAGCTAGTTTTGTATTGCCCTAGGTTACAACTTTTATATGATCAATATCATCCAATGAATTCACCGATCCAATGCCAACGACTTTTTCACATATTGTTCTTGCTAAGTTGCTATTGCTATTGCTACTATCACAACTGCTACAAAATCATTGCTATCACTGTTACCGTTATTGTTACTACTACTATCAAAATTATCATACTACTGTGCTACTGATCATATTGCTGCAGATAATTAATCTCCAGGTGTGGTTGAATTGACAACTTAGCTAATAATACTTACAAATATTCTTTGGCTCCCCTTGTGTCGAATCTATAAGTTTGGGTTGAATACTCTACCCTTGAAAAATGCTGCAATCCCCTATACTTGTGGGTTATCAAGACCTTTTTCTGGCGGCGTTGCCGGGGAGCATAGCTATATTTGTTGAGTCACTTGGGATTATTATGAATTTATCACAATGAAGAATTTGAAGGATACCAAGACTAAGATTTTTTTTCCTCTAAGACAAGGGGAGGTAAGGAACTGCCATCTAGCTCTGCACTTGATTCACCTTCTCTTATGAGTAGACTTGCAACACCACCACATGCTATTAATCCTGATATGTCACAGGTTATTGATGATGCTACTTCTATGAATGCTACTCATGATGATGCTAGTACCTTGCTTGATGATGGTGTGCCACTAGGTGATTTTCTTGATGAACAAATTGCTAGAGTTAGAGAGAATGAAATTACTGAAACTGATGAAATACCTGAAACTGAAAATCTTGAAACACCTATTAGACCTAGCTCTCCTAGATATGAATTGCCTAAAGTACGCGAAGGTTATGTTATGGATGAGGAGACAGCTAGAGACTTTTTTGCATGTAATGATAGAGATGATCTTAAGAAATTATTATGCAAACTGAAAGAGAAAACTTTGAATGCTAGAATGCAATATGATCCTAAGTTTGCTACTTCACCTATCTTTGTTGATGATAAGGATTATGAATTCTCTGTCGACCCAGAGTTAAGTACTTTGGTTGAGTCTGATCCTTTCCATGGTTACGAAACTGGAACTATGGTGGCACATCTTACCAAGTTAAAGGATATAGCCACCCTTTTTGCTCACGAGGATAAAATTCGCTATTACTATATCCTCATATTATTTCCTTTATCATTAAAGGGTGATGCTAAGACATGGTATAATACTCTTGCTCCTAGCTGTGTGCGTAGTCCCCAGGATGTGATTTATTATTTCTTTGAAAAATATTTTCCTGCTCATAAGAAACAAGCTGCCTTACAGGAAATATTTAACTTTGTGCAAATTGAAAGAGAGAATCTCCCACAAGATTGGGGGAGGCTTCTCCAATTAATTAATGCTTTGCCTCATCATCCACTCAAGAAAAATGAAATACTTGATATCTTCTATAATGGACTAACCGATGCTTCTAGGGACTTCCTAGATAGTTGTGCTGGTTGTGTTTTCAGGGAACAAACTGTTGAACAAGCTGAGGAATTATTGAATAACATATTGAAAAATTATGATGATTGGACTCTTCCTGAACCACCGCATAAACCCACTCCGAAGAACATGGGTATCTTATATCTCAGTCCTGAAGATATGCAAGAGGCAAAGAAATCTCTGAAGAAAAAGGTATTAAAGCAGAGGATGTTAAAAATTTACCTCCTATTGAAGAGATATGTGGACTTGACACACCACCATGTAAGGTGGTAGAGGGAAACTCTTTATTAAAGTTTTACGAAGGTGATATCCCTTACAATAAACATCCTAGTCAGTGCTTATACGAGTTTGACAACTACATTATGAAACAAGATCACTTCAATGACAATGTTATGAAACAATTGAAATATATTTATGATATGATTGCTCGCTTGAGTGACTTGTTATTTAGAATCTCAAATGATGCGAGAGGTGTAGGAAAACATGCCTCTATGGTTCAAACTCAACTAGAACAAGTTGCTAAAGCTCAAAGAGAATTGCTTGCTGAATTGAACAACAACATACATGACTTTGCTGTTAGAGTAGCAACTAGAGGAGGTAAAATGACTCAGGAACCACTTTATCCTGAGGGACATCATAAAAGAATTAAACAAGACTCTCAAAGAAATAACACTGATGCACCTAGTCCTTCTAAAAATAAAAATAAAAAAATGATAGGACTTTGCATGCTTCTAGTGAACCTGAAATAGAAAAACCTCCTGAAGATAATAATGATGCTTCTATCTCTGATGCTGAAACTCAATCTGGTAATGAACATTCACCTAGTGATAATGAAAAAGGTAATGATGATGTTCATGAAGATACTCAACTCGACAATGATAAACAACCAGATAATGATGTTGAGATAGAACCAACTGTTGATCTTGATAACCCGCAATCTAAAAATAGAAGATATGACAAAAGAGACTTTGTTGCTAGAAAACATGGAAGAGAAAGAGAACCATGGGTCCAAAAACCCATGCCCTTTCCACATAAATCCACTTAGAAAACGGATGATGAAGAATTTGAGTGTTTCGCTGAAATGCTTAGGCCAGTCTTTTTGCGCAATCGCTTGACTGATATTTTAAAGATGTCCCCTTATGCAAAATATATGAAAGACATCATCACTAATAAAAGAAAGATACCTGAAGCTGAAATCTCCACCATGCTTGTTAATTATTCTTTTAAGGATGGAGTACCTAAAAAACTTGGAGATTCGAGAATACCAACTATACCTTGCTCCATCAAAAGAAATTATGTCAAAACTGCTTTGTGTGATTTAGTAGCCGGTGTTAGTGTTATGCCTTTCTCCTTATATAAAGACTTTATTTGAATAAACTCACACCTACTGAAATATCTTTGCAAATGGCTGACAAATCAACTGCCATACCTATCGGTATTTGTGAGGATGTGCTCGTTGTTGTTGCAAATGTTACTATCTTAACTGACTTTGTTATACTTGAGATGCCCGAGGACGACAACATGTCGATTATCCTTGGTAGACCCTTCTTGAATACTGCAGGGGCTATTATTGATTGCAATAAAAGCAAGTTCACATTTCATATCAATGGTAATGAGAATACGGTGCACTTTCCGATGAAACAATTCCAAGTGAATGGAATTAATGTTATTGAAAAATCTCCGACACTCACTATTGGAAGTTTTCATCTACCTCTACCTACTGCCAAAAAGAAATAAGAAATGCTTATTGTTGGGGACATGCATATCCCCGTTGAGGTAACTTAGTGTCTTGCAAAAGTTCTTCGGTTTCATGCCAATCGAAAGTGGTTGCTAATAAGACTTGATCAACCTTATTAATGGATCATTTTTTAGAGGTATGAAGTTGATGAATTTAGTGGGCACAACCTTCTGTTTCTAACTTTTGTTTTCTATTTTTCTTAGTTAAATAAAATAAAATGCCATGCTTTTCTATTTTCTGAATTTCTCGTGCAATAAAAAATGACCAAAAAATAAAAGCTCTTAGAATGCCCTGAAAATTTAATACGATTTTTTCTGAATATTTAAGAATTTTTTATGCAAATAACATCAGAGGGGATGCACCAAGTGGGCACAACCCACCTGGGCGCGCCAGTAGCCCCAGGCGCGCCTGGTGGGTTGTGGTCCCCACGTGGGCCCCTCACTTATCTCTTTAGCCCATGTTATCACCTACCTTCAGAAAAAAAGTCACCATTGCTCTCTCTCTCTCTCTCTCTCTCTCTCTCTCTCTCTCTCTCTCTCTCTCTCTCTCGTGTTCTTGCTCTCAAACCCACGGATTTCGATCTCTTTGCTCGAAGCTCCGTTTCCGAAACTATTCTGGGGGATTGCTACTTGCTATGTGACCCTCCATTGGTCCAATTAGTTTTTCTTTTAGTAGTTTAATTTTTGAATAATTAGCTACTCTCGGTGCTACTGTAGATGAGCTTGCATGTTGAATTCTTAGAGTTCTAAGTAGTTTGAATGCTTAATATGGCCTCTATGCATCCCTATTAGTCGTTGCTTACAATCTTGTGAAGTTCTATGGACAAAAATTTTGTGAACTAAAAATTTCAGAATTTTGTTCATAGGAATAGGATGAGTTTCTTTAGGAAGTTTGCCTCCAAGAAGAACTCTAAGGGAGTCATTGGGGAATCATCGGATAATGACCTCCATACTCCGAGAAGGGCAGAGGTACGGCCGCGCGAATGGAGGCATAACCCCTTGATGGATGGAGCTAGGATCCGTCAAGAGTTCGCACAATTTGCTGCCAATGCTGGGCTTACCGACTTCATCGCAGCTGAATGTGAACAATACCATCTCCTTACAAATTCCTTTGTGCAAAATTTCCATTTTCTGAGTAGGAATAACCCCCTGAGGTGCAGTTTAATTTATCTACTGAAATCCGTCAGATGCCTCTTACTGAGTTTTGTGATGTATGCTTGATCCCTTCTGACGGGGAAATAAGAGAGCCTAGGCTGCAGAGTTCGAGTATTTTTATCATCTTTTGACAGTGGGAGATGAGAGAGGTGTATCGGGTGTCACCGCCACCAGCTTGCAGTTTCCTTCTGTGCATTATTTTGCTCTGTTCATTGCTAAGTGTTTGCTTGCTAGAGAGATGGCTGGTGCACTTAGTGCCCCCAATTTCGCTCTCTTATGTCGTGCACTATATGGCGATAACACTTATAGCCTAGGGGCTATCATTGCACGTCGCTTGCACCTTAACAGGACCAAGGGTAAAATTCATGGCGGTATCTATGCCACTCGTTTAGAGAGTCCCTTTAACATTCCGATTCGCCAGCATGATTATCGCTTGCCCAAGGTTTACTTGGATCATCAGGCTATGGCAGCTCATCATTTTATTGATGGCGAGAACACTACTATTGATATTCCCTATGACCTGGTTGACATTATTCCGTTGCCTGCACCTGCTTTGTTTGATTCTTTTGCCAGGGGCGGACACAGGATTATGCCAGATGACATTATCGCTTACCAGAACACCCATGCAGCAGAGGAGGAGCCTCAGGAGTAGGACGCTCAGGTGCCTGCCCCCCAACACTTCCACATGGGACCGGACAGCTACAACGGGTGGTGATTACCAAGCTAGGCCAAAAGCCTAAGCTTGCGGGAGTATGTATTTCCACCGACATTACTTTCATGCTCACACATTTCATTTCAGTTGTTGGTGTCCACACTTTTTCATTGTATTATCCATGCTAGATTTATTTTCTCGCTTTCTTCTTGTGTGTTTGAAAAACTTTGAGAAAACCCAAAAATATCTCTTGCTTCTTTTCGGTTTTTATTTCTAGCTTGGTTAGTTGTAATATTTAAAAGAAAACCCAAAAATATTTCCTTATTCTTCTTTTGCTTGTTGGGAGCTTTCCCATGTAAATAGTTTTTCTCCTTTTTTCTTGAATTTGCTTTCTTCTAGAAAAACTAAAAACTCCAAACATATTTCAGTGTGTTTCTCCGAAATTCTTTTCTTCTTGAGGCATACCGAGGAGAAGACCACGATGAAAATGTTGAGTGGCTCTCATATGCATTATTTTTGATCTAGTTGATCTAACAAAGAGCTCAAATCGTTTTGTCTTCTCCCTTTGAATAAAATGTTTGCAGATTCCAGCTTAGTCCACGACACTCTTGCACTATTATTATTTTCATAACATTCAGTCGTGCAAGTGAAAGGCAATAATGACAATATTTGGTGAACTGGCTGTGGCAGAGAGAAACGGGTATGAACTCAACTTGTTATGCTTTTGTAAATATGTTTAACCTAGTATCCATTATTCAGCCTATTATGATCAAACATGTTTGCAATCACAATTAGAGATTATAGTTTCTCATGCCATGCTTAAGTAGCTAGGAGTGAATAATGATTTATCTTGGATGTCAACATTGCGTTAAAATGATTGTGATGTAGTATGATGATATGGTATCCTCCTTTGAATGTTCGAGTGGCTTGAGTTGGCACATGTTCATGCATGTAGTTGAATCAAAACCAACATAGCCTCTAAGATATTTATGTTCATGGTGTTCATATCCTACTCATGCTAGTTTTCAATGTTATTTATGCATAATGCATGTTCATGAGCATTTTCGCTCTCTAGCTGGCCGCTTCTCAACCTATTTGCTAGCATTGGCCTGTACTAAGCGGAAAACTGCTTGTGCGTCAAAATCCTAAAACCCAAGTTATTCTAGATGAGTCCACCATACCTACCTATATGCGGTATTACCATGCCGTTATAAGTAATTTAAATTTCCACCTCTAAAAACTTCAAATAAACATCCATTTTTATGTTCCTGGTTTGTTCATAGAGTGACAGAAGGTAGTCAATATCTTCCATGCTAAGCGGGTTATTCTCATGATGAGTGTTTATTCACTCGTCCTTGCACGAGAGGGTGGTAATTGGGATTCCCAGTCCCAAATTCAAAACTACAAATAATTAAACTGTAGCGACCTGACCCAAAATCGGTCAAGTCTCTGTGTCTGTACCATCCCAAGATCATGCTGGTACTCACAGTACGTCGATGAAATAATCAAAGTTCAATCACACCTGAAATTATTACAGGATTCTCATATAGAGTCTTTATTACAAGAGAATAAATTCGGCTCAAGGCCAACACATGAGAAATAAACTAAAATAAGCTGCGGAAGCGTAGAAGAATAGCGAGTCCATCCGACTCCATAGGGCAATCGCCAAGCGCGGAGCGTAGCCTCAATCCTGATCGGAATACTCCTCTGCAACATAAGACGTTGCAGCCGTGTAGGTCAGCTTTTTTGAATAAGCTGGCAAGTCATGAAGAGAGAATAACAATAATAAAATTACTAACACTATATGCATTTTGGCTGTGGGGCTCTAAGTTTCATCATTTTGCGAAAAGCCATTTTTTCCTACTACAGTGGACTTGCTTGCAAATACTACAAAATTGTTGGTAGTTATTGAGATGGTTCCGCCAACCAATGTCTCATTCCCAATTATTAAGTCATAACCCCCTCAAATTAATTTATTAGTTTTAGTGTTGAGATTTCCGAGTACTTCCAAGTTCCAGAGGCTCAAATTGTCCGTAACCGGGGACACGGCTAATCGATTAGATCTTTAACTCTCTGAGGGTTTATGACTTTACCCGCAAGAATCATTCCCTCCTTTTAAGTCTTCGCACTTCAGGGTGTTTGAAGACAGGATGAATGAAACAGGGTCTTCCAAAGAGTTCTTCTGGCCACTGCCGGTACCCATCCAATCCTACCGTTCTTCTACATCTCGTAGTACCGTCCAGCCAGCGTCACAACTAGGGTTGACCCAGCCAGAGCCCATAATGGCTTGCGGCTGCACAGGTAAGCTTCCGGTCAAAGGGGCATCCATCCGTCTCTTCGTGGCTGGGTGAAGCTTTCCGCAAGATGTCATGGCACTTCTCCATGCATCCCGGCCAACCACTGGGTTCTCCAGGGTGCCCGTCAACCGTCCTCCACCTAGTAGTGAATTTCGAAGTCCATCTTGATCATTGAAGTTCATGGGGTTGTCATCATCTTGACTCTCACATCTTGCTTATGAATTCACTCAACCAATCCCGTCTACGAGCATAGCAAAAGTAAACTACTTCGTCCCGGGCCATGGTAACAAGGGAAATTGGTTCATCCTACCACATGATACTACTCAAGATTATAACTTCAAAATTTCACCTACTGCATGCATGGTGGGGTGGTATAATTCTAATGCAATAAAATCATAGGTATTGAAAATAACATGATCAATGACTTGCCTTGCTGACGATCTTCGTAAGCTAAGGACTCGTAGTAGCAAGCTTAGACTCAGAAACTCTACCGAGACAAACAATAATCACAATAAGCATATAGCATATGATCACTTAGCACAATAGCATAGTAATATAACACACCAAAACAAACGAATCAAAACCCAAAGAAAACTCAAGAAATCCAACTCAAAGTTTTCCTACTTCAAACAACAACTAGAAATAGTTTTACATAACAAAATTTTCTCAACATAACCTAATCATGGGTTTTGTTAACTTAACGAAAAAGATTGCATTAAGCAACTAGGAGCAAAATAATTAATTTAAAAGCTATTATAAAACTCCTATTAGGCCTAATTCAAATTCTATTAAGAAAAATAAAGTAAAATTTTTATTTATTATAAATAAAAGTTCATCCTCTAAGGTGACAGAAACTAACCTAGAATAATTAATCACATGTGAAAAATAAATTTATTTGCTAATTAAAATATTAGGAAAACAAGTAGCTAGTTAATTAATTAAGAATAACAAGATTCTGATTAAAACTATTTTTTTATTAATCCTAAAATTCCCAAATTAATTCCTATGGTTTGGCAATGTCAAAACAAAGTTGGGACAAAAGGAATCATATAAAATAATTTTCCTAGCTCATGTTATAACAGATTTACTATTCTGACTAAAACTAAATTAAAGCAATTATAAATAATTTTAACATAGCTAATTATATTTTCTACAGAAACTATAAGAAATTTGCAAACCAACAAAAAAAGAATCACTTAAAAATATTAAGTATAATAAAAGATATGAATTTTTCAAATCGGAAACTATTCTGTTAAAACAGAAAAACGAAAATAAAGAAAAACGGGCTAAATGGGCCTAACTAACGCCCTGTGCGTAATATAGCTAAACGAGCCCTAGGGTTAAACTAATCGGGCCGATCTAAATAAATAAAACCTAACTAAAAATAAACCGCAACGAACCGGACCGAACCGGGTTTTAATTAAAAGAACATACCCCTTCGGGGGGTTCTAATCTGGACCGTCGGGACTAGATCGGACGGGGGAGAGAAGCTCCGGCGGCTTACCGGAGTTCGACGGCGGCGGCGGCTCGGGCGGCGAGTGTCCCGACGTCTCCGGTGGTCGGGGGCGTCGGCGGAGTGGTCCGGCGGGTGCGGCGCGGCGAGGGGGAGCGTCTGGTGGAGTCGATGGGGCTCGGGGTGGGCTAGGGCGGCGGCGAGGTAAATGGCGGCGGCAGGGTTCGGCAACTCCAGCGAGCGTGAGGAGAGAGGGAGGTCCGCGAGGGGCGAGGGGGAATAAAAGGAGGGGAGGTATATAGCGGGGCGACCGGCTTGGGCGAGGGCAATCGAGGCGGATCGAATCCGGATCCTTCGGGATCCGTGCCGGGCGCGGGCGAGGTGGCGTGGGCGGGGTCCACCGTCGAGAGAGAGAGGAGGGCGCGGTCGGTCGGCCGGCCCAGAGCCGATTTGGGCGAGGCCCGGTCGGTTGGTCTATTTGGCTGGCTCTCGACACTGGTGGGCAGGCTGGCTGCAGTTGCCTCGGCTGGCTGGGCAGGCTGGCACTGTTGGCGCTGAGGTCTTTTCTTTTCTATTTTAATTTTTTGAAAATAAAACAGAGTTATAAAATATAAAATATAAATATTTTATATAGGACATATATATATCAAATGATCAGGGAATATTCCTATCATTTGAACATTTTCGAGGCAAAATCCAAAGTTTATAAAAATCATTTTCCCAAAATTCAAATAAAAACTCAAATTTGAATTCAAAACTTTTGGCATTGTTTTCCTCTGATATTTTTGGAGTGTCATGTTTACTCCTCTCATACTTTTGCTCAAGTATTTATCAGGCATAGCTTTTGAAATGATTCCCACTTGCCAAAGTTTGAATTCAAATTTCAAAACTCAAAATCTTCTGAAACTCCAAATGGCACTCAAATTCAAACAGAATGCATAGATGCTTAGCTATAATTGTAAAACATTCCAAATAGGAAATTTGGGATGTTACAAACCTACCACCTTAAGATGAATCTCGCCCTCGAGATTCGGGTTATTAGCAAATAGGTGCGGGTGGTCTCGAAGAAGGTCTTCTTGGCGCTCCCAGTGGCTTCTTCCTCGGTGATGACTCCACAAAGACCTTACAAAACTTGATGACCTTGCTGCGGGTGACTCTGCTTTCGCAGTCTCGAGAATCGAACCGGTTTCTCCTTGTAAGTCGATCATCCTTTGTCAAGCTGTATGGCCTCTAGGGCACCGTGTCTCTCAACGGAATATCGGCCATGTCGGCATGACACTTCTTCACCGAGAAACATGGAAAACATCACGAACTCCGACAATCCTTCCGTAATTCCAACTTGTAAGCAACTTCTCCACGACGTTCGAGGATTTTGTAGGGCCAATGAATCGGGTGCTAACTTTCCTTTGACACCAAACCTCTTGATTCCCGAAGTGGAGACACACGAAGATATGCTCGGTCTCCGCTTGTAAGTCACTTCCTTGCGTTCTTGTCGGCATAACTCTTCTGTCTCGATTGTGCTATCTTGAGTCTATCCCGAATCAGCTTGACTTTCTCTTCGGAATCTCTGATAAGATCGGAACCGAAAAGTGATCGATCTCCAACACCATCCCACAGCAATGGTGTTCTGCACCTCCTTCCGTATAGAGCTTCGAAAGGGGCCATCTTCAGACTGGATTGATAACTGTTGTTGTATGAGAATTCTGCGTATGGCAAATTATCATCCCAGCTAGACCCATAGTCTAGCACACAAGCTCTCAACATGTCCTCCAGAATTTGGTTGACTCTCTCGGTCTGTCCATCTGTCTGCGGATGAAAAGCTGTACTGAACTCCAGCCTTGTACCCAAAGTTTCATGCAACTGATTCCAAAACTTTGAGGTAAACTGTGTTCCTCTATCTGACACGATACTCCTCGGAACTCCATGCAGACATACGATCCTGGTCATGTATATCTTGGCCAACTTAGCACTGGTATAGGTAGTCTTCACGGGAATGAAGTGAGCTACCTTGGTCAAACGATCAACCACTACCCAGATAGAATCATAACTGAGCGGGTTCGGGCAATCTGTGATGAAATCCATTCCAAGTTTTTCCCATTTCCAATCGGGAATCGGCAAAGGTTGAAGTAACCCTGCTGGCTTCGATGTTCGCCTTCACTCGTTGACAAACATCGATATCGCTACGTATTCGCAATATCCTTCTTCATACCGTCCACGAAACTTTCCTTCAAATCCGGTACATCTTGGTGTTACCAGGGGTGAATCGAGTACGGTGAATCATGAGCCTCCTGTAGAATTAGCTTCCTGAGTTCGGGATCATTGGGCACATAAATACGATCCTCGAACCATATAGCTCCGTGTTCATCCTTACGGAATCCTTTAGCTTTTCCTTCATTCATCTTCTGCTTTATCTCATCAATTTCCTTGTCCGACTTCTGGGCTTCACGAATCCTTTCGGCCAAAGTGGACTGAACTTCCAAAGTTGCAACAAATCCTCTCGGAACTATCTCCAGTCGGAGATCTCTGAGGTCATCGACTAACTCATGGGGTAATCCTCCCGCTGTAAGAGTATTCACATAACTCTTACGGCTCAAAGCATCTGCTACAACATTAGCCTTACCTGGGTGATAATGCAATCTCATGTCATAGTCCTTGATCAACTCTAGCCATCTCCTCTGCCTGAGGTTCAACTCTTTCTGCGTGAAAATATACTTCAAGCTCTTGTGATCTGTGTAAATATCACAATGGTTTCCGATGAGGAAATGTCTCCAGGTCTTGAGTGCATGCACTACTGCTGCTAACTCCAAATCATGTGTGGCATAATTCATCTCGTGAGGTCGAAGCTGTCTGGAGGTATAAGCTACAACCTTTCCTTCCTGCATGAGTACTCCTCCGAGTCCCCGACGAGAAGCGTCCACAATAAACCCGTAATCCTTGTGTATGTCCGGCAAAATCAGCACTGGGGCTGTAACCAAACGTTTCTTCAATTCCTGAAAACTGGCTTCACAATCCTCGGTCCAAATGTACTTGGCTTCCTTCTTCAACAGCTCAGTCATGGGCTTGGCAATCTTCGAGAAGTTCTCAATAAACCTCCGATAATATCCTGCGAGTCCGAGAAAACTGCGGATCTCCTTGACTGAGGTGGGTGACTGCCAATCGGTGACTGATTCAACCTTGGCGGGGTCAACTGCTATTCCTTCCCCTGAAATAACATGTCCGAGAAATCCAACCTCCTTCAACCAAAATTCACATTTGCTGAACTTCGCATACAACTGATGTTCTCGAAGTTTCTCCAGAACTAGACGCAAATGTTCCTTATGCTCTTCCTCGCTCTTGGAGAAAATCAGTATATCATCGATGAACACCACGACAAACTTGTCCAGATATTCCATAAATACCTTGTTCATCAAATTCATGAAGTATGCAGGAGCATTAGTCAATCCAAATGACATGACGGTATACTCATATAAACCATACACGTAGTGAATGCTGTTTTGGGTATATCCTTCTCACGGATCTTCAACTGATGATACCCTGATCGAAGATCGATCTTGGAGAATACCTTGGCTCCAACTAGCTGATCAAACAGATCATTAATCATCGGTAGAGGGTACTTGTTCTTGATGGTCACTTCGTTCAATGAACGATAATCCACAACCATTCTCAAGGTTCCATCCTTCTTCTCTACCAAAAGAACTGGGGCTCCCCAAGGTGATGAGCTTGGCCGAATGTATCCTTTCTCCAATAACTCATTAATTTGGTCCTTGATCTCTTTCAATTCGTTCGGAGGCATCCGATAAGGTCTCTTGGATATTGGGGCTGTACCGGGCAATAACTCAATCAGAAACTCAATGTCTCTGTCCGGTGGCATTCTGGTAATTCCTCCGGAAACACATCGGAAAATCTTGCACTCTGGCACTTCCTCTGAACAACTCCCGTGAGGGAATTCACTGATTCTTCATCCGCTACGTCGGATACATACTTGATCCTCTTACGCCCGGGGTGGTGAGCAGAATAGACTTCTTGAGCACGATCTATGTTCCTTCAAACTTCGTCAACCAATCCATGCCTAGGATTACATCCAAGGTCCGGGTTTCCAACACTATGAGGTCTGCGGGAAATTTATGATTTCCGATGTTGAGGTTGCATGACAGCCTAGGCCTGCCATCATTTCTCCTCCCGCGGGCCCGACGAAGGGGGTTTCTAAGGGTTTTAGTGGGCAACCCGTACTTTTCACAACTACCCTTGATATGAATGAATCGTTGCACCGTAATCAAAGAATACCAAAACTGAACGTGAATTCAATAAAAACTTACCAACCACAGTGTCTGGCTGATCATAGACGTCCTCCACGTCAATGTGGTTCACCTGAGCACGAGGGAAAGGGTTGGGCTTCTTCGCTGAGCTTCCATTGCCATTTCCATTCCTCTGCTTGGCCTCTGGGCAGTCGGTGGCATAGTGCCCTGTTTTCTGGCACTTGAAGCAGGTGATGTGGCTCAGATCCTTCGGAGCCGGGGCAGAGCGATGCTGGTTCCCATTACCGTTTCCATTGCCATTGCCATTGCCTGACCTATTGTCCTGGTTGCGATTGTTCCCATTGCCTCCATGGTTATGTCCTCCATGGTTGTCATGGGTATGCCCTCCTGAGTATGGTGCATAACGGGGCTTCTGCTGAGCTCCTGAGTTGTGCTTCCCCTGGCTGTACTTCCGCTTGCGGCTTTCAATCTGCTGCTGATTGCCTTCAAGTATGATGGCCTTGTCTACCAGCTGCTGGTAGTTGGTGAAGGTGGCCACCATAAGCTGCATGCCCAGTTCATCATTGAGTCCCTCGAGAAACTTCTCCTGTTTTGCGGCATCTGTGGCCACATCATCCGGGGCATAGCGAGCTAACTTGCTGAACTCATCCACGTACTGTGCCACAGTACGGTTCCCCTGGCGTAAGTTGCGGAACTCACGCTTCTTCAGACTCATGGCTCCAGCTGAAACATGAGTGGTGCGGAAGGCCTGCTGGAACTGATCCCATGTGATGGTGCCGATGGGATAAGTGACGGTGTAGTTCTCCCACCAAGAAGCTGCAGGTCCCTCAAGTTGATGTGCAGCAAAGCGCACCTTCTCTGCATCAGTGCAGCCAACAGTGATTAACTCTCTTCCGACCTTGCGGAGCCAATCGTCGGCCACAATCGGCTCAGTGCTGCTAGAGAACACCGGCGGATTCAGCCTCAGGAATCGAGTCAAGTTGTCAACAGGGGGTGGTGGTGGCGGTGGATTGTTGTTGTTGTTGTTCTGATTCTGGATGAGCATCTGCATGATGGCATTCTACTGCTGGAGCAGCTGGGTGAGCTCCGGCGGGAAGTTGAGACCGGGGTCACGTCTCGGAGGCATCTGGTGTTTTTGGAGTGGATGAGAAAATTAGAATGGAACAATGGTCTAATGAGAATAACACTACCCATATGAATGCACAAACATAATCACACCAATCATTTATTCATTCCACTCAAACATGGTTCAATCTCGATTACCAAAGCTCACGACTAAATCGAAAATAACGACCTAACTGATCGACGAAAAAGTAAAATAACATGGTGGTCGACTAAATGTCTTCATCAATAATCCTTGTGTCCTCTGGTGCGATGTCCTCCGGTGTGGTGTCCTCTGTTGTGGCGCCTCCTCTTGCGGCTTCCTCCAGTGGAACTCCCTTCATAATCCTGATCATTGCTCACGAGAGGTCCATCATCTCCACTCGGAAAAAGGTCCTCTCCCAAGTCCATCTTTTCCTCAATTGCGGCAAGCTTCATCTTCAGGTCGTCGACTCTCTCCATGAAGTCCGCGATTTCTTCCTCATGGCCAAGGAAGTCTGTGTGTGCCTTCTCCTCCAGTTCCAGTTCACGAAACAACAGCCTCCTGTCTACCTTCGAGTTACGGCGAGTCTGAATCTCCCGTTTCCTGAGGAGACACTCCAAGTCCTGGACATAAGAGAGAATGGAGTCGTCCTCCACGGTACGGATGATATCTCCATTCCTTGCTCTGCGAAACCATGGCGAGTCGATGGATCGAGCTCGGCCCTGTACTCTTCTCGGAGATGTCCAAGTGCACGATAGATCGCCATGTCCCTTCCGAGGATCCAGTTGAAGTCGGTGAACTCAAAGTCAATAGGCTCTGTATGCCCTCCGAAGGTTCTCCCTGGAATGTGCACCTCGATCTCAGGCGGGTATCCGTCGGAAGTGCATTGGTTGGCTTCCCGGTGATCGAGGGCAGAGCAATCTTCAGCTTCTTCACCATCTGGACCAGCTTCCTGCCGAAGGGCATCGTCTCATCGGGCTGGCAAAACTCCGGTAGCAAAACTGGGGTGAACTCGACGGCCATCTAGAATGTTGAAAATCGGAGAGGAGTCAGAATTGAACAGGGGAGAATTACGGAATGGTAAGGATACAAAGTAAATAGTCTCTTCCTATGGCTTTCCGATCCTAGGGGTTACGTCCTACGGTCAGCGTGTGCTCTGATACCATCTCTGTAGCGACCTGACCCAAAATCGGTCAAGTCTCGTGTTCTGCATACATCCCAAGATCATCTTTGGTACTCACAGTACATCGATGAAATAATCAAAGTTCAATCACACCTGAAATTATTACAGGATTCTCATATAGAGTCTTTATTACAAGAGAATAAATTCGGCTCAAGGCCAACTCATGAGAAATAAACTAAAATAAGCTGCGGAAGCGTAGAAGAATAGCGAGTCCATCCGACTCCATAGGGCAATCGCCAAGCGCGGAGCGTAGCCTCAATCCTGATCGGAATACTCCTCTGCAACATAAGACGTTGCAGCCGTGTAGGTCAGCTTTTTTGAATAAGCTGGCAAGTCATGAAGAGAGAATAACAATAATAAAATTACTAACACTATATGCATTTTGGCTGTGGGGCTCTAAGTTTCATCATTTTGCGAAAAGCCATTTTTTTCCTACTACAATGGACTTGCTTGCAAATACTACAAAATTGTTGGTAGTTATTGAGATGGTTCCGCCAACCAATGTCTCATTCCCAATTATTAAGTCATAACCCCCTCAAATTAATTTATTAGTTAGTGTTGAGATTTCCGAATACTTCCAAGTTCCAGAGGCTCAAATTGTCCGTAACCGGGGACACGGCTAATCGATTAGATCTTTAACTCTCTGAGGTTTATGACTTTACCCGCAAGAATCATTCCCTCCTTTTAAGTCTTAGCACTTCATGGTGTTTGAAGGCGGGATGAATAAACAGGTCTTCCAAAGAGTTCTTAAGCTCTGCGGTACCCATCCAATCCTACCGTTCTTCTACATCTCGTAGTACCGTCCAGCCAGCGTCACAACTAGGGTTGACCCAGCGAGCCCATAATGGCTTGCGGCTGCACGTAAGCTTCCGTCAAAGGGCATCCATCCGCCTCTTCGTGGCTGGGTGAAGCTTTCCGCAAGATGTCATGGCACTTCTCCATGCATCCCGCCAACCACCGGGTTCTCCAGGTGCCCGTCAACCGCCCTCCACCCAGTGAGTGAATTTGAAGTCCATCTTGATCATTGAAGTTCATGGGGTTGTCATCATCTTGACTCTCACATCTTGCTTATGAATTCACTCAACCAATCTCGTCTACGAGCATAGCAAAAGTAAACTACTTCGTCCCGGGCCATGGTAACAAGGGAAATTGGTTCATCCTACCACATGATACTACTCAAGATTATAACTTCAAAATTTCACCTACTGCATGCATGGTGGGGTGGTATAATTCTAATGCAATAAAATCATAGGTATTGAAAATAACATGATCAATGACTTGCCTTGCTGACGATCTTCGTAAGCTAAGGACTCGTAGTAGCAAGCTTCGCACTCCGTAAACTCTATCGAGACAAACAATAATCACAATAAGCATATAGCATATGATCACTTAGCACAATAGCATAGTAATATAACACACCAAAACAAACGAATCAAAAACCCAAAGAAAACTCAAGAAATCCAACTCAAAGTTTTCCTACTTCAAACAACAACTAGAAATAGTTTTACATAACAAAATTTTCTCAACATAACCTAATCATGGGTTTTTGTTAACTTAACAGAAAAGATTGCATTAAGCAACTAGGAGCAAAAAGAATTAATTTAAAAGCTATTATAAAACTCCTATTAGGCCTAATTCAAATTCTATTAAGAAAAATAAAGTAAAAATTTATTTATTATAAATAAAAGTTCATCCTCTAAGGTGACAGAAACTAACCTAGAATAATTAATCACATGTGAAAAATAAATTTATTTGCTAATTAAAATATTAGGAAAACAGTAGCTAGTTAATTAATTAAGAATAACAAGATTCTGATTAAAACTATTTTTTTATTAATCCTAAAATGCCCAAATTAATTCCTATGGTTTGGCAATGTCAAAAACAAAGTTGGGACAAAAGGAATCATATAAAGATAATTTTCCTAGCTCATGTTATAACAGATTTACTATTCTGACTAAAACTAAATTAAAGCAATTATAAATAATTTTAACATAGCTAATTATATTTTCTACAGAAACTATAAGAAATTTGCAAACCAACAAAAAAAAGAATCACTTAAAAATATTAAGTATAATAAAAGATATGAATTTTTCAAATCGGAAACTATTCTGTTAAAACAGAAAAACGAAAATAAAGAAAAACGGGCTAAATGGGCCTAACTAACGCCCTGTGCGTAATATAGCTAAACGGGCCCTAGGGTTAAACTAATCGGGCCGATCTAAATAAATAAAACCTAACTAAAAATAAATCGCAACGAACCGGACCGAACCAGGTTTTAATTAAAAGAACATACCCCTTCGGGGGGTTCTAATCTGGACTGTCGGGACTAGATCGGACGGGGGAGAGAAGCTCCGGCGGCTTACCGGAGTTCGACGGCGGCGGCGTCGAGGCGACGAGTGTCCCGACGTCTCCGGTGGTCGGGGCGTCGTGAGTGGTCCGCGGGTCTGGCGGCGAGGGGAGCGTCTGGTGGAGTCGACGGGCTCGGGGTGGGCTAGGGCGACGACGGCGAGGTAAATGGCGGCGGCAGGGTTCGCAACTCGAGCGCGTGAGGAGAGAGGATGGTCCGCGAGGCGGCGAGAGGGGAATGGGGTGCGGGGAGGTATATATAGGCGGGGCGACCGGCTTGGCGAGGGCAATCGGGGTGGATCGAATCCGGATCCTTCGGGATCCGGCGGCGGCGGCGGGCGAGGTGGCGTGCGGGGTTGACGACGGGTGGGGTCCACCGTCGAGAGAGAGAGGGAGGGGTGCGGTCGGTCGGCCGGTCCAGAGCCGATTCGGGCGAGGCCCCTGTCGGTTGGCATGGCTGGCTGGCTCGGCTTGTGGTGGGCAGTGGGCTGCTGTTACCTCGGCTGGCTAGGCGGTGGCTTGGCTGGCGCTGAGGTCTTTTTTTTTTCTATTTTAATTTTTTGAAAATAAAAATAGAGTTATAAAATATAAAATATAAATATTTTATATAGGACATATATATATCAAAATGATCGGGGAATATTCCTATCATTTGAACATTTTCGAGGCAAAATCCAAAGTTTATAAAAATCATTTTCCCAAAATTCAAATAAAACTCAAATTTGAATTCAAAACTTTTGGCATTGTTTTCCTCTGATATTTTTGGAGTGTCATGTTTACTCCTCTCATACTTTTGCTCAAGTATTTATCAGGCATAGTTTTTTGAAATGATTCCCACTTGCCAAAGTTTGAATTCAAATTTCAAAACTCAAAATCTTCTGAAACTCCAAATGGCACTCAAATTCAAACAGAATGCATAGATGCTTAGCTATAATTGTAAAACATTCCAAATAGGAAATTTGGGATGTTACATAAACAAAACTCCCCCAGGAACGATGTTGGTATGGACGGTACCTGTGGATTCGACTTGTGGTGGAGTGTGTTTGTTGGTGGAGGGGGAGTAAACCTTTGCTTTCATTGCTCGGGAACCGCCACTAATGTGTTTAGCATGGAAGATGTCGATAACTAATGCTCACAAAGTAAATAGGAAGGGTGCATTTCTCAAAATTTCATTTATCTTTGTTTTAAAAATATGAGCTCTGGCACCGCTGCAAATCACTGCTTCCCTCTGTGAAGGGACTATCTATTTAATTTCATGTTGTGTCGTTGCTACCTCTTGAGCTTGCGTTGGTTTTTTCCTTGAAGAGGAAAGGGTGATGCAGCAAAGTAGCGTAAGTATTTCGCTCAGTTTTTGAGAACCAAGGTATCAATCCAGTAGGAAACTACACACAAGTCGCCTCATACCTACACAAACAAATAAGAACCTTGCAACCAATGCGATAAAGGGGTTGTCAATCCCTTCACGGCCACTTACAAAAGTGAGATCTGATAGAGATAATAAGATAAATATTTTTGGTATTTTTATGATATAGATTGAAAGTAAAGATTGCAAAGTAAAAATAGATTGGAAACTTATATGATGGAAAATAGACCCGGGGGCCATAGGTTTCACTAGTGGCTTCTCTCAAGATATCATAAGTATTACTATGGGTGAACAAATTACTGTCGAGCAATTGATAGAAAAGTGCATAATTATGAGAATATCTAGGCATGATCATGTATATAGGCATCACGTCCGTGACAAGTAGACCAAAATGATTCTGCATCTACTACTATTACTCCACACATCGACTGCTATCCAGCATGCATCTAGAGTATTAAGTTCATAAGAACAGAATAATGCAGGCAAGATGACATGATGTAGAGGGATAAACTCAAGCAATATGATATAAACCCCATCTTTTTATCCTCGATGGCAACAATACAATACATGCCTTGCTGCCCTAACATCCTTTGGGAAAGGACAGCGCAAGATTGAACCCAAAGCTAAGCACTTCTCCCATTGCAAGAAAGATCAATCTAGTAGGTCAAACCAAACTAATAATTCGAAGATACTTGCAAAGATAACCAATCATACATAAAAGAATTTAGAAGATTCAAATATTGTTCATAGATAATCTTGACCATAAACCCACAATTCATCGGATCTCAACAAACACACCGCAAAAAGAATTACATCAAATAGATCTCCAAGAGGATCAAGGAGAACTTTGTATTGAGATCCAAAGAGAGAGAAGAAGCCATCTAGCTAATAACTATGGACCCGAAGTTCTGTGGTAAACTACTCACACATCATCGGAGAGGCTATGGTGTTGATGTAGAAGCCCTCCGTGATCGATTCCCCCTCCGGCGGAGCGCCGGAAAAGGCCCCAAGATGGGATCTCACGGGTACAGAAGGTTGCGGCGGTGGAAATAGGGTTTCGTGGTGCTCCTGGATGTTTTCAGGGTATATGAGTATATATATAGGAGGAAGAAGTAGGTCGGTGGTGCTGCGAGGGGCCCATGAGGGTGGGGGCGCACCCAGGGGGCAGGCACGCCTCCCTGCCCCGTGGCCTCCTCGCTTCTTTCTTGATGTCCACTCCAAGTCCTCTGGATCATGTTTGTTCCAAAAAATAACTCTCCCGAAGGTTTCATTCTGTTTGGACTCCGTTTGATATTCCGTTTCTGCGAAACACTGAAATAGGCAAAAAAAACAGCAATTTGCACTAGGCCTTCGGTTAATAGGTTACTCCCAAAAATAATATAGAAGTGCTTAGTAAAGCCCATTTAACATCCAAAACAGATAATATAATAGCATGGAACAATCAAAAATTATAGATACGTCGGAGACGTATCAAGCATCCCCAAGCTTAATTCCTGCTCGTCCTCGATTAGGTAAATGATAAAAACGGAATTTTTGATGTGGAATGCTACCTAGCATATTTCTCAATGTAATTTCCTTTATCGTGGCATGAATGTTCAGATTCGAAAGATTCAAGACAAAAGTTCAACATTAACATGAAAATAATAATACTTCAAGCATACTAACAAAGCAATCATGTCTTCTCAAAATAACATGGCCAAAGAAAGTTATCCCTACAAAATCATATAGTCTGGCTATGCTCTATCTTCATCACACAAAGTATTTAATCATGCACAACCCCGATGACAAGCCAAGCAATTGTTTTATACTTTTGATGTTCTCAAACTTTTTCAATCTTCACGCGATACATGAGCGTGAGCCATGGACATAGCAGTATATGTGGAATAGAATGTTGGTTGTGGAGAAGACAAAAAGGAGAAGATAGTCTCACATCAACTAGGCGTATCAACGGGCTATGGAGATGACCATCAATAGATATTAATGTGAGTGAGTAGGTATTGCCATGCAACGGATGCACTAGTGTGACGCCCCCGATTCAATCGTACACTAATCATACACGCAAACGTGTACGATCAAGATCAGGGACTCACGGGAAGATATCACAACACAACTCTAAAATAAAATAAGTCATACAAGCATCATAATACAAGCCAGGGGCCTCGAGGGCTCGAATACAAGTGCTCGATCATAGACGAGTCAGCGGAAGCAACAATATCTGAGTACAGACATAAGTTAAACAAGTTGCCATAAGATGGCTAGCACAAACTGGGATACAGATCGAAAGAGGCGCAGGCCTCCTGCCTGGGATCCTCCTAACTACTCCTGGTCGTCGTCGGCGGGCTGCACGTAGTAGTAGGCACCTCCGGGGTAGTAGTCGTCATCGACGGTGGCGTCTGGCTCCTGGGCTCCATCGTTTGGCCGCAGCAATCGAGTAGAGATAGGGGGAAAAGGGGGAACAAGGCAACCGTGAGTACTCATCCAAAGTACTCGCAAGCAAGGAGCTACACTACATATGCATGGAGATATGTGTAAAGGGCCATAACAGTGGACTGAACTGCAGAATGCCAGAATAAGAGGGGGATAGCTAATCCTGTCGAAGACTACGCTTCTGGCAGCCTCCGTCTTGCAACATGTAGAAGGGAGTAGACTGAAGTCCTCCAAGTAGCATCACATAGCAATAATCCTACCCGGCGATCCCCTCCTCGTATCCCTGAGAGAGAGCGACCACCGGTTGTATCTGGCACTTGCAAGGGTGTGTTTTATTAAGTATCCAGTTCTAGTTGTCATAAGGTCAAGGTACAACTCCAAGTCGTCCTGTTATCAAGATCACGGCTATTCAATAGATTAACTTCCTGCGGGGTGCACCACATAACCCAACACGCTTGATCCCATTTGGCGGACACACTTTTCTCGGATCATGCCCGCCACGAAGATCAACACGTCGCAGCCCCACCTAGGCTCAGCAGAGAGGTCAGCACGCGGTCTAAACCTAAGCGCCACAGTGTCAGGCCCATCGCCTTAGCACACTCGCACGTTGCGTCTGCGCCGAAGCAGACCTAGCCTCTGAGCGTTCAGGTCCAATCCGCGCGCGCCACTCGGCCGGCCGACGTCACGAAGTGCCGGTGATACCACGACGCCGAGTGCCCATATCTTTCCCACGTAGTTGGTTAGTGCGTATAGGCCCGTGAGCCGCACTCGGATCAAATACCAAGATCTCGTTAAGCGTGTTAAGTATCCGCGAACGCCCGAACAGGCCAGGCCCACCTCTCTTCTAGGCGGTCTCAACCTGCCTGCCGCTCCGCCACAAAGATCCATCCAGAGGGCCATCGGGACAAAGGTCCTTTCAGCCCCAATCCGTGAATCACTCGCGGGTGCTCCACAAGCCGACCCGACTTTAGTCACCACATGTATCATGTATAAGTATAAGTATATACCGTGATCACCTCCCGAGTGATCACGGCCCGATAGTATAGCACAAAGAGACGGACAAGAATGTAGGGCCACAGATTGAATACTAGCATCCTATACTAAGCATGTAGGATTGCGTAAAGGTAACAACAATAGTAACAAGGACAGGCTATGCATCGGGATAGGTATAACGAAAAGCAAGAACATGCTACACTACTCTAATGCAAGCGGTATAGAGTAGAATAGGCGATATCTGGTGATCAAGGGGGCTTGCCTGGTTGCTCTGTCAAGAGAGGGTCGCCAACTCCGTAGTCGAACTGGCAGCAGCAGCAGTCGGTCTCGTAGTCTCTGGAGAGAAGAGGGGAAGAAACAATGAATACCATGTAAACAGATGCATATCGATGCATGACATGACAAGTAACGATGCTAGGCGTGCCCTAACGTGGTATGAGGTGATACTGGTTAAGAAACATCCGGAAAATATCCCCGGTGTTTCGTGTTTTCAGCGGAGCCGAGGGGGAAGTTGCGAGTTCGATAGGTTAGGGGTGTGTGGCGGACGAACGGACTGCGTATCCGGATTCGTCTCGTCGTTCTGAGCAACTTTCAAGTTGAAAATAATTTAATCCGAGTTACGGATTTAAAGATATGATTTTCTAAAGATTTTATTAATTTCTAGAATTTAATTAATTATTTAATTTAATCCGAACGGAATTATGACATCAGCATGATGTCATCTCGACGTCGGCAGATCAACAGGGTTGGTGGGTCAATCGATGGTGGGACCGGTTGTCATTGTCTAAGACTAACTAATCAGGTTTAGTTAGTTTAACTAAAATGATTAGGTTTATTAACTACAATTAATTAGGTTAACTAATCGGGATTAATTAAGTTAATTAATCCTTTAGTTAATTAATTAATATTGTAATTATTTATTTATTTACTTTTTTAAAAAAAAAAATTCTTTTAATTTTCGTTCTGGGGTGGGACCTGCTTGTCATAGGGCCAATGGCCTTAGCGGGCATGGGTGCTAACGGGCGCTGGGCGGAACCGGGCATCGGGCGCCAGCCCGCCCGATAGGGCACCGCGACCAGGAGGCGAAGGGTGCCGGCGCGTGGCGTACAGAGGCGACGGGGCCTCGCCGGACTCATGGCTCTGGCGACCATTTGGTCAGCCGAGAGCGATTCTGAGAGGGCGTCGGCGAGTCGAGAGAGAGGGATGGTGCGAGGGTGGCGGAGCGATGGCTACGACGATTGACGACCGGCGGTGGCGACGGAGCTGCGTCGGGGAGGAACGGGGCGGTGCGGCGGGGAGCTGGCGTCGCGGGCAACGACGGTACGGGAGAGGACGAGAGGGAGGGCTGGGTGCGGCCCGCAGGCGCGGCCGAGCACGCCAGCGAAGCGAGCAGGACCGAGAGGAGGGAGGGGCGGCGGAGCTCACCGAAGCGGGGGGTAGGGATGGGCAGCGTGCTCGACGGAGCTCGGGAGGTCGACGGGACGAGCGACGGAGTGGAGAAGGACGGCGAGGTGGCGGCGTCTGGCGGCAAGCGGCGTCGGCGGCGGCGAGTGGGGTCGCCCACGAGGCGGCGGCAAGGTCGGCGTCGGGCGTCGGCTGCCCGACCGGATCCATGCGGGGTGGAGGGATGAGGCGGGCACCGCGAGCGCTAGGTGGCGGCGGGTCGTGGGCGACAGGCGACCTTGGCCCCGATCCAGATGGATCGTGGGAAGCGAGAGGAGGCGAGGGAGAGGTGGGGATCGATCCCGATCCAGGGGAATCGGGGGAGGGAGTGGGGCGAGTGGGGGATTAGGGTTACGGGGGTGGGGGTAAGGAGAGAGTGGGGTGGGCCGGCCTGGTTGGTCTAAGGCTAGCTGGGCCAAGGCCCACAGGGAGAGGGGGCCTCTCCTTCTTTTCCTTAGTTTTGTTTTTTTATTAATTTATTTTCTCTTCTGTTTTATTTCATTTTAAATATTTAGGCCTTTTATAAAAAGCACGGTTCCTTCACCATAAATACCTAAGCATTAATTGGCACACTCCGAACATTTTAGTTTTAATGTTTGAAAACCTTTATTGTTTGCCTCGGTTTTAAATTTGAAATTCGAACTAGGTTTCGAACTAACGCGAGTTTATCCACAGTGACTGAGGTGACGTGGCATCATTAGCGGGGATCACTGTAGCTTAATTATCCGGGCGTCACAACTAGAGCTATAAGTGTATGAAAGCTCAACAAAAGAAACAAAGTGGGTGTGCATCCAACTCGCTTGCTCACGAAGACCTAGGGCATTTTGAGGAAGCCCATCATTGGAATATACAAGCCTAGTTCTATAATGTAAAATTCCCACTAGTATGTGAAAGTGACAACATATGAGACTCTCTATCATGAAAATCATGGTGCTACTTTGAAGCACAAGTGTGGCAAAAGGATAGTAACATTGTCCCTTCTCTCTTTTTCTCTCATTTTTTATTTGGGCCTTTTTCTCTTCTTTTTTATGGCCTCTTTTTTTTCTTTTTTTTCTTTTCGTCCGGAGTCTCATCCCGACTTGTGGGGGAATCATAGTCTCCATCATCCTTTCCTCACTTGGGACAATGCTCTAATAATGATGATCATCACACTTTTATTTACTTAGAACTCAAAAATTACAACTCAATACTTAGAACAAAATATGACTATGTGAATGCCTCCGGCGGTGTACCGGGATATGCAATGAATCAAGAGTGACATGTATGAAAGGATTATAAAGGTGGCTTTGCCACAAATACGATGTCCACTACATGATCATGCAAAGCAATATTACAATGATGAAGCGTGTCATAGTAAACGGAACGGTGGTAAGTTGCATGGCAATATATCTCGGAATGGCTATGGAAATGCCATAATAGGTAGGTATGGTGGCTGTTTTGAGGAAGGTATATGGTGTGTGTATGATACCGGCGAAAGGGGCGCGGTATTAGAGAGGCTAGCAATGGTGGAAGGGTGAGAGTGCGTATAATCGATGGACTCAACATTAGTCATAAAGAACTCACATACTTATTGCAAAAATCTATTAGTTATCGAGATGAAGTACTACGCGCATGCTCCTGGGGGGATAGATTGGTAGGAAAATACCATTGCTCGTCCCCGACCACCACTCATAAGGAAGACAATCAATAAATAAATCATGCTCTGACTTCTTCACATAACGGTTCACCATACGTGCATGCTACGGGAATCACAAACTTTAGAACAAGTATTTCTCAAAAATTCACAACTACTCAACTAGCATGACTCTAATATCACCATCTTCATATCTCAAAACAATTATCAAGTATCAAACTTCTCATAGTATTCGATGCACTTTATATGATAGTTTTTATTATACCTATCTTGGATGTTCATCATATTAGGACTAATTTTATAGCCAAAGCAAACTACCATGCTGTTCTAAAAGACTCTAAAAATAATATAAGTGAAGCATGAGAGATCAATAATTTCTACAAAATGAAACCACCACCGTGCTCTAAAAGATATAAGTGAAGCACTAGAGCAAAATTATCAAGCTCAAAAGATATAAGTGAAGCACATAGAGTATTCTAATAAATTCCGATTCATGTGTGTCTCTACCAAAAGGTGTGTACAGCAAGGATGATTGTGGTAAACTAAAAATCAAAGACTCAAATCATACAATACGCTACAAGCAAAACACATATCATGTGGTGAATAAAAATATAGCCTCAAGTAAAGTTACCGATAGACGAAGACGAAAGAGGGGATGCCTTCCGGGGCATCCCCAAGATTAGGCTCTTGGTTATCCTTTAATATTACCTTCGGGTGCCTTGGTCATCCCCAATCTTAGGCTCTTGCCACTCCTTATTCCATAATCCATCAAATCTTTACCCAAAACTTGAAAACTTCACAACATAAAACTCAACAGAAAAATCTCATGAGCTTCGTTAGCGGAAGAAAACAAACCACCACCAAAAGTTACTGTAATGAACTCATTCTTTATTTATATTCGTGTTAAACATACTGTATTCCAACTTCTCTATGGTTCCTACCCTCCGATACTAGCCATACATCCACCAAAATAAGCAAAACAACACATGAAAAACATAATCTGTCAAAAACAGAACAGTCTGTAGAAATCTGGATCAAAAGTAAACTTCTGGAACTCCAAAAATTCTGAAATAAATTTCTGGACGTGAGGAATTTGTCTTTTGATCATCTGAAGAAAGAATCAACCTAAAATCACTCTCCAGTAAAAAATGGCAGCTAATCTCGTGAGCGCTATAGTTTCTGTTTTTTACAGCAAGATCATAAAGACTTCACTCAAGTCTTCCCAAAAGTTCTACTTGGCACAAACACTAATTAAAGCATGAAAACACATCTAAATAGAGGCTAGATGAATTATTTATTACTAAACAGAACCAAAAATCAAGAAAATAAAATAAAATTGGGTTGCCTCCCAACAAGCGCTATCGTTTAACGCCCTTAGCTAGGCAAAAAGGCAAGGATAGATGTAGGTATTACCATATTTGGTATGCAATCCATAAGTGGCTCTCATAATAGATTCATAAGGTAATTTTATTTTATTTCTAGGAAAGTGTTCCATGCCTTTCCTTAACGGAAATTGAAATCTAATATTTCCTTCTTTCATATCAATAATTGCACCAATCGTTCTAAGGAAAGGTCTACCAAGAATAATAGGACATGTAGGATTGCAATCTATATCAAGAACAATGAAATCTACGGGCACATAATTACTATTTGCAACAATAAGAACATCATTAATTCTCCCCATAGGTTTCTTAATGGTGGAATCCGCAAGGTGCAAGTTTAAAGAACAATCATCAAACTCACGGAAACCTAATACATCACACAAAGTTTTTGGAATCGTGGAAATACTAGCACCAAAATCACATAAAGCATAGCATTCATGATATTTAATTTTAATTTTAATAGTAGGTTCCCACTCATCATAAAGTTTTCTAGGGATAGAAACTTCTAATTCAAGTTTTTCTTCATAAGATTGCATTAAAGCATCAACGATATGTTTGGTAAAAGCTTTATTTTGACTATAAGCATGAGGAGAATTTAACACGGATTGCAACAAGGAAATACACTCTATTAAAGAACAATTATCATAATTAAATTCCTTGTAATCCAAAATAGTGGGTTCATTGCTATGTAAAGTTTTGACCTCTTCAATCCCATTTTTACCAATTTTTGCATTAAGATCTAAAAACTCTGAATCATTGGGACGCCTTTTAACTAAAGTTGACTCATCTCCAGTCCCATCTTTATCAAGATTCATATTGGAAAACAAAGATTTAATAGGAGACACATCAATCACTTTTAGATCTTCATCATTATTATCATGAAAACTAGAAGAACACGCTTTCACAAAGCAATCTTTTTTAGCACGCATCCTAGCAGTTCTTTCTTTGCACTCATCAATGGAAATTCTCATAGCTTTGATAGACTCATTGATATCATGCTTAGGTGGAATAGATCTAAGTTTCAAATAATCAACATCAAGAGAAATTCTATCCACGTTCCTAGCCAACTCATCAACCTTAGGCAATTTTTCTTCAAGCAAAGCATTGAAATTCTTTTGCGAATTCATAAATTCTTTAACACTAGTCTCAAAATCAGAGGGCATCTTATTAAAATTTCCATAAAAGTTGTTGTAGGAATTACCATAATTATTAGAGGAATTACTAGGGAACGGCCTAGAATTAAAGTTTCCTCTATACGCGTTGTTACCAAAATTGTTCCTACTAACAAAATTCACATCCATAGATTCATTACTATTCTCAATCAAAGTGGACAAAGGCATATCATTAGGATCAGAAGAAACTCTCTTATTAGCAAACAATTTCATAAGTTCATCCATCTTTCCACTCAAGACATTAATCTCTTCTGTCGCATGAACCTTTTTACTAGTAGATCTTTCGGTGTGCCATTGAGAATAATTAACCATAATATTATCTAGGAGTTTAGGAGATTCTCCTAAAGTGATTTCCATAAAAGTGCCCCCCGCGGCTGAATCTAAAAGATTTCTAGAAGCAAAATTCAATCCGGCATAAAATTTTTGTATAATCATCCATAAATTCAAACCATGTGTAGGGCAATTACGTACCATTAATTTCATCCTCTCCCAAGATTGTACAACATGCTCATGATCAAGTTGCTTAAAATTCATAATATCATTTCTAAGAGAGATGATCTTAGCGGGAGGGAAATACTTAGAGATAAAAGCATCTTTGCACTTATTCCAAGAATCAATGCTATTTTTAGGCAAAGAGGAAAACCAAGTTTTAGCATGATCTCTAAGCGAAAACGGAAATAGCTTCAATTTAACAATACCATTATCCACATCTTTCTTGTTTTGCATATCACACAAATCAACAAAGTTGTTTAGATGGGTAGCGGCATCTTCACTAGGAAGGCCAGAGAATTGATCTTTCATGACAAGATTCAGCAAAGCAGCATTAATTTCACAAGATTCAGCATCGGTAAGAGGAGCAATCTGAGTGCTAAGAAAATCATTATTGTTGGTATTGGAAAAATCACACAATTTAGCATTGTCTTGAGCCATCGTGACAAATGATCCAACACACAAGCAAACAAGAAGCAAGCGAAAAGAGACGAACGGAAAAAGAGGGCAAATAAAACAGCAAAGGTGAAGTGGGGGAGAGGAAAACGAGAGGCAAATGGAAAATAATGTAATGCGAGGGATAAGAGTTGTGATGGGTACTTGGTATGTCTTGACTTGGCGTAGATCTCCCCGGCAACGGTGCCAGAAATCCTTCTTGCTACATTTTGAGCTTGCGTTGGTTTTCCCTTGAAGAGGAAAGGGTGATGTAGCAAAGTAGCGTAAGTATTTCCCTCGGTTTTTGAGAACCAAGGTATCAATCCAGTAGGAGACTACACACAAGTCGCCTCATACCTACACAAACAAATAAGAACCTTGCAACCAACGCGATAAAGGGGTTGTCAATCCCTTCACGGCCACTTGCAAAAGTGAGACCTGATAGAGATAATAAGATAAATATTTTTGGTATTTTTATGATATATATTGAAAGTAAAGATTGCAAAGTAAAAATATATTGGAAACTTATATGCTGGAAAATAGACCTGGGGGCCATAGGTTTCACTAGTGGCTTCTCTCAAGATAGCATAAGTATTACGGTGGGTGAACAAATTACTGTCGAGCAATTGATAGAAAAGTGCATAATTATGAAGATATCTAGGCATGATCATGTATATAGGCATCATGTTCGCGACAAGTAGACCGAAACGATTCTGCATCTACTACTATTACTCCACACATCGACCGCTATCCAGCATGCATCTAGAGTATTAAGTTCATAAGAACAAAGTAAGGCATTAGGCAAGATGACATGATGTAGAGGGATAAACTCAAGCAATATGATATAAACCCCATCTTTTTATCCTCGATGGCAACAATACAATACGTGCCTTGCTGCCCCTGTTGTCACTGGGAAAGGACACTGCAAGATTGAACCCAAAGCTAAGCACTTCTCCCATTGCAAGAAAGATCAATCTAGTAGGTCAAACCAAACTGATAATTCGAAGAGACTTGCAAAGATAACCAATCATACATAAAAGAATTCAAAAGATTCAAATATTTTTCATAGATAATCTTGATCATAAACCCACAATTCATCGGATCTCGACAAACACATGGCAAAGGGAATTACAATCGAATAGATATCCAAGAGGATCAAGGAGAACTTTGTATTGAGATCCAAAGAGAGAGAAGAAGCCATCTAGCTAATAACTATGGACCCGAAGTTCTGTGGTAAACTACTCACACATCATCGGAGAGGCTATGGTGTTGATGTAGAAGCCCTCCGTGATCGATTCCCCTCGTGAGCGCCGAAAAAGCCCCAAGATGGGATCTCACGGCATGAAGGTTGCGGCGGTGGAAATAGGGTTTCGTGGTGCTCCTGGATGTTTTTGGGGTATATGAGTATGTATAGGAGGAAGAAGTAGGTTGGTGGAGCTGCGAGGGGCCCACGAGGGTGGGGGCCGTGCCAAGGGGGGCAGGCTCGCCTCCCTGCCTCGTGGCCTCCTCGCTTCTTTCTTGACGTCCACTCCAAATCCTCTGGATCACGTTTGTTCCAAAAATAACTCTCCCAAAGGTTTCATCCCGTTTGGACTCCGTTTGATATTCCTTTTGTGCGAAACACTGAAATATGCAAAAAACAACAATTTGCACTAGGCCTTCGGTTAATAGATTAGTCCCAAAAATAATATAAAAGTGCTTAGCAAAGCCCATTAAACATCCAAAACAGATAATATAATAGCATGGAACAATCAGAAATTATAGATACGTTGGAGACGTATCAGTAGTCACCTTCTCAAATAAGCGCCAGATCTGAGAGAACTATTGTCTTCCTCATGCATTGTGTGTAGCTAATGTTGGATGCATCATGAATGAATCTTTTCTACCATGAATTACAATGTTTAGTCGATGCTTGAACTTTGGAAGTGCTCTGCATTTATGTTTTGCGGTCTCAGAAAGGGCTAGCGAGATACCACTCTTGTCATATTATATCATGATTGTTTTGATAAAGTGTTGTCACTTGAGATTCTTTATTATTGCTCACTAGTTGCTTATGCCATTGATATGAGTTAATATAATTTTTAAGGATTATTGTCAACATGGTTAGTCATAATCTTTGCTGAAAACCTGCGTGCTACTTAAGCTTATTTACGTAAACAAGAGCAAAAGAGTTCGTAAAAGTTATCCTTTTTCACTTTCAGTTTATCAACTGAATTGCTTGAGGACAAGCAAAGGTTTAAGCTTGGGGGAGTTGATACGTCTCTGTCGTATCTACTTTTCCTAACACTTTTCCTCGTGTTTTGGACTCTAATTTGCTTGATTTGAATGAAACTAACACAGACTGGCATTGTTTTCAGCAGAACTACCATGGTGTTGTTTTTGTGCAGAAATAAAAGTTCTCATAATGGAACGAAACTTTTTGGAGATTTTTATGGAACGAAAGAAAAATATTGGAGCCAAGAACCACCGGAGGGTGCCCCTGGGTGAGCACAACCCACCAAGGCGCCCCCCCCCCCTCCTGGCGCGCACAGGTGGGTTGTACCCACCTGGTGGCCCCGCAGACCCTGATTCCAACTCTATAAAATCCTGTTTTTTGAGAGAAAAACCGAAGAGAAAGAATTATCGCGTTTCATGAGACGGAGCCGCCGCCACCTCCTGTTCTTCATCGGGAGGCCAGACCTGGAGTCTGTTTGGGGCTCCGGACAGGGGAATCTTCGACCTTCTTCATCACCAACCCTTCTCTATCGCAATTCCATGATGCTGCACACAGGGTGTGAGTATTCCTTCGTAGGCTCGCTGGTCGGTGAGGGAGTTGGATGAGATTCATCATCTAATCGAGTTAGTTTTGTTAGGACTTGATCCCTAGTATCCATTATGTTCGGAGATTGATGTTTCTATCACTTTGCCATGCTTAATGCTTGTCACTTTGGGCCCGAGTGCCATGATTTTAGATCTGAACCGTTTATGTTATCACCATTATATCTATGTTCTAGATCCGATCTTGTAAGTTATAGTCACCTATTATGTGTTATGATCCGCAAACCCTGGAGTGACAATAGTCGAGATACTTTCCGGTGATGACTGTAATTTGAGGAGTTCATGTATTCACTGTGTGCTAATGATTTGTTCCGGTTCTCTATTAAAAGGAGGCCTTAATATCCCTTAATTTCCTTATGGACCCCTGATACGTCTCCAACGTATCTATAATTTTTGATTGCTCCATGCTATATTATCTACTGTTTTAGGCAATATTGGGCTTTATTTTCCACTTCTTTATTATTTTTGGGACTAACCTATTAACCGGAGGCCCAACCTGCATTTGTTGTTTTACGCCTATTTCAAAGTGTTTGAGGAAAAGGAATATCGACGGAGTCAAACGGAACGAAATCAACTAGAGAAGTTATTTTTGGAAGGAAACCCACCGATGGACTTGGACTCCACGTTAGAAGATACGGAGGTGCTCACGAGGGTGGCGCGCCACCCCCCGGGCGCGCCCCCCCTCGTGGGGCCCCGTAGCTCCACCGACGCACTCCTTTCACCCATATATACCTCACGCACCTAAAACTTCCGAACAGAAGATAGATCGGGAGTTCCGCCGCCGCAAGCCTCTGTAGCCACCAAAAACCAATCGGGACCCTGTTCCGGCACCCTGCCGGAGAGGGATCCCATCACCGGTGGCCATCTTCATCATCCCGGCGTTCTCCGTGACGAGGAGGGAGTAGTTCACCCTCGGGGCTGAGGGTATGTACCAGTAGCTATGTTTTTGATCTCTCTCTCTCGTGTTCTTGAGGTGATACGATCTTGATGTATCCTGAGCTTTGCTATTGTAGTTGGATCTTATGATGTTTCTCCCCCTCTACTCTCTTGTGATGAATTGAGTTTCCCCTTTGAAGTTATCTTATCAGATTGAGTCTTTATGAGAACACTTGATGTATGTCTTGCGATCCACTTGATGTATGTTTTGGTGATCAACTTGCGGGTTTCGTGATATTGGGAACCTATGCATAGGGGTTGGCACACATTCTTGACTCTCCGGTAGTAGCTTTGGGGCACTCTTTGAAGTACTTTTATGTTGGTTGGATGAATCTGAGATTGTGTGATGCATATCGTCTAATCATGCCCACGGATATTTGAGGTGAAAATGGAGTATCTAGGTGACATTAGGGTTTTGGTTGATTTGTGTCTTAAGGTGTTATTCTAGTACGAACTCTTTTATAGATTGATCCGAAAGAAAAACTTTGAGGTGGTTTCGTACCCTGCCTTAATCTCTACGTTTGTTCTCCGCTATTAGTGGCTTTGGAGTGACTCTTTGTTGCATGTTGAGGGATTGTTATATGATCTATCTATGTTATTATTGTTGAGAGAACTTGCACTAGTGAAAGTATGATGTCAGGACCCCGATTCCAAGTCACATCGACCTAGCCGGTAACACCTCATATCACTTTGCGGCCTCACGCACGGTATTCCCACGGGTGCCGCCTAACCATGACCCGGGACCGTTTGCGCCTTTTGGCTCACGTATATGATAGTGTCGCTAGCATCCACATGACAAAGAACCCGGGCCGACATGGCTAGTCGTGAACCCAAAGCGGCGCTAACCCATGGGGACAGGCATACATGAATCACATCGAGCATGTCGGTCATCAACGTATGAATTCGGGCTGTAGCACTGGGCTAACAGGACTCCGGTATCCCGGGCTGTAGCAGGCTAGGCAGGACTCCGAATATCACCGCGTGACATTTCCCCGAAGGGACAAACATAGGAACGAAGTGAAACACATGTCGGCCAGTCAAGTGTCCAAGCAGTAGTGCTGGGCTAGCAGGTCTCCGGTGAACCGGGCTGTAGCGGACTACTATCGCTTAGAAGCACGAGACTACATTTTCCCATATGAGAGGCTGCCAAGGATAAACAACTAGTTTGTCGGTTCCCACTCATACCAAGCATTTCAATCATACACGCAATATGCCCGATATGAGTACATACAACAAGGCATCACAACAAAACTCTACAACTCAAAGTACTTTATTTAAGAGGCTCCGAGGAGCCATACATAACATATCCATACAGGTAGGGGTCACATGACCCAACACTCAAGTCATACAAACATACAAGCACATGCGGAAGCAAACTAGTCTGAGTACAGACTCTAAAAAGAAAGAAAGCTTGTTGAAGCCTGTCACGCCCAATATGCGACCCTATCCAAAAGGAACTGGATGGTCCCACCAAGGATAGACCCGCATATTGAAACGCTTTTGCAAGGTGGATATCATTACATCAACATTACATAATAGATGGGGATACATACATAGGGCACAAATGCCACAAGAATACGTCAACATCATATACAAGATCAACATCCGACTACGGATGAAACATAAACAGAAACTCGAACAAAATCCACCCTGCTAGCCCAGGCTGCCGACCTGGAACCTATCCCCTGATCGAAGAAGAAGCAGAAGAAGAACTCCAAAACAAGTAACATCGCTCTCGCGTCATGATCATCGCAAAACCTGTACCTGCAACTGGTGGTGTAGTAATCTGTGAGCCACGAGGACTCAGCAATTCCATTACCATGGGTATCAAGACTAGCAAAGCTCAAATGGGAAAGGAAGGGGTAAAGTGGTGAGGTTGCAGCAGCGACTAAGCATATATGGTGGCTAACATACGCAAAAGAGAGCGAGAAGAGAAACAAAGGAACGGTCGTCAACTAGTAATGATCAAGAAGTGATCCTGAACTCCTACTTACGTCAGACGTAACTCAGAAACCGTGTTCTCCTCTCGATCAACCCCGAAAAGAGACACTCACGGTTACACACACGGTTGGTGTATTTTAATTGAGATCAACTTCGGGTTTTCTACAACCGGACATTAACAAATTCCCATCTGCCACATAACATGGGCACGGCTTTGAAAGTTTATACCTGCAGGGGTGTCCCAACTTAGCCCATGACAAGCTCTCGCGATCAACGAAGGATATTCCTTCTCCCCGGGAAGACCCGATCAGTCTCGGAATCCCGGCTACAAGACATTTCACAGCAATAAAACAAGACTAGCAAAGCCGCCCGATGTGCCGACAAATCCCGATAGGAGTCGCACGTACCTCGTTCTCAGGGCAACATCGGATGAGACTAGCTACGAGTAAAACCAACCCTCGGGTTGCCTCAAGGTGGCCCCGCAGGCAGCTCGGTTCGGGCCAGCACTTAGAGAAGCACTGGTCCGGGGGGGGGGCTAAATAAAGATGACCCTTGGGTTAATTACTCCCAAGGGAAATATAGGTGGTGGTGAGGCAAATGGTAAAACCAATGTTGGGCCTTGCTGGAAAAGTCTTATTCAAAGCGAACTGTCAAGGGGGTCCCATAAATCACCCGACCGCGTTAGGGACGCAAAATCCGGGAACATAATACCGATATGACGGAAACTAGGGCGGCAAGGGTGGAACAAAACACCAGGCATAAGGCCGAGCCTTCCACCCTTTACCAAATATATAGATGCATTAATTAAATAAGATATATTGTGATATCCCAACAAGTAAACATGTTCCAACAAGGAACAACATCTCCATGTTCCAACAAGGAACAAACTTCATCTTCACCTGCAACTAACAACGCTATAAAAGGGCTGAGCAAAGCGGTAACATAGCCAAACAACGGTTTGCTAGGAAGGGTGCAAAAGGTTAGAGGCTGACATGGCAATTTGGGATGGCTTGATAAACAGTAATAGGTAGCGCAGCATAGCGATAGAACGAAGCAACTAGCATAGCAATGATAGTAGTGAGATCCAGGGTAGCGGTCATGTTGCCTGAAATCCCGCAAGGAAGAAGAACGAGTCCATGAAGAAGACGAACGGAAGAAGCCGAACCAAGCGAAGACGAACGAATCCTCACGATCAACGCAAAAGGAACTAACAAGAAGAAGCACACAACATAGTAAACACACCACACATGAACAAGGCATGATGCACAACAAACATGATGCATGACAAAGCTAGATGAGGCTACTCATGGCAAGAGATGATGCAAACAAGAACAACACATCAAGGCAAGTTTAAATGAGGCCGGAAACAACATATAACAATTCCGGTAAGTCCTCATATGCAAATTTCGAAATTGGTCCAGATCTGAATAAACCTTATGTTCAAGTTTTTAAACAGCAATTTAAGATGCACCACGATGATCTACACGAAATTCTAGTCAAGTTACATATAAAGTTCATTAGATTCGGAGCTACGGCCTAGAAGATATGAGCAAAACAAGATAAACATGGCATTGATGTAAAATGCATACAAACATCAAGTAAACACCTCAAAACAAGGATGCAACATGATAATATGAAACTACATGCAAAATCAAGCAAGTTTCATATAGAGCACACTCAAATCGGAGCAACGGTTCAACACATACACCCTATACAAGTTTAAAGGTCAAGCTGTCCAAAACAGCAACTAGGCATATTGCAAGCATCAAAACAATATGCTACAGCACCTCAATATGAAAACAAAAGGCATGGGCATGATGTACAGGTAAAGCATTACAAAACATGAACACTGAGCTACCTCCAGAAATGACTAGAACATGCTCAAAATGACATGGCAAGATTGCAACTAATAACAGTTTCAGACTTTGCAGAAATTAACATCAGGTTGCAATGTTTAGAGCTATGAAACAGCATGCTACAGGAACTTATCATGGTAAAAAAATGTATGGCATGAATCTACTAAATGCATAGAACAAATGTCCTTTAGTGACCATAAGCCAAAAAGGATCAGAAAATATAGTAACACCATGTCAATATCGAAAGTTTCGTTAACAGATTCAGCAATATGGCATGTCAAAAACTGATAACAAGTGGGCATGTTTACAAGCTCAATGCACTCACTACAGAGCCTTATATGAAAAACTAAGCATACATACATCAAGAAGACATGGCATAGAAGACATACATGGCAAGAACAATAACATAGCATACATGGATCAACCACAACAACCTTGGCAAAATTGAATAACATGTAAACAATCTGCCAGGAAACATTTGATAGAAAAAGTAGAGCTCTATTGACTCAAGCTATGGCACTCCATAATTGCAAACAAAGGCATGGATGGATAGAGCAAGACATGTTTAACAAAACATCCTTACTGAAGTATCTCAAAATATGCATGGATCTCTTGGTAGCATCAAGTTAACATGGCATGAAAATATCAGCAAAACAGGGCTGAAAACAGCAACAACAAGACACCTAGTTTGCATGCTTGTGCTAGTCACCACATAGATCACAAAAATACATGGCATATACCCCTGGAAAGATGGAATGGCATATTACAAAACACATGTAGGACTCAAGTCCATAGGATGCACACATCAATCATGGCAAAAATGGCAAAAGTGCATGTTCTGATAAAAATCAGAAACTAACATCACATAGCACTCTTCTAACAGCATTTAGGGCATCAAGATGAGCTCAAATGAAAATGATGCAATGAGATGAAATGATCTACTCTTCGAGGCGAACATTTTGACATATTACACACGCAAAACGGAGCAACGATGACAGAGTTATGATGCAATGAAAAGGCATGTAAATTACTGAAACTCGGGGACTTAGCAGTTTTATACCTAGCAAAAAAACAGAGGGCGAGGTGGGCCAATGCGGAGGCTGAAGCTGGGCTGGGCCTTGGCTCTGCTGGGCCGGAGGAGAGGAGGCGAGGCAGGCCGTTGCCTGGGCCGCGGGAGGGGAGGCCGGCTAGGCCGTTCGCTGGCCGCGGCTGGGCCTGGGATTGCGGGGCCCACGCGCAGGGGCACGAGCGCTCGTGCTCGGTCCCGAGCGTGGCAATGGCGGCGGACGGCGGCGGGGCTCCCGGACTCCGGCGAACGGAGCGACGGGGCGGTGAGGACTCAGGGAAAAGGACGGATCCGGAGGTGGGGGTTCCAGATCCGAGCTCGACGGCGACCGGCGGAGCTCCACAGGCAACATCGACGAGCTCCTCCGGCGGCGGTGACTGCAGTCCAGAGAGAGAGAGAGCTGGTGAGGAGGAAGGAGAAAGGGAAGGAGAGGGAGGACGGCGGCAGAACTGGGTCCGCCGGGCGAGACGAGGCAATGCGCTGCTCGGCCTGCTGCCACACAGCAAGGGCGGCGAGGGAGATCGGGCCCTGCCCGATCCCGACGAGAGGCGCGAGGCGACGGGAGCGAGCGCTGCGGCCGTGGGCGGACGGGCTCGTCCGGGCCCGATGGGCTCAGCGGGCCCTTGCACGGGCGAGAGAGGCCTCTTGGCGAGGCGCAGGGGGGCACGTGGCCAGCCCTGGTTGGCTGCGGGGCGCTGGCGGCGGCGCCAAGTGGCGAGGAGGGAGCGGGTGGCACGGAAACAGAGGTGGGAGGCGGCGGCTGATGATTGGGGGCACGAGATTCGAGGAGGGAGGAAGACCAGAGGTAGGTGGAGGGGCTAGGCTGCCCAAAATGGACAAGGGGTGGTGTTTAAATAGGAAAGGGGGCTAGGGTTTGGGGATTAGCTCCATTTTCGGACCGTACGATCGCCATCGAACGACTCCGGAGCGGAGAGGGACTAGGAGAGGGGGTTGGGGGGCTGTGTAGATGGGCTAGGCTGAGAAGAGAGAGAGACCCGACAGCAGTTTCGGAAACCGGAACGTCTGATGAATATACCGTCTATATTGCGGTAGTAGGATTAACGGTTGGACTATCAAATGGACTCCGAATGCGACGAAACTTGACAGGCGCTCTGTCTACACTATAATAAGACCGCATGCCAAGTTGCATCCCATTCCAAGAACATTTTTCGGCCACTCACGAAACGAGGTAAAAGGAGGGCGCCGGGAGACATAGGAGTGCCGGATTGCAAAACGGACAACGGGGAAAATGCTCGGATGCATGAGACGAACACGTATGCAAAATGAAATGCGCATGATGACATGATATGAAATGCATATGATGACATGGCAAAGTGCAACACGCAAGCAGATGACATGGCAAAGACAACGAATAATTGGCAGACACCTGGCGCATCGAAACCGGGGCGTTACAACACTCCTCCACTAACAAGAGATCTCGTCCCGAGATCTTAGGACCGAGACGGAAGGGAAAAAGGGATGAGGTGAAACAAGAAACTCCAGAGAAGAAGCAAAGAATCGAGAGCACTCGAGAAGAAGAGGGAAACGACGAGAATGACGAGAATCGAAAGCTCACTGAATCAGATAGACTATGAAAGCACTCGTTCTAACCGGAGTGGCTAGAATGAGAGAAGGAAACGAATAAGACTGAAAGGATTTAGGCAGCACACCGGCTGAACATTGAATGAATAGAACATGAACTTCACAAGATGGGATGAAACTTGACGAGATGAATAGCAGAATGCCTCCGGAAGAATTGGAAGAATTTAAAAGAACTTAGAAGGAAGGATTGAATGGAGTTGTTGAGAAAATCAACAACGAAAGAATAAGCTTGATGTGGACTTATGGAAAACATCTCAAAATTATGAGCTGATCGCCGACCACAAGTGGAAAAGATTAAATAGCTGAGAAGAACGAAGAAATGCGAAACTCCGCTTCAAAAGAATACGGAGAATTAATTGCACTTCGAGACGCGAGAAGAAAAGATACTTGAACTCCGCCAACAAAATCTTGATGAACTCTTGAAGAAATGAATTAAATCATGAAGAACCACCGTGAAGAACTCCGGTAACAAAAGGATGTTGAGATAAAATGAAGGAAGAAAGAATAAGATGAGCCTTGCGATGATTTAGATAGAGGTTCCGACGAGATGGCCAAGGAAACTTTGAACTCCGGAAAAGAAAAGATGAAAACACTTGGAACTAGAATTTATTCATCAAGAACAAACTCCGAAGGAAGAGATTACTCACTAGGATGAAATAAGAATAAGATTTATTGTATGCTTATCCTTCATCAAATTAAATTGATGACCAACAATGGATTTTTGCATACCACTTATTCTTCTTGAAAAGGATTGAGAAGTGACATATCGCAAACTTGAGAAGGACTTCATGAACCACCGGTAGGATTGAAAAGAATGAATGTATTAAAGTGATAATCAAGGAAAAAGAATCTTGAACGAACCATCGTAAGAATTCGAAATGACTGATGAAAGAGAATGAATCACCGGGAAGAATTAGAAGAACCGATACGCTAGAGGGGATTAGATGCAAAAGGACAAAGAGAACATGAGCTGATTAAAGAACACTTGAACGAAGCACCGGGATAATACTGAGACGAACGAAGGGGCACGAATAAGGAATAATTGGAGAACGGATTTGAAAACTTAGAACGAAGAAATCTTCCGAAAAGATGACCTCCGGATGATCGAGACGGAAAACAACTCCTGAATACTCCGGATGGATGAAAATAATTGCACAACTGGAAACAACTAGATAGGATAACATCGAGCTAGCAACATGAATCTCCGGGGGAACGGACAAGATTTAAGAGAAACTCTACTTCGGTCTTCAAGGATGACGAGAAACAGCACCAAAATTATTGAGATACTCCGGGAAAAATGAAAAGCGAAGAGGTTGAACCAACAATGAAATGATTTGAAATCGATCTTGGAAAAAGGCATGTGACTGATGAAATTCATTCTTACGTCACACTTGAAAAGAATTGAGAATAACTCCGGGGAAATTAGAAGAGTCAGGTAAGATCCTGGGAAAAGACCTGTGGGTTAGGGCCCACTAAAAGAAAACACCGTTGGAAAGGGATGTTGGACAGATAGATGATGCACCGGAATGATTGAAATATTTAAATGAGGTGACAACCTCGAATTAATTGGAACATAGACGGATCTTCTGAGATTTCTTGAGCACTCCGGAAGGATAAACTGGCGAGAGACGAACGAGCAAGGAGAACACTTTGAGGAAAAGAATATGATACACCGAAAAACTTGAATTGAGTGCACCGGAAAAAGAAAGGGATGAAGAATGACGAACAAGACAAGAAGTCACCGGTTGAAATAATTGAGGGAAGACTGAAGAGACTCCACACGAATGAAATTGATGGTCGGAAGAAACTCGAACTCCGGGAATAAGAGGGTGGGAGGGCGGGAAAAAAAACAAAGGCAACTTGGAAGGGGAAACCGACGAATATCTTGAAGAGAATACCCCGGTTGAAATCCTTGAGGAAAGAAAAGCAAATACTTCGCACGAGTAGGATGGATACTCGATTACGGACTCCGGTTCCGAGATGAAAAAGGGTGGGCGGGTGGGAAAAACAAGGACAACTTCGGACAAGGAAAAACAACGACGTCGGAGGGAGAACTGAGGATTGAACTTGGCAAAGATGAAGATGGTCGAGTCGACTTGACGAGAAATGCACCGGATGAAAAGAGCCGAGGGCCAACTACCGGAAAAACCAACTGCGTGAACCTAAGAAAAATTTGAAGGGGAAGAGGAGTAATTCAAAACACCTATGTCAATATTCCTCACCAGAGCGATGAAGGGGCTGAGGAGTAAAAAGAATTCCTACTCTCCGATATAACTAGACTCCGAAAATAGTTTTTTTTCTAGACTCGACAACGACCAAACTACACGATCAATCAAGGGGGCTCCTAGGGTCGGTCGAGGCTCGATACCAACTTGTCACGCCTAATATGCGACCCTATCCAAAGGAACTCGACGGTCCCACCAAGGATAGACCCGCATATTGAAACGCTTTTGCAAGGTGGATATCATTACATCAACATTACATAATAGATGGGGATACATACATAAGGCAAAAATGCCACAAGAATACGCCAACATCATATACAAGATCAACATCCACTACGGATGAAACATAAACAGAAACTCAACAAAATCCACCCTGCTAGCCCAGTGCTGCCGACCGAACCTATCCCCGATCAAGAAGAAGCATAAGAAGAACTCCAAAACAAGTAACATCGCTCTCGCGTCATGATCATCGCAAAACCTGTACCGCAACTGGTGGTGTAGTAATCAGAGCCACGAGGACTCAGAATCCCATTACCATGGGTATCAAGACTAGCAAAGCTCAAATGGGAAAGGAAGGGGTAAAGTGGTGAGGTTGCAGCAGCGACTAAGCATATATGGTGGCTAACATACGCAAAAGAGAGCGAGAAGAGAAACAAAGGAACGGTCGTCAGCTAGTAATGATCAAGAAGTGATCCTGAACTCCTACTTACGTCAGACATAACTCAGAAACCGTGTTCTCCTCTCGATCAACCCCGAAAAGAGACACTCACGGTTACACACACGGTTGGTGTATTTTAATTGAGATCAACTTCGGGTTTTCTACAACCGGACATTAACAAATTCCCATCTGCCACATAACCGCGGGCACGGCTTTCGAAAGTTTATACCCTGCAGGGGTGTCCCAACTTAGCCCATGACAAGCTCTCACGATCAACGAAGGATATTCCTTCTCCCCGGGAAGACCCGATCAGTCTCGGAATCCCGGCTACAAGACATTTCACAGCAATAAAACAAGACCAGCAAAGCCGCCCGATGTGCCGACAAATCCCGATAGGAGTCGCACGTACCTCGTTCTCAGGGCAACATCGGATGAGACTAGCTACGAGTAAAACCAACCCTCGGGTTGCCTCAAGGTGGCCCCGCCGGCAGCTCGGTTCGGGCCAGCACTTAGAGAAGCACTGGTCCGGGGGGGGCTAAATAAAGATGACCCTTGGGTTAATTACTCCCAAGGGAAATATAGGTGGTGGTGAGGCAAATGGTAAAACCAATGTTGGGCCTTCTTTGGAAAAGTCTTATTCAAAACGAATCTGTCAAGGGGTCCCATAAATCACCCGACCGCGTTAGGGACGCAAAATCCGGGAACATAATACCGATATGACGGAAACTAGGGCGGCAAGAGTGGAACAAAACACCAGGCATAAGGCCGAGCCTTCCACCCTTTACCAAATATATAGATGCATTAATTAAATAAGATATATTGTGATATCCCAACAAGTAAACATGTTCCAACAAGGAACAACATCTCCATGTTCCAACAAGGAACAAACTTCATCTTCACCGCAACTAACAACGCTATAAGAGGGCTGAGCAAAGCGGTAACATAGCCAAACAACGGTTTGCTAGGAAGGGTGCAAAAGGTTAGAGGCTGACATGGCAATTTGGGATGGCTTGATAAACAGGTAATAGGTAACGCAGCATAGCGATAGAACGAAGCAACTAGCATAGCAATGATAGTAGTGAGATCCAGGGTAGCGGTCATCTTGCCTGAAATCCCGCAAGGAAGAAGAACGAGTCCATGAAGAAGACGAACGGAAGAAGCCGAACCAAGCGAAGACGAACGAATCCTCACGATCGCAACGAAACAGGAACTAACAAGAAGAAGCACACAACATAGTAAACACACCACACATGAACAAGGCATGATGCACAACAAACATGATGCATGACAAAGCTAGATGAGGCTACTCATGGCAAGAGATGATGCAAACAAGAACAACACATCAAGGCAAGTTTAAATGAGGCCGGAAACAACATATAACAATTCCGGTAAGTCCTCATATGCAAATTTCGAAATTGGTCCAGATCTGAATAAACCTTATGTTCAAGTTTTTAAACAGCAATTTAAGATGCACCACAATGATCTACACGAAATTCTAGTCAAGTTACATATAAAGTTCATTAGATTCGGAGCTACGGCCTAGAAGATATGAGCAAAACAAGATACATGGCATTGATGTAAAATGCATACAAACATCAAGCAAACACCTCAAAACAAGGATGCAACATGATAATATGAAACTACATGCAAAATCAAGCAAGTTTCATATAGAGCACACTCAAATCGGAGCAACGGTTCAACACATACACCCTATACAAGTTTAAAGGTCAAGCTGTCCAAAACAGCAACTAGGCATATTGCAAGCATCAAAACAATATGCTACAGCACCTCAATATGAAAACAAAAGGCATGGGCATGATGTACAGGTAAAGCATTACAAAACATGAACACTGAGCTACCTCCAGAAATGACTAGAACATGCTCAAAATGACATGGCAAGATTGCAACTAATAACAGTTTCAAACTTTGCAGAAATTAACATCAGGTTGCAATGTTTAGAGCTATGAAACAACATGCTACAGGAACTTATCATGGTAAACAAAGGCATGGCATGAATCTACTAAATGCATAGAACAAATGTCCTTTAGTGACCATAAGCCAAAAAGGATCAGAAAATATAGTAACACCCATGTCAATATCGAAAGTTTCGTTAACAGATTCAGCAATATGGCATGTCAAAAACTGATAACAAGTGGGCATGTTTACAAGCTCAATGCACTCACTACAGAGCCTTATATGAAAAACTAAGCATACATACATCAAGAAGACATGGCATAGAAGACATACATGGCAAGAACAATAACATAGCATACATGGATCAACCACAACAACCTTGGCAAAATTGAATAACATGTAAACAATCTGCCAGGAAACATTTGATAGCAAAAGTAGAGCTCTATTGACTCAAGCTATGGCACTCCATAATTGCAAACAAAGGCATGGATGGATAGAGAAAGACATGTTTAACAAAACATCCTTACTGAAGTATCTCAAAATATGCATGGATCTCTTGGTAGCATCAAGTTAACATGGCATGAAAATATCAGCAAAACAGGGCTGAAAACAGCAACAACAAGACACCTAGTTCGCATGCTTGTGCTAGTCACCACATAGATCACAAAAATACATGGCATATACCCCTGGAAAGATGGAATGGCATATTACAAAACACATGTAGGACTCAAGTCCATAGGATGCACACATCAATCATGGCAAAAATGGCAAAAGTGCATGTTCGATAAAATCAGAAACTAACATCACATAGCACTCTTCTAACAGCATTTAGGGCATCAAGATGAGCTCAAATGAAAATGATGCAATGAGATGAAATGATCTACTCTTCGAGACGAACATTTTGACAGATTACACGCGCAAAACGGAGCAACGATGACAGAGTTATGATGCAATGAAAAGGCATGTAAATTATCAAACTCGGGACTTAGCAGTTTTATACCTAGCAAAAAACAAAGGGCGAGGTGGGCCAATGCGAGGCTGAAGCTGGGCTGGGCCTTGGCTCTGCTGGGCGAAGGAGAGGAGGCGAGGCAGGCCGTTGCTGGGGCAGGGAGGGGAGGCCGCTAGGCTTGTCGGGCAGCATGGCTGGGCTGGATTGCGGGGCCCACGCGAGAGGGCACGAAGGCCGTGTTCGGTCCCCGAGCGTGGCAATGGCGGCGGACGGCGGCGGGGCTCCCGGACTACGGCGAACGGAGCGACAGGGCGGTGAGGACGCAGGGAAAAGGACGGATCCGGAGGTGGGGGTTCCAGATCCGAGCTCGACGGCGACCGGCGGAGCTCCACGGAACGGCATCGGCGAGCTCCTCCGGCGACGGTGGCTGCAGTCCAGGAGAGAGAGAGCTGGTGATGGGAGGAAGGAGAAAGGGAAGGGAGAGGGAGGCCGGACGGCGGCAACCTGGGTCCGCCGGGGCGGCGAGACGGCGGCGCGCTCCGGTGGCTGCCGCCGCCAGCCATGGCGAGGGAGATCGGGCCCGCCCGATCCCGACGAGAGAGGCGCGAGGCGACGGGAGCGAAGCGCTGCGGCGCGGGCGGATGGGCTCGTCCGGGCCCGATGGGCTCAGCGGGCCTCGCACGGCAGGGAGGAGCTCTTGGGCGGGAGGCGCAGGGGCACGTGGCCAGCCCTGGTTGGCTGCGGGCGCCAAGGGCGGCGCCAAGTGGCGAGGAGGGAGCGGTGGCGCGAAACGGAGGTGGGAGGCGGCGCTGATGATTGGGGCGCGCGAGATTCGAGGAGGAGGAAGACCGGAGGTAGGTGGAGGGGCTAGGCTGCCCAAAATGGACAAGGGTGGTGTTTAAATAGGAAAGGGGCTAGGGTTAGGGATTAGCTCCATTTTCGGACCGTCTGATCGCCATCGAACGGCTCCGAGCGGAGAGGACTAGGAGAGGGGTTGGGGGCTGTGTAGATGGGCTAGGCTGAGAAGAGAGAGAGACCCGACAGCAGTTTCGAAACCGAACGTCGATGAATATACCGCCTATATTGCGGTAGTAGGATTAACGCTTGGACTATCAAATGGACTCGAATGCGATTTAAACTTGACAGCGCCTGTCTACACTATAATAAGACCGCATGCCAAGTTGCATCCCATTCCGAGAACATTTTCGCCACTCACGAAACGAGGTAAAAGGAGGGCGCCGGGAGACATAGGAGTGCCGGATTGCAAAACGGACAACGGGGAAAATGCTCGGATGCATGAGACGAACACGTATGCAAAATGAAATGCGCATGATGACATGATATGAAATGCATATGATGACATGGCAAAGTGCAACACGCAAGCAGATGACATGGCAAAGACAACGAATAACTGGCAGACACCTGGCGCATCAAAACCGGGGCGTTACAAAGCCCTTCTATCTACAGTGGCCCTTCACAAGCCTTGGATCACCACCTGGGTGGCTAGTTCACTCGTCGATGTCAAGGTCTACATACAACCCATCGGAGGGGGCAGTGTTGTCGCCTCGAAAAACATTAATTAAGCAAACATGAGTACGGAGGTACTCAAAGAAGTCTTACCACGTAATCCTGTCATACATGCACATTCTCAAGAAGGTGGTGGAGTTATTTGCAGCAAGCCAGCTTTGACTCTTGGCTAAGCTATCCTCGTGACACCACTTGAAAAGCATTTGTCGCACACGAGTCCACTAATCACCATCACAATACTCCACCGTGGATCCTCTCTGCTACCCACGAGGGCCATCCGCGATACTCACACTTATCTTGAGGCTTTTAGTAGTATTCATTTACTTGTCTATGAACTAATATAGGCAACCCAAGTCCTTCTCCGTGGACACGGCTATTCAATAGATCATATTAACCTGCAGGGTGTACTTCTTCACACGCTCTCACCACTTACCGCCGTTTACGACATGTACTGCAACCTTCAGCGGAAGCCCAACGTGGGTGTCGGCCACAGCCTACCTAAACACTCAAGTCCCTAGTCCAGGTTTATCGCCTATTCAGGTTCCATCCAGGAGTCCGCCGAGGTTTCCCATACAGCCCCGAACGATGTGTGCGGGGTTCGAGATACCAAACAGGCACTTTCGACACGGGCCACGTGCCTACCGCAACACAACCCACCCCTAAGGTCAGCGTTGCGTCGCCCCAAAGATGCTACAAACACGAAACTACTTGCAACTCCCGAACTGAGAACAAGGGTGGTTAAGAAGCCGAGAGGGTCCATTGGTTTGGGCCCAATGCGTGGTAGTAATCTGTTTCATGGATCACAAACACGTAACTCAGTTCTTAGGGACGGCTTCAATGAAACAACCCACCATGTACTCCTACATGGCCTCTCATCGATACCTTTACCAAAACGTGTTCAACACTTTCACTCTCGAACTGACACAACCTTTCACTCCAGTTCATCATCCCGATGAGCCAGACCTGACACAACTCTAAGCATAGCAAGCATAGCATGGTAGGAATCACAAACATGGCTCAATCAACTCCTACACATACTAGTGGGTTTCATCTAGTTACTGTGGCAATGGAAGGTCTTGCAAAGGAAGTGGGTTCAACTACCGCAGCACACAACTGTTTGAATCGCGTTGTCTTAATGCAGTAAACAAGAGCAGAAGCGAGAACATGGGTTTGTATCGGAATGATCAATGGGTTGCTTGCTCGATGGAGTGGTGGTAGGATACGCCCTTGAGACGGATATTCGGATTATCCTCGAGGCGTAACCTATCACGAAAGACACACCGAAAATAAACACACATGGCAATATGCAACAATATGATGCATGCTATGACATGGCAATATGGATGTGTGTTGGCCTAATGCAAGCTGGAACAAAAAGGGATGAACTCATTTGAATCAAAGATTCAAATGCTAGCTCATTTAAAATAGCCCTAAAGGTGTAATATCTTATTCTGCTTAAACAGCAAGGTTAACTTGTTTTATCATGCATGAAACCTGTACCAATGGATAGAATGGATTTTTCTGATCATTTTTCATATATAAATCTTTGCATTTGGAGTTACAGATTAATTTCTATGAATTTTTGAAGTTTGAACTATATTCTGGAATTTCCTATAATAGAATAAATCCAGTAATTAATTTACTGCGTCAGCAATGCGTCAGGGTGATGTCATAGTCAACGGGACGTCCAGGTCAAACCTGACTGATGGGTCCCGCATGTCAGCATAATTAGTTTAGCAAAATATTAATTAAAACTAAACCTGATTAGTTAACAGGGCTGGGCCCCACCTGTCATAGACTCAACAGAGTCAACCAGGGCCCACCCGTGGTCAAAGTCAAAGTCGGCAGCACCGGCGTTTAGCCGCTTGGCGAAGCGACGCGGGCGGCGAAGTGGTTTTATTGTTCCGGCAACCAAATGGGTCGCGGGAGGCATCTAGGTGGAGCTGGCGACAAGCCGCAGCTCTTGGTGGAGTTAGTTGGGGTCGGGGCGGCCGGAATCGGCGCCGGCGACGACCTAGGAGGCCGCCGGAGTTCGGGTGAAAACGAACTCGAGCTACGGTGCGCGGTGAGGTGCGTGGAGTAGTGGGTTAGGCCCTACGTGACGTGGTGAGTGCGTTAGACACCGAGGATGGCGGTGGGTGGCGGGAGCACGTCGGCTGACGAGCTCCATGGCGGCGAAAAGTGTTGAGCTCCGTCAGGTCACTACATAGCTTGGGAGCAAGAAAGGAAAGGAGGGGAAGGTAGCTAGGCTCACAGGGCACTCGGGGAAGCACTCGGTGCGGTCGGGGACGGGCTGATGCGACGGCGGCGTTGAAGGGGATCTCCGGCGACGGCGGGGTCGGGCGAGGTTGGTGCAGTGGCCTCAGGCTACGCGAGCACTCGGGGCTCGGCTAGCTCGACGAATAGGAGGGCGGTGGAGCTCCTAGACACGGCGAGACGGAGCACGGTCGACGGGGAGCACGACTACGGCGACGGCGTGGCTGCGGTGGCGTTGGCCATGGCGGGGGAGCGCGAAGGGGAGGAGCTGGGGAGGAAGAGAGGTGTCTAGGGGTTCGAGGGGAGAGAGAGAGAGTGATCCGCGTCGCGACTCGGTGAGGGGAGCGGCGAAGCGGCGACCAGGTGCGTGGCGTGCATGCGGTGCTCGCCGCCGAGCACATGCCTGCCTGCCTGGCCAAGCCAAGCAGCTTGCATTGGCCAGGCAGGCTGGGCTGGGCCGCAGTGGGCAGTTGGGTGGCGCCAGGTAAGATTTTCATTCTGTTTTTCTTTTTCTAATTTTCTGTAACTTTGTGGAGTTTTTAAAAATACTCAAACAGCTCCAAAATTCACCAAACTGCTCCTGGTCCATAGTTGGAATATTTCCAACATGAAACATTTTAGTTTGGGAATATTTGGGCATTTGAAATGTTTTATATAATTTTAAATGCCCAAACTCAAATACTTATGATTTAATTCAACAACCTTAGGATGACCTGGAAAATTGTGCACCACTTTTGGCAGAGGCTCTGATACCAACGCTGTCAGGACCCCGATTCCAAGTCACATCGACCTAGCCGGTAACACTTTGTATCACTTTGCGGCCTCACGCACGGTATTCCCACGGGTGTCGCCTTACCATGGCCCGGGACCGTTTGCGCCTTTTGGCTCATGTATATGATAGTGTCGCTAGCATCCACATGACAAAGAACCCGGGCCGACATGGCTAGTCGTGAACCCAAAGCGGCACTAACCCATGGGGACAGGCATACATGAATCACATCGAGCATGTCGGTCATCAACGATGAATTCGGGCTGCAAGACTGGCTAACAGGACTCGGTATCCAGGGCAGTAGCGGCTAGGCAGACTCGAATATCACCGCATGACATTTACCCGAAGACAGACATAGAACGGCGTGAAACACATGCCACCACCAAGTGTCCACAGTCAGCCTACCACAGGTGAAGTTGCAAATTCCTCCCTTTTACGATCCATGAGACCTTCCGGATGTGATGCTCACGGAAAGCGGCACTCAATTCAGCCCAAGTAGTAATTTGTCCAACCGGACGATAGCCTCATAATTCTCCCACCAAAGGCTAGCAGGGCCTTCGAGGTGATAGGCGGCAAAAGTAACCTTATCGCCTTCAGCCACGTTGGCGGACGTAGCTTGTGGTGATGCTTGCGAAGCCAATCATCCGCGTCGAGGGGCTCAACGGAATACTTGAACTTCGTGGATACAGCTTGATTTAAGTCATTGAGTGACACCGATCATTTCTTGGCTGGCGTGCGGTGTTTTGCTCAATCCGCTCCAAAGAAGCGATTGGTCTCACGCTTGTTGCGTTCGCCTCGGCATAACCTCGGCCAAAGATGGCGGTTGAGGCAGATTTGCATTCCTAGCTGCGCTGGCTTCTCCTTGCTCCGGAGCAGCAGGATTGTTATGGTGTTGACCATCCTAGGAAACAAAACAACGGTTTAAACCAGGATGGCAGAATTTAGTAAGGAAGTGCGAAATGTAATGGATAACACGGAATGCGAGATGTTCATCCGTATGACATGGTAATATAAAACTACCATATATATACCAACGGTCATACACACCATTCATAGTTTAGTACAAGCCCGACGGAGTACAACTATAGTGAAAGGCGTTACATCTCATCGGAAGCATTCCAAACTCCTATACATTATTTTCTACACTTCCGAATGATACACACTAAGTCATATTCCACAAGTCACGCAGACGGTGGAAATACAACTATTACCATACTAGGGATACTACTACCAACTCGAGACAGCTCCGTAGTAGTCCTCATAAAAGTCACCACCCAAGCTCGAAGTGGAACATGATCATCCGGAAGCAGGCGATCCTGTGGAGCTTGCGGACCATAGGGACTCGGATGTGGCCGTGGTCCAACAAACGGCGCAGACGAGGCCCACGAGGAGGAGTGATGCCTCCTACCTCACGCCACTCCATAAAGTCTGCAGACCAGCCCGCACAGGTACAAGTCCCTCATGTCCATGTATCCGCTTGCACGGCAGTGCAAACCGAGTCGAGTAGCCCAGTGATCGAACGGGCATTAAAGAGTTCCATCGCAAGGCCCGGTTTTCACGGTCCTTGTCTTCCAACATCTCGAAGAGTGGTGCGAAGAAGTGAGTCCTCATGGGATGCATCGCTGTACATACCTCAAGGTAACCATGCGCCTGTGGAGGATCTTGGCATGTAGCGGAAATCGGTGTTGCCAACAAAGCAGTTCAGCTCGAATAATAGTCATCATTGAATAGGCTGCATCTTGCACGGACATCCCAATAGTGATCCAAGTCCATAAGAACGAGTGGAGCGGTTCAAGTAGCTCGGGATAAGATGGATATATCCTGACCGTGCACAGATATTGGCTTTGATTAAAATCTCTAAACTGCTCCTCGACGGTATATTCGGGATACCATTGGTAACCGGTCTCGACCATCACCCGAACCAACATTGCCGTGTGACCACACACATCAATGCAACGGGTCAGACGAACCACTTGGTTACGGGGACGGTGGCCATCCGAAAGCACAGCCACAATGCAAAGACATTAGAATTTCTAGGAAATCGGGCAGCATAACATCCGTAAATGCTCAAAACAGATTTGAGACATTCATAATCAGATTGCAAAACCACTCAACAACATCATATCAAGGTTCCGTTCAACTGATAGCATACTAAAAGTAGTAGAAACTGAACTAAGGATGTAACCAACAATCCTATAAGTTACTACGGATTAGTAACACGTGAACTGATAGAGAGAAGAGAGCCTAGTCCTATACCCACGTAGAATAAGAAGAGGATGACTCGGATCGAGGGCATAAGGTAAAGGAGTAAAAGAGCCTTACGCTCCTCCCACAATCAATTCCCTACATATAACTAAAGCATTTCTAGACTCATCATCGACCAGTTTGGCTTAGCGAACCTACAGCAGCCTTTCCAGATGCCAACGCTGTCGACCCCCGATTCCAAGTCACATCGACCTGGCCGGTAACACCTCATATCACTTTGCGGCCTCACGCACGGTATTCCACGGTGTCGCCTTACCATGGTCCGGGACCGCTTAGCCTTTGGCTCACGATATGATAGTGTCGCTAGCATCCACATGACAAAGAACCCGGCCGACATGGCTAGTCGTGAACCCAAAGCGGCGCTAACCCATGGGGACAGGCATACATGAATCACATCGAGCATGTCGGTCATCAACGATGAATTCGGGCTGTAGCATCGGGCTAACAGGACTCGGTATCCCGGCTGTAGCAGGCTAGGTAGGACTCGAATATCACCGCGTGACATTTCCCGAAGGGACGACATAGGAACAAAGTGAAACACATGCCGGCCAGTCAAGTGTCCAAGCAGTAGTCCTGGGCTAGCAGGACTCCGGTGAACCGGGCTGTAGCGGACTACTATCGCTCAGAAGCACGAGACTACATTTCCCCATATGAGAGGCTGCCAAGGATAAACAACTAGTTTGTCGGATCCCACTCATACCAAGCATTTCAATCATACACGCAATATGCCCGATATGAGTACATACAACAAGGCATCACAACAAAACTCTACAACTCAAAGTACTTTATTTAAGAGGCTCAGGAGCCATACATAACATATCCATACAGGTAGGGGTCACATGACCCAACACTCAAGTCATACAAACATACAAGCACATGCGAAGCAAACTAGTCTCGAGTACAGACTCTAAAAGAAAGAAAGCTTGTTGAGGCCCTTCTATCTACAAAGGCCCTTCACAAGCCTTGGATCACCACCGGGTGGCTAGTTCACTCGTCGATGTCAAGGTCTACATACAACCCATCGGAGGGGGCAAAGGTTGTCGTCTGAAAAACATTAATTAAGCAAACATGAGTACGGAGGTACTCAGAAGTCTTACCACGTAATCCTATCATACATGCACATTCTCAAGAAGGTGGTGGAGTTATTTGCAGCAAGCCAGCTTTGACTCTTGGCTAAGCTATCCTACGTGACACCACTCGAAAAGCATTTGTCGCACACGAGTCCACTAATCACCATCACAATACTCCACCGTGGATCCTCTCTCGTTACCCACGAGAGTCACTTATCTTGAGGCTTTTAGTAGTATTCATTTACTTGTCTATGAACTGATATAGGCAACCCAGAGGTCCTTCTCCGTGGACACGGCTATTCGAATAGATCATATTAACCCTGCAGGGGTGTACTTCTTCACACACGCTCTCACCACTTACCGCCGTTTACACAACATGTACTCGGCAACCTTCAAGCGGAAGCCCAACGTGGGTGTCGGCCATAGCCTACCTAAACACTCAAGTCCCTAGTCCAGGTTTATCGCCTATTCAGGTTCCATCCATGAGGAGTCCGCCGAGGTTTCCCATACAGCCCCGAACGATGTGTGCGGGGTTCCCGAGATACCAAACAGGCACTTTCGGTACACGGGCCACGTGCCTACCGCAACACAACCCACCCCTAAGGTCAGCGTTGCGTGCGGCCCCCAACATGCTACAAACACCAGAAACTACTTGCAACTCCCGAACTGAGAACAAGGGTGGTTAAGAAGCCGAGAGGGTCCATTGGTTTCGGGCCCAATGCGTGGTAGTAACTGTTTCATGGATCACAAACACAGAACTCAGTTCTTAGGGACGGCTTCAATGAAACAACCCACCATGTACTCCTACATGGCCTCTCATCGATACCTTTACCAAAACGTGTTCAACACTTTCACTCTCGAACCGACACAACCTTTCACTCCAGTTCACCATCCCGATGAGCCAGACCTAACACAACTCTAAGCATAGCAAGCATAGCATGATAGGAATCATAAACATGGCTCAATCAACTCCTACACATACTAGTGGGTTTCATCTAGTTACTGTGGCAATGGCAGGTCTTGCAAAGGAAGTGGGTTCAACTACCGCAGCACACAACTGTTTGAATCGCATTGTCTTAATGCAGTAAACAAGAGCAGAAGCGAGAACATGGGTTTGTATCGGAATGATCAATGGGTTGCTTGCACGATGGAGTGGTGGTAGGATACCCCTTCGAGCGGATATTCGGATTATCCTCGAGGCGTAACCTATCACGAAAGACACACCAAAATAAACACACATGGCAATATGCAACAATATGATGCATGCTATGACATGGCAATATGGATGTGTGTTGGCCTAATGCAAGCTGGAACAAAAAGGGATGAACTCATTTGAATCAAAGATTCAAATGCTAGCTCATTTAAAATAGCCCTAAAGGTGTAATATCTTATTCTTCTTAAACAGCAAGGTTAACTTGTTTTATCATGCATGAAACCTGTACCAATGGATAGAATGGATTTTTCTGATCATTTTTCATATATAAATCTTTGCATTTGGAGTTACAGATTAATTTCTATGAATTTTTGAAGTTTGAACTATATTCTGGAATTTCCTATAATAGAATAAATCCAGTAATTAATTTACTGCGTCAGCAATGCGTCAGGGTGATGTCATAGTCAACGGGGACGTCCAGGTCAAACCTGACTGATGGGTCCCGCATGTCAGCATAATTAGTTTAGCAAAATATTAATTAAAACTAAACCTGATTAGTTAACAGGGCTGGGCCCCACCTGTCATAGACTCAACAGAGTCAACCAGGGCCCACCCGTGGTCAAAGTCAAAGTCGGCTGCACCGGCGTTTAGCCGCCGGCGAGCCCGACGCGGCGGCGGAAGTGGTTTTGGCCGTTCCGGCAACCAAATGGGCCGCGGGAGGCATCTAGGTGGAGCTGGGGACAAGCCGCAGCTCTTGGTGGAGTTAGTTGGGGTCGGGGCGGCCGGAATCGGCGCCGGCGACGACCTAGGCGGCCGCCGGAGTTCGGGTGAAAACGAACTCGAGCTACGGTGCGCTGTGAGGTGCGTGGAGTAGTGGGTTAGGCCCTACGTGACGTGGTGAGTGCGTTAGACACCGAGGGATGGCCGGTGGGTGGCCGGGAGCACGTCGGCGACGAGCTCCGCGGCGGCGAGTGCGGTTGAGCTCCGTGCGGTCACTACATAGCTCGGGAGCAAGAAAGGAAAGGAGGGGAAGGTAGCTAGGCTCACAGGGCACTCGGGGAAGCACTCGGTGCGGTCGGGGACGGGCTGATGCGACGGCGGCGTTGAAGGGGATCTCCGGCGACGGCGGGGTCGGGCGAGGTCGGTGCAGTGGCCTCGGGCTACGCGAGCACTTGGGGCTCGGCTAGCTCGACGAAGAGGAGGGCGGTGGAGCTCCTAGACACGGCGAGACGGAGCACGGTCGACGGGGAGCGCGACTACGGCGACGGCGTGGCTGCGGTGGCGTCGGCCATGGCGGGGGAGCGCGAAGGGGAGGAGCTGGGGAGGAAGAGAGGTGTCTGGGGGTTCGAGGGGAGAGAGAGAGAGTGACCCGCGTCGCGGCTCGATGAGGGGAGCGGCAAGGCGGCGACCAGTAGCGTGGCGTGCATGCGGTGCTCGCCGCCGAGCAGCACTGCCTGCCTACTGGCCAAGCCAAGCAGCTGGCTGGCGCATGCAGGCTGGGCTGGGCAGCCAGTGGGCCGTTGGGTGGCGCCAGAAGATTTTCATTCTGTTTTTCTTTTCTAATTTTCTGTAACTTTGTGGAGTTTTTAAAAATACTCAAACAGCTCCAAAATTCACCAAACTGCTCCTGGTCCATAGTTGGAATATTTCCAACATGAAACATTTTAGTTTGGGAATATTTGGGCATTTGAAATGTTTTATATAATTTTAAATGCCCAAACTCAAATATTTATGATTTAATTCAACAACCTTAGGATGACATGGAAAATTGTGCACGACTTTTGGCAGAGGCTCTGAACCAAAGCAAAGGTGATGAGCATTTTAGAAGGGCATTTCAGGTTCATTGAAAATAATTTTAGTAAACCCTAGTTGGATTCAAAAGGGGTTCTGGGGGTTCTGTCCTTCCCATTTCAAATTTCAGATGAAACTTAAACATGATGCACACACTAATGCCTGGACTAGCTAGGATGTGACATATGAACCCTAGGCCTTGTTTCCTATCATTGCAATACCGTTTACGCTCACTTTTATCGCTTGTTACCTTGCTGTTTTTATTATTTCAGATTACAAAAACCTATATCTACCATCCATATTGCACTTGTATCACCATCTCTTCGCCGAACTAGTGCACCTATACAATTTACCATTGTATTGGGTGTGTTGGAGACACAAGAGACTCTTTGTTATTTGGTTGCAGGGTTGTTTGAGAGAGACCATGTTCATCCTACGCCTCCCACGGATTGATAAACCTTAGGTCATCCACTTGAGGGAAATTTGCTACTGTCCTACAAACCTGTGCACTTGCAGGCCCAACAACGTCTACAAGGAGAAGGTTGCGTAGTAGACATCAAGCTCTTTTAAAGGCGCCGCTGCGGGAGGCTAGGTAAGTGAAGGTATATCTTTAGATCTTGCAATCGAATCTTTTTGTTTCTTATTTTAGCAGTAGTTAGTCTATAAAAGAAAACTACAAAAAGATGGAATTGAGTTTGTCTCATACGCTTCATCTTTTTAATATCTTTCGTGAGTATGATGGAAAAGAAAATTGTGCCAAAGTGCTAGAAAAAGAATTACATAAAATGCTTGGCATAAAATATGTGAATGATGAGCATGATTGCAATGTTGTTAGTATGAATTCCTTGAATATCCATGATGCTAATTATATGCAAATCCACAAGCTTGGGGAAGCTATGTTTGATGAAGATGATATTTTATGTCCCCCAAGCTTTGATGAGCAAATTTATTATGATGGAAGCATGCCTCCTATCTATGATGATTATTGTGATGACACGTATGCTATAAAGAATAATGATAATCATGAAACTTGTCATCTTGATCTTAATTTTCAATCACATGATAGTTATTTTGTTGAGTTTGCTCCCATTACTATTGATGAGAAGAATTTTGCTTATGTGGAGAGTAATAAAATTTCTATGCTTGTAGATCATGAAAAGAATGTTTTAGGTGCTGGTTATATTGTTGAATTCATTCATGATGCTACTGAAAATTATTATGAGGGAGGAATATATGCTTGTAGGAATTGCAATAATATCAAGTTTCCTCTCTATATGCTTAAAGTTTTGAAGTTATGCTTGTTTTGCCTTCCTATGCAAGTTGATTCTTGTTCCCATAAGTTGTTTGCTCACAAAATCCCTATGCATAGGAAGTGGGTTAGACTTAAATGTGCTAGTCATATTCTTCATGATGCTCTCTTTATGTTTCAATTCTTATCTTTTATGTGAGCATCATTGAAATCATAATGCCTAGCTAGGGGCGCTAAACGATAGCGCTTGTTGGGAGGCAACCTAATTTTATTTTAGTTTCTTGATTTTTGGTTATGTTTAGTAATAAATAATCCATCTAGATTCTGTTTATATGTGGTTTTTTGTTTTAGTTAGTGTTTGTGCCAAGTAGAACCTTTGGGAAGACTTGGGTGAAGTCTTTATGATCATGCTGTAAAAAACAGAAACTTTAGCGCTCACGAGATTAGCTATAACTTTTTACTGGAGAGTGCTATTTAGTTGATTATTTTTGCAGATGATTACTAGACAAATTCCTCAGGTCCACCAATTTATTTTAGAATTTTTGGAGTTCCATAAGTTTGCGTTAGTTACAGATTACTACAGACTGTTCTGTTTTTGACAGATTCTGTTTTCTATGTGTTGTTTGCTTATTTTAATGAATCTATGGCTAGTAAAATAGTTTATAAACCATAGAGAAGTTGGAATACAGTAGGTTTAACACCAATATAAATAAATAATGAGTTCATTACAGTACCTTGAAGTGGTGTTTTGTTTTCTTTCGCTAACGGAGCTCACGAGTTTTCTGTTAAGTTTTGTGTTGTTAAGTTTTCAAGTTTTGGGTAAAGATTCGATGGACTATGGAATAAGGAGTGTCAAGAGCCTAAGCTTGGGGAAGCCCAAGGCACCCCAAGGTAATATTCAAGGATAACCAAGCTTCTAAGCTTGGGGATGCCCCGGAAGGCATCCCCTCTTTCGTCTTCGTTCATCGGTAACTTTACTTGGAGCTATATTTTTATTCACCACATGATATGTGTTTTGCTTGGAGCGTCATTTTATCTTCTTTATCTTTGCTTGATTTTATTTAGATTAATGGTTTGCATCTTTAGTTTCAATAAAAAAGTCAAGGATAGCCTTTGCCATGCTTATTTTGCTAGTATACATGTTGCTGTTTGAAAACAGAAAGTTAACCCTGTTGTAAAAATTCCTTAGAAAAGTCAGAGAGTGGTATAATGTTTAATCTTTTTGCATATTGAGATATGATAAATTTATTACAGTGGGAATATTATTTCATAATTTTTGGATTTAGGTAAGTATGATGAATCTTGCATTCTTTACAGACTATACAGTTTTGGCAGATTGCTGTTATGTTTGCATTGTTTGCATATGTTTGCTTGTTTAATGGTTCTATTTGAGGATAGGAGTATTAATTATGCAGAGGCATTTAGTATTCAATGTTGAATAATAATGTTAGTGATTTTTTACAGTAGAAAATGATAAGGTTTTGCATTGGTTTATACTAACCTATCTCACGAGTTCTTGTTGAGTTTGTTGTGAACGAAGCTTTTGATAAAAAGAGAAACCATGATATGAGAGGAATTAAGGAGACACAAAAGTTCAAGCTTGGGGATGCCCAAGGCACCCCAAGATAATATTTCAAGAAGTCTCAAGCATCTAAGCTCGGGGATGCCCCGGTAGGCATCCCACCTTTCTTCTTCAACAACTATCAGTTAGTATCGGTTGAGCCGAAGTTTTTGCTTCTTCACATGAGTTGTGCTATCCTTGCAATGTAGTTTTCTTTAGCTTTGCTTTCTGTTTGAATAAAGTATCAAGATTTTAAATTCTTAAATGTTAGAGAGTCTTCACATAGTTGCGTAATCATCCGACTACTCATTGATCCTCACTTATATCTTTCAGAGTAGTTTGTCATTTGCTCTAGTGCTTCACTTATATCTTTTAGAGCATGGTGGTAGTTTTATTTTGAAGAAATAGATGAACTCTCATACTTCAATTATATATTTTGAGAGTCTTCAATAGCATGGTAATTTGCTGAAATAATCCTAATATGCTAAGCATACAAGATTTGTAAGAATTCTTATGAGTGCGTTGAATACTAAGAAAAGTTTGATGCTTGATAATTGTTTTGAGATATGAAGATGGTGATATTAGAGTCATGCTAGTTGAGTAGTTGTGAATTTGAGAGATGTTTGTGTTGAAGTTAGCAAGTCCCGTAGCATGCACGTATGGTTAAAGTTGTGTAACAAATTTGAAGCATGAAGTGTACCTGGCTTGTGCATCCTTATGAGTGGCGGTCGGGGACAAGCGATGGTATTTTCCTACCAATCTATCCCCCTAGGAGCATTTGTGACGCCCGGATAATTAGGCTACAGAAATCCTACGTTAATGTCGCCACGTCACCTTGGTTACTATTGCTAGTCTCGCGCTAGATCAAAACCGGTCTAAAATTCAAATTCAAAGTTTGGTAAATAATAAAAGTTTTGAAACATTAAAATAAAAATGTTTGGTTGGAACAAAAAATTGCATATGTAAATATGGTGTAATAAACACATTTTTATAAAATGCCTAAATAATTTAAATTAAAAGAAAATAGTAAAAGAAAATATATAAAAAGAAAAGGAACCCCCCCTCTCACTAGGCCAACCGGCCCACCTAACCCCTATATCCCCCCGGCCTACACCCACAAACCCTAGTCCAACCACCACTCTCCCCCCACTCGGTCTCTCCTCCCTCGCTCCCCACGCGCCGCCACACACTCGCACACGCGTAGGGCAGCGCCCAGCCACGTGCTCCTCCTACCTCTCGCCCCGTCGCTCGCCTCCTACGACCAGCGCCTCCCCAGCCTCCTCCTCCCCCACGCCGCTCTTCCCCCCCGATTCCGATCTGGATCGGGCCTCGACACTGGCCTTGCCGCCACCCGCGTGCCCGCACCTCGCCCCTCCACCCCGCCGCCACCCTGGCTCCACGACGCCGTGTTTGGGCCCCGCGCCGCTCGGCGACCCTGCTGAGGTGGACGAGCCGCCCGCCAGCGACGACCTCCCCTCGCACCCGTGTCACGGCCTCCTCGCCTCGACGCCGCGATTCCGACGTCGTCGCTGGTGCTGCCTCGCCGGAGCTGCCCCCCCCCCTGCTGGATCTGGATCGACACCCAAGCCGATCCCCGGTGCCCGCGCTCGCCGTCGTTCGCCGTCACCATGCCGGACCCCGTCGCCCGCCTCCTCGACTGCCACCTCGTCGTTTCGCTTCTCCACCAACCACCTCGAGCCGCTGCCTCCCCATCCGGCTCACTGTGAGCCCCGCGCCCTCCTCTTTCCTCTGTGCTCCGGCCTCCCCTCCCCTAACTCGTTCGCCACTGTCACCGGCGCTCGACCACAGCGGGCGCGCTCCCGCTCGCGCCCGCCTCCGTCCGCGCACAGACGCTCCGCGCCGTGGCTGCGTCTTTGCTTGCTCTCTTCGGTGTGCCCCCGCCCCTCGCGACCACCGTCGCTCACCGCGCTCGCCTCGCCCACCGGCCCCGTGCCTCCCTTACGCTCGGCCACGGCCACGCCTTGCCTTGCCCCCCCACCCCGGGTCGGGCTCGGTCTTCGCACGGGCGACGCCGGTGCCCGTAACTCGAACGCCCGCTAAGGCTCTCACTGAGCCTTTGACATGGGGGGCCCACCCAGAACGTTTTTTTAAGAAAAGGAATTAATAAAAATAAAATAGTAAGTACATAATAATAATAATAATAATGATAATAATAATAATAATAATAGTAATAAATAAAAATGAAAATAATAATTAACTAATTAACTAAATTAATTAACTAAATTAATCTTGTTTAATTAAACTAAAAACATTAGTTACCTAATTAACTAATTAAACTGGTTAATAGGTTAATTAAATTATTGTACCTATGACATGCGGGACCCACACGTCAGCGACCTAGTCAACACCTCTGTTGACTGCGGACTTCATGATGACGTCAGCATGAACTATTCTGGATAATGTTGAATTAAATCATTTAAATAAATTCTAAAAATGATTTAAAACTTTAAAAATTAAAATAAAATAAACGATAGCTCGGATCGAAATACTTTGTACATGAAAGTTGCTCAGAATGACGAGACGAATCCGGATACGCAGCAGGTTCGTCCGCCACACATCCCTAGCATAGCAAACACGCAACTTTCCCCCTCCGGTTCATCTGTCCGAAAAAGCGAAACACCGGGAATACTTTCCCGGATGTTTTCCCCCTTCGCCGGTATCACTTACTACCGCGTCAGGGCATACCTAGCACCGCGTATTGCCTCGTTATGTTTTTTGATGCTTTGTTTGCTCTGTATTTACTGTTTCTTCCCCCCTCTTCTTTCCGGTAGACCCCGAGACCACTGCCTGTACCCATGTGATCGACTACATCGACGACGAACTCTTCTCTTGCCGGAGCAACCATGCAAGCCCCCCCTTGATCACCAGATGTCGCCTACTCTTCTCTATACTGCTTGCATTAGAGTAGTGTAGCATGTTACTGCTTTCGTTTAATCCTATTCTGCTGCATAGCCTGTCATTGTTGCTACAGTTGTTACCCTTACCTGTTATCTACTGCTTAGTATAGGATGCTAGTGTTCCATCAGTGGCCCTACACTCTTGTCCGTCTGCCATGCTATACTATCGGGCCGTGGTCACTAGGGAGGTGATCACGGGTATATACTATATACGTTATATACATGACACACGTGGTGACTAAAGTCGGGTCAGCTCATTGAGTGCCCGCAAGTGATTCGATGAGGGGCCGAAAGGACGGTGGCTCCATCCGGTAGAGGTGGGCCCGGTTCTGACGGCCCCATTTGTTGCTTTAGGGCGGAGCGCGGCAGGCGGGTTGAGACCACCTAGGAGAGAGGTGGGCCCGGCCCTGGTCGGCGTCCGCGGATACTTAAAAATAACACGCTTAACGAGTTCTTGGTATTTGATCTGAGTCTGGTCATTTGGTCTATACGCACTAACCAACTACATGGGAAAGTTATGGGCACTCGACGTCGTGGTATCAGCCGAAGCCTTCGTGACGTCAGCGACTGAGCGGCGCGCGCCGGATTGGAACGTAAGCCTCCTCTTGTATTAAGGGGGCTAGTTATTCTTCCGACCGCGTACGCAACGTGCAGGTGTGCTAAGGGCGATGAGCCCAGACCCCTGTGCGCTTAGGTTTAGACCAGCATGTTGACCTCTCTTTGGCCTAGGTGGGGCTGCGACGTGTTGATCTTCCGCGGCCGGGCATGACCCAGAAAAGTGTGTCCGGCCAAATGGGATCAAGCGTGTTGGGTTATGTGGTGCACCCCTGCAGGAAGTTAATCTATTGAATAGCCGTGATCTTGATAACAGGACGACTTGGAGTTGTACCTTGACCTTATGACAACTAGAACCGGATACTTAATAGAACACACCCTTCCAAGTGCGAGATACAACCCGGTGATCCCTCTCTAACAGGGTGACGAGGAGGGGATCGTCGGGTAGGATTATGCTATGCGATGCTACTTGGAGGACTTCAGCCTACTCTCTTCTACATGCTGCAAGACGGAGGCTGCGAGCGTAGTCTTTGGCAGGATTAGCTATCCCCTCTTATTACGGCATTCTGCAGTTCACCCACCGATATGGCCCTTTACACATATACCCATGCATATGTGGTGTAGCTCCTTGCTTGCAGTACTTTGGATGAGTACTCACGGTTGCTTTTCTCCTCTTTTCCCCTTCCTTCTACCTGGTTGCGCAACCAGATGTCGAGCCAGGGCCGACGCCATACCGTCGATGACTCCTACTACACCGGAGGTGCCTACTACTACGTGCAGCCCGCCGATGACGACCAGGAGTAGTTTAGGAGGATCGAGCGGGAGGCATGCCTCTTCGATCTGTATCCCAGTTTGTGCTAGCCTTCTTAAGGAAAACTTGTTTAACTTATGTCCGTACTCAGATATTGTTGCTTACATCGACTCGTCTATGATCGAGCACTTGTATTCGAGCCCTCGAGGCCCTGGCTTGTATTATCATGCTTGTATGACTTATTTATGTTTTTAGAGTTGTGTTGTGATATCTTCCCGTGAGTCCCTGATCTTGATCGTACACGTTTGCGTGCATGATTAGTGTACGATTGAATCGGGGGCGTCACAGCATGCGCGTAGTACTTGATTTTTGATGACTTCTAAATTTTTGCAATAAGTATATGAGTTCTTTTGACTAATGTTAAGTCCATGGATTATACGCACTCTCACCTTTCCACCTTTGCTGGCCTCTTCGATACCGTGCATTGCCCTTTCTCACCTTGAGAGTTGGTGCAAACTTCCCCGGTGCATCCAAACCCCGTGACACGATACGCTCTATCACACATAAACCTCCTTATATCTTCCTCAAAACAGCCACCATACCTACCTATTATGGCATTTCCATAGCCATTCCGAGATATATTTCCATGCAACTTTCCACCGTTCTGTTCATCATCATGACATAGTTTACTTTTGTCATATTGCCATTGCATGATCATGTAGTTGACATCGTATTTGTGGCAAAGACACCATGCATTATTTTTCATACATGTCACTCTTGATTCATTGCACCATCCCGGTACACCGCCGGAGGCATTCATATAGAGTCATACCTTGTTCTAGTTTCGAGTTGTAATCCTTATGTTGTAATCAATAGAAGTGTGATGATCCTCATTATTAGAGCATTACCCAAAAAAAAGGCCCAAAAAAGAGAAAGGCCCAAAAAAAAGAAAATAAATAAAAGGGCCAATGCTACTATCTCTTTTTTCCACACTTGTGCTTCAAAGTAGCACCTTGTTCTTCATGTAGTGAGTCTCATATATTGTGCTTCAAAGTAGCACCTTGTCATTCATGTAGTGAGTCTCATAAGTTGTCTTTCTATACTAGTGGGAATTTTTCATTATAGAACTTGGCTTGTATATTCCTACGATGGGCTTCCTCAAATGCCCTAGGTCTTCATGAGCAAGCAAGTTGGATGCACACCCACTAGTTTTCTTTTGTTGAGCATTCATAGCTCTAGTGCATCCGTTGCATGGCAATCCCTACTCCTTGCATTAACATCAATCGATGGGCGAGACTTTCTCCTTCTTTGTCTTCTCCACACAATCCCCATCATCATATTCTATTCCACCCATAGTGCTATATCCATGGCTCACGCTCATGTATTGCGTGAAGGTTGAAAAAGTTTGAGATTATTTAAGTATGAAACAATTTCTTGGTTTGTCATCGGGGGTATAGAAGCTGGGAACATCTTTGTGTGACGAAAATGAAGCATAGCCTAACTATATGATTTTGTAGGGATGAACTTTATCTTGCCATGCTATTTTGAGAAGACATGATTGCTTTGCTAGTATGCTTGAAGTATTATTATTTTTATGTCAATATGAACTTTTGTCTTGAATCTTTCGGATCTGAATATTCATATCACAAGTAAGAAGAACTACATTGAAATTATGCCAAGTAGCACTCCGCATCAAAAATTCTTTTTATCATTTACCTACTCGAGGACGACAGGAATTAAGCTTGGGGATGCTTGATCGTCTCCAACGTATCTATAATTTTGATTGCTCCATGCTATATTATCTACTATTTTAGGAAATATTGGGCTTTATTTTCCACTTCTATATTATTTTTGGGACTCACCTATTAACCGGAGGCCCAGCCCAAATTTGCTGTTTTATGCCTATTTCAGTGTTTCGAGGAAAAGGAATATCCGACGGAGTCAAAGCGGAACGAAATCAACTAGAGAAGTTATTTTGGAAGGAAACCCACCTGATGGACTTGGACTCCACGTCGGAAGATCGGGAGGTGCTCACGAGGTGGGGCGCCCACCCCCTGCCCCCCCCGCCTCGTGGGGCCCCGTAGCTCCACCGGCGTACTCCTTTCACCCATATATACCTCGTACCCTAAAACTTCCAGAACAGAAGATAGATCGGGAGTTCCGCCACCGCAAGCCTTGTAGCCACCAAAAACCAATCGGGACCCTGTTCCGGCACCCTGCCGGAGGGGGATCCCATCACCAGTGGCCATCTTCATCATCCCGGTGCTCTCCGTGACGAGGAGGGAGTAGTTCACCCTCGGGGCTCAGGGTATGTACCAGTAGCTATGTGTTTGATCTCTCTCTCTCTCGCGTTCTTGAGGTGATACGATCTTGATGTATCCCGATCTTTGCTATTGTAGTTGGATCTTATGATGTTTCTCCCCCTCTACTCTCTTGTGATGAATTGAGTTTCCCCTTTGAAGTTATCTTATCAGATTGAGTCTTTATGAGAACACTTGATGTATGTCTTGCGATCCACTTGATGTATGTTTTGATCAACTTGCGGGTTTTGTGACATTGGGAACCTATGCATAGGGGTTGGCACACGTTCTTGACTCTCCGGTAGTAGCTTTGGGGCACTCTTTGAAGTACTTTCATGTTGGTTGGATGAATCTGAGATTGTGTGATGTATATCGTATAATCATGCCCATGGATACTTGAGGTGACAATGGAGTATCTAGGTGACATTAGGGTTTTGGTTGATTTGTGTCTTAAGGTGTTATTCTAGTACGAACTCTTTTATAGATTGATCCGAAAGAATAACTTTGAGGTGGTTTCGTACCCTACCATTATCTCTACGTTTGTTCTCCGCTATTAGTGGCTTTGGAGTGACTCTTTGTTGCATGTTGAGGGATTGTTATATGATCTATCTATGTTATTATTGTTGAGAGAACTTGCACTAGTGAAAGTATGAACCCTAGGCCTTGTTTCCTATCATTGCAATACCGTTTACACTCACTTTTATCGCTTGTTACCTTGTTGTTTTTATTATTTCAGATTAAAAAAACCTATATCTACCATCCATATTGCACTTGTATCACCATCTCTTCGCCGAACTAGTGCACGTATACAATTTACCATTGTATTGGGTGTGTTGGGGACACAAGAGACTCTTTGTTATTTGGTTGCAGGGTTGTTTGAGAGAGACCATCTTCATCCTTCGCCTCCCACGGATTGATAAACCTTAGGTCATCCACTTGAGGGAAATTTGCTACTGTCCTACAAACATGTGCACTTGTAGGCCCAACAACGTCTACAAGGAGAAGATTGCGTAGTAGACATCAACCCCGCTGCCACGGGAGGGTAGGACAAAAGATGTCATCCAAGTTCTTTCCATAAGCATGTGTGACTATTTATGGAATACATGCCTACATTATATTTATGAACTGGAGCTAGTTTTGTATCGCCCTGCTAGGTTATGACTGTTATATGATGAATATCATCCAACAAATTCACCGATCCAATGCCTACGAGTTTTTCACATGTTGTTCTTGCTAAGTTACTATTTCTATTGCTACTGTCACAACTGCTACACAATCATTGCTATCACTATTATCGTTACTGTTACTACAACTATCAAAATTATCATACTATTGTGCTACTGATCATATTGTTGCAGATAATTAATCTCCAGGTGTAGTTGAATTGACAACTCAACTGCTAATACTTACAAATATTCTTTGGCTCCCCTTGTGTTGAATCTATAAATTTGGGATTGAATACTCTACCCTCGAAAACTGTTGCGATCCCCTATACTTGTGGGTTATCAGATTACGTTCCGAAAGTATTCATGCCGACAGTTCGTGACACTTCACACATTGTGAAAGATAGTGGAAAAGGGAAAGAACCAGTTGACACTGCCGCAAATGCATCTGCATCTGAAAATGCACCGAAGATCAAGGAAGCGAGGGTTGTAATCCCTCGCAAAGAAAATCCATCTCTTTATGAGATCTGCATTCATACTCAGCAGACACTGGAGAGCCGTATCAAGCTGGATAGAAGGAAAAGGTGGAATTAATGGCTGGGCTGAATTTGCTTCATAATCAAACTCGTCAGATTCTTCATCATGCGAAGGAAGCTAAGAAGCGATCATGGACTTAATTAAGACAACATTATTCTCGGAAGGAGTTAGCCAATAAGGGCATTATGAAATATTATAACTATCTGGACTTGATTGTTGTCCCGCACATCTATAGACAAACTCTAGTGCTCCCACAACTTGAGTACTATATGAACTATAACTATCGTTGTTGGATATGCGCTGATTATTATATCTTCTCATCTAACCTCGCAGGAAAAGAATGTCAGTCTAAACTTTTATGCCTTTGGAGAAGGCCATATGATCCACTTACAAAGAGTTGTTCCCTCGCAAGTATCTCTTGTATTATCCTCTGTACTGTAGGGTAATTACATCTGAGTCATATCCATTGCGAGCAACTCTCTTATATCCTCTTTCCTGCTCTGTTTACATCCAATACTGAACATGCAGGAAAACAACATCTCGTGTGGATTCAAATTGTGTTCTAAGAAAACCCTCATGATATATACTTTGTCACAAATATCTCAATATTTATATTACACCTAATTCTCTTCAAAGGATTTTGTGACAGGAATCACCTTAGACACTGTTGAGTGCATTGAAAGAACTCAAGTTTAAGATCTGTTGTCAATGACACTCATACAAAGAGTGATATCGCTTCCCCCCAATTCTTCATGATCCGAAGCATATCTCAAGGGGGAAGATATCTTATTTTCATAATTATCTCTCGTATTTCATTCTTCGCATCACATTCTGTTCACTATCTATCATTCGATGTGATCTATTTTGTCAACAATCATCCAAAGAGGGGGATATTGTATGTGCAATATCTGCCTACCTTGTGTTTTGGAGATTGTTGACAGAATCAGGTGTGGACTGATTTGTTTGCTAGTGCATAAAGAGAGAGAAATTCCATACACAACAAAAGAGAATGATGTCTCTGATGCTGAGTTCGAGGAACTTCACCGAAGCATATCTGCGCTGAAGAGAGGAATGAGCTATGTGTGTTGAAGTCATATAGTCGAAAAGATTGATGTGAAGAAATCGACCCCTCGAAAATTTACTGCTTGAAAGTGCGTTATATCGACTAGAGGGGGGTGAATAGGCGATTTTTATGAATTCTTCAGTGAGGAATTTGCCGGTGAGGAAATTCCTAAGTGAAGAACTACTTGCAGCGGAATAAGTACTCAGAAGTAAGCATAAGAGAATGCGGACATGGTCATCATGATCAAGTGAAGACAATCAAAGAGTACAGAAAGCGTAAACACAGGATAGCACAAGATGAAGACAGACAGACTGAAGAAATTGAACTGAGGAAATTGAGAAAGTCTTCAGTCAAAGTCTTCAAACACAGATATGAATGAACACTCAACACAGTAATGAGGAAATGAGAGGGTTGAGGAAATAGCACCATTTAGGTTGGTGAAGACAATGATTTGGTAGACCTGTTCCAACTGTTGTCTCAGTTGTCCGTCTGGTTGGAGCGGCTGAGTATTTAAACTCGAGGACACACAGTCCGGACACCCGATCGCTGAGCACGCAGCTCAGACACCAAGTCCTCACCGTATTCTCCTTGAACTAAGGTCACACAGACCTCGTCCAATCACTCGTGGTAAGTCTTGGTGACTTCCAAACCTTCACAGACTTGGTCACTCGGCGATCCACAATTCCTCTTGGATGCTCTAGACCATGACGCCTAACCGTCTGGAAGAAACACAGTCTTCAAAGGTAACAAGCGTCGGATCCACGCAAGATCAATCTCTTGATGATGCTCAATCACTTTGGGTTTGTAGGGGTTTGGTTTTGGGTTTTCCTCACTGATGATTTTCGCTCAAAGTCCTCGGAGGATGGGTTGCTCTCAAATGACAAGTGTCAAGTTCTCTCGAAGCAGCCAACCAGCTAGTGGTTGTAGGGGGCGGCTATTTATAGCCTAGGGAGCAGCCCGACATGATAAGACATAAATGCCCTTCAATGATATGACCGTTAGGTGGATAAGATATTTTGGGACAGTGGCGCAAGAAGACAAGAACGGTCGGAAATTTGACTCTCAAATTCCTCGGGGCTATCATGTTCCTCATTGTGTAGGCAATCCGATCGGCGAATTCCTAACTCCTCGGTCGAAACAAATTCCTCGGCGACGGAAGAACTTCGTCTCACATTTGAAGAAATTGGTGAGCTGTATGAAATTTCAAAGGCTTCACTCAAAGGGATTGGTAGGTGTAGGATTTTGAGTTGAGCATCACATGGAAATTTTTCCTTAGTATTTCCTCGACCCCCTTTAACGATGACGGTGTTTCCTATGACTCAAGAAAGAAAAACGAAACAACGAAAACAAAAGTCTTCACGCTTCATGTTCCTCAAATGAATACCAAGTCTTCAAGGTCACACCAATTTCTTCACTTTCAAAATCTTGAAAGTCTTGAAATATCAAAGTCTTCAGTCGAAGAACTTCATATTTAGGGGTCGACTTTCTCCGTAAATATCAAACTCCTCATAGACTTATAGACCTGTGTACACTCATAAACACATTAGTACCTTAACCTATAAGCCTTCAATACACCAAAATCACTAAGGGGCACTAGATGCACTTACAATCTCCCCTTTTTGGTGATTGATGACAATATAGGTTAAGTTTTCAACGGGGATGAACATATGAAGTGTAAATACTGATATTGAGGAATTTGATTGCAAGATATAGAAGAACTCCCCCTGAAGATGTGCATAGTGAGGAATTTGCTTTTGAGGCAATGCACATTTGTAGAGTTGAATCATGGAGATCTCCCCCTATATCTTGTTATTCATACACGCATTTGACATATAATATGAAGAATTTGAAATGCATGATGAAATATGGTGCTTGATGAAATTCAGCATGCGTGCAATAACATTAATGAGGAACAAGCATGCAAAATAATGCATCAAGAGTATCAGAGCACAGTGCATCAAAAGTATCAGAGCACCGTGCATCAAAAGTATCAGAGCACCATCGGGTTTAAGATTACAACTCACTCCAATAAAAGTTTCAGAAGAACGAGAGTTGTAACTTAACAAAAAAAATTGCCCATATAATAGACCCGCTTGAAGACTAACTCACATTTCTCCCCCTTTGTCATCAAATGACCAAAAGGATCGAAACTGAGGACTAACGCCCCTGAAGAATTTCAAGTTGATAAAGGAGCGCCAGGGTTGTTGCGGTCGGTTGTCGTAGTAGGGCCTGCCGCAGTGTCATCCAAGTATTCATTTTCATCAGTGTCTCGCGATGAAGAATAGGAGCTGGCCACCAAGGAAGGAACTTTGACCTTCTTGTATTTCTTCGGAGGAGGTGCAGACCAGTCAAATTCTTCCTTGAGACCCATTGTCTTCAGTTCTTCCGTGTTGTAGACATTAGAAAGAACAACCCAGGTGCGTTTGAAGGTTTCATGGAGGTAGTAGTGGTTTTTCTTCACTGCATTGTGTGTAGAGGTCATGTTGTGAAGAATTGAACCAAACTGACGCTTGACCCATTTATGATTGCGATCAGCCTTGATGAAGACGAGGAGTAACTCACGATCGATCATCACCACAGGTCTTTGTGGCTTGAGGACTTTGCTTGGTTTGAGGTATTTGCGGCGAGTCATGTGTGGCGAGAATCATCATTGGTGGAGTAGGATGCAGCTTTGCAAACTGGCCATCAATGGGCGAGTGCCTTCATCGATCACAACAGTTGCCTTGCCCTTGTCATCACCGAGGTAAATGTCCGTTTGAGGACTTCAATCGGGGCAAGTAGCTGCGGTGGTTGAGTATCAACCTTGTAATTGAGTGAAGACCTTGTCTGATGAATCTCATAATCCAAGGTGCATAAGGCTTCAGCTCAAAAGGTGACATAGCAATGTTTGCGAGTCCTCATGAAGAAATCATGGAAGTTGGCGGAACGCCATGAGTGATATTGAAAAGCATATTCTTCATGATGCCAACGACTTCTTCATCATTTGAGTCGTGGCCTTTGATAGGACTCATTTTCTTCGTCGAATCCGATAGATGACCGAGGCACATACAATAATTCCTTGACGAGGAATTTGGTTCTTGGGGCCTGCCACGCTTCAAAGGCTTCATCGGCACTTGCATATAGTGATTTGAAAGCTCGGGTTCGTTGTAGATACAACGAGCACCATCAAGTGGAGGATCGAGTGGTAGGGCACGAAGCAATTCGATTCTTTGGTGCCTTGTAGTGAGTGTTTTCGGACATCGATCTAACACCCATGAGTTCACATCTTGACGTCTCCGGTGATGTGCAGCGTTGCATAGAATTGAAGAATAAGTTCCTCATTCCAATCGCAGATGTCGGTGCAGAAATTTAGAAGTCCCGCATCGTGAAGAACACCGAGGGCTGGCTCGAAGCTGGCGGAGATTCCATGTCCACATGAGGAATATGTGCATGATCGAAGACTTTGTCTTTGTTGAACAACACCGAGGAATAGAAATTGGCTTGGTAGGCGATCTGAAACGCCTCTTCCTTATGCGAGCAGAATCATATGGATTATGTCGATGAAGAATACGTGCTTTCGCCAAGAAATCTTCAGCCTTGAACTTTTGCTTTGTTGAGAAGGATTCTTTGGCTTTGGCGATGGAGTGTCGGTGAGTTGCATCACGACCTCTGGAATCGCAATCTCAGTTCTTGGTGAGGAATTTCTGGTTCCTCTACATGTGCGGTCGAGGATCAGCGGAAGCAGTTCATCGGCGCTAGTGGCTGGAATTTCTTCATGTCTGAGATGAAGTGGGATGAGTTTCTTGAGCCCATTTGAACTGTTGGAGCGGGGGTGAGGAATCTGTTGAATTGGGGTGAAGAGTGGAGAATTTGGATGCTGACTTTCCCAAAATTCATCGTTCATCACTGGCGTTGTGCTTCCAATGTCCACATCTTCTTCAATTTCCTCAAGACCGGCCTCTTCAGCTGTGAACTGAGGCATAGGAGAGGAAATGATTGGGGTTGAAGGGATAGCTTCCACTTCAATTTCTTCATCAATCTGCTCTGACGAAGCAGCAGAATGATTTTCTTCATCAAATCCGCTTGGGATATCATAATCTCCACCAAAAGGAACAAGGTCCTTTGATGGCACAGAGGAAATTGGAACAGCATCAATGGGATTTTCAAATGAGCTGGTCATTGTCTTCATCTTCTTCGGGGCTGAAGAATTTGAAGCAGCAGATGCTTTCCTTTTCTTCACTTCAGCTCGTTCTGCAGCCTTGGTCTTCTTCACATCAGATGCAGATGGAAGGATTGGTGTTGGTGTAGGCGCAGGAGGAGCTGAGGAATCTGGTTGAATTTCCTCAGGCGCAATTGATGCAGTTGCCCTGACTTCTTCAGTTTCTTCAAGCGCACCACTAGTGGATGCCACGCAATTTCTTGGTGGTGGAATGGAGTCATCAGCCACGGAACTAGCATTTTCTTCACAGAGTCTGAACTTCATCGGTGGTCTTGGCATGTTCTTCACCGGCTAAGCCGAGGCTCCACTGAGGAATTTCTTGTTGCGTTGGGGCTGCAACATTGGTGAACTTCTTCGTCGGGTTGATTTAATCGACTTTGGCTCCTTGCCAATCAGCATAATAGGAGTCAAATTTGTCGCCGAGGGCTTTGATGTCACCTGCATCTTGATAAGTCCTTGGTTGTCATCTTGACAACGTTTTTCTTCAGCAGTTTCTCCTTTACATCTGCGATTTCTTGATCTCGCTGGCGTATCAAATTTCCATTTCTCCTCTTGGATGAAATGAGTCAAGATGTGACTTTGGCGGTGTCAACTTGAAGTCGGGCATAGGAGTGTTTGGGTCCTTGTGCGAGATCAATGTAGTCTAGGATCGCTCTTGGATCCAACGATGGCAACTGCAGTGTGCCTTTGGCTCTAGCGACCCTTTCTTGGCGGTCTCGATGATTTCCATAAGTTCATCATCATCAGCCTCATCATCTTCGTGTGGCTCTTGGAAGGCGACCTGTTTCTTCTTAGGACTTGGCGAGGACCTCGTCCACCTGTGGCCTTAGTCTTGGCAGAGTCGGGCGGATGAATAATTTGGTGCGGTGAGGAACTTCTTTGAAACACGGAGGCAATGGAGATGCTGCAGTCCTTTGGCACGTGGCGGATGCACAGTCTTGAGGACTTTGTTGGAACTCTTGAGGACTTGGGAGGAGCTGCTTGAGGACTTTGTAGGAGTTGAGGATTCGGGAGGAGCTGGAGCAGCATGAGGAATTGGCCGTGAGGGCACAATGAGAACTTGGCCGTGAGGGCCTTTGTTGGTGAAGCACTTGGCTTGTGTGCGGGCTTCTTTGCCATAGATTTTCTTGGCTTGACAGAGGCCTCGATGGCAGCAGAGATGTGAGTCCTCATTAAATTTCCTCCTTGCCTCGTTGGCTTGTCTTGCCAATTTGGCTTGGCGCTTGGCCCATTCTTGAGAAAGTCCTCACCACGCTTGATCTTTGGTGGGGTCAACTTCTTGACCAGTGCCAATGGAGCTCTTGGGCATGGAGGATTGAGAGCGAATTTCTTCATGTACTTTGGAGTAACATATCTGTACTCCCTCCATTCCCTTGCACATCTCCGTTCAATCCTTTGAATGCGCACCTTGCGCTGATTTTTGTTCTCTTTGCCGAACTCGGCTTCATCAGGTGTGCAATAGTCAGCATAGATTTCCTCAGGAATCTCAAACGCAGTCATGACCTCAGGCCTCTTTCCTCCTTTCGTGGCTTCTTTCCTTCGCCATATTCTTGGTGAGTAATTTGAACAATCGAATTCTCGAAGAAGTATGCAACTTTTCTTCGAGGAACGCTGCAAATGAGTTAAGTTGATGAGAACCTAGTGATTCAGCAATGACATGAGTACCGTGAGCAGAGTATAGTTGCAAGGAATTTGGAGAGGTCATATCGTTCTCGAAGGTTTTCAAAAAAAACTAGTTTGAGGAATTTGACGGATGAGCCTTGAAGAATTTCACTAAGCGATCTTTGTCTTAGGTTCGAGTTGTATAGATCGAGGATCCACACAATTGAGGAATCTTGAAGAAAATCATTGCTTAGAAAGCGAATCAAGAGCATGTTTTGTTTGAGGTGTTCATATGTGTGAAGATTTGAAGAATAAACGCCTTTGAAGATTTTCGGGAAGGTTTGAGAATCAAAGCGAGTAATAAAAGTAATTTTAATTACCCGAATGAAGAACACGATTTAACTGAGAAGAACAGATGGGAAGTTCGTCAGTTATATCTTCCACGCCCTAACTTCGGCGGAGGAAGACAGCTCTGAGGCGGCGGAGTGAAGATTTCATGATCGGTCAGCGAGTATCGTCGGCGACGAGGTCGAGGCAGCAAGCTCTTCCTCACCGGCGATGATGGAGTAGCGGCGGCGCTAGGGTTTGAGATGCTCGGCGAGAGATAGCGGTCGGCGGAGTAAAGGAAGTGAGGAAGGGAGAGGGGTATATATAGCCACGGTGAAAAACTGTTCGCTCAAGATTTGGGACGAGCGTGCCTGACCCTTCTCATTAAACGACATGTGTCACCCACGTCTTGAGAAGTGGAGATTGTGTTAGATCGTGGGTGAATAGATAAATCTATCGTGGGATGCGGAGCGGTTTCAGCGGCAAAAGCGAAAGTTTGGATAAGATCAGTTTTAAAGTCCCGTTCGCAATTTCTTCAGCTGACAAGGACACAGTGAAGATTTTGAACGAGTTTCAATTAGAACGCACATGAAGAATTTGTGAATAAATTGGGTTGAGTATAGCATAGAGGGGGAAGGGTCCGATCACATTCACTCAGCAGAAAAAGCAACTTGAAGAAATAGCCATAAGTGAATGTTGTAGAGGACATAAACCCATATATATATATAGCCAATGAAGAAAAACGACGGAAACAGTGAAGATTTTGCAAAGTTGAAGAATTTGAAAAGCTGAAGAATTTCAAAAACTGAGGAAAAACTCAAATTGAAGATTTTCAACTTTGGTGGTGGCGTGACCCACCGTATAAGAAAGATGATTTCAGACACCGCGTACAATTGTCGTAGGGTTCTGAGAATCAAATTCTTCCTTACTTTCTTCACACTTAGAGTGTTATTCTTCATTGATTGAAGAAAAACGTTTCTTCATGTGTTGCACATCTAAGTCATCAATTTTGCATATGTGTCAGGATGTGTGTCCTTTTCAAAGAACATTCGAAGATTCTAAGATATTTAGCTCACACCGCAACTTGCTAAATCTCTTCTCATCCAAGGGCTTTGTGAAGATATCGGCTAGCTGTTCTTCATTCTTCACATGCTCGATGGAGATGTAAGCCCTTCAACACATGATCACGAAGAAAATGATGACGAATCTGAATGTGCTTTGTCTTGAGTGCTGAACTGGGTTGTGAGCAATCTTGATGGCACTCTCATTGTCACGATGAGAGGCACATTCTTCACGTTGATGCCGTAGTCCTTGAGAGTTTGCTTCATCCACAGCAATTGAGCACAACAAGAGCCAGCAGCAATGTATTCAGCTTCCGCATGAGCGGTGATCGCAGATTCTGTTTCTTCGAGGACCAACAGGACCAAAGATCGTCAGGAAATGACAAGTACCAGATGTAGACTTGCGGTCCACACGATCACCAGCATAGTCGAGTCGAATATCCAATGAGATCAAAATTAGAGCCCTTGGGTACCATAATCCTAGTGTTGGTGTGTGAGCTAGATATCGAAGAATATGCTTCACAGCCTTATGGTGTGATTCCTTCGGTGTAGCTTGAAATCGGGCACACATGCAAACACTAAGAATTATATCTGGCCTAGATGCACATAAGTACAATAAAGAACCAATCATGGAGCGGTATACCTTGTGATTGAAGTCAATACCATTTTCATCAGTGCATAGATGGCCATTTGTGGGCATAGGAGTTTTGACACCTTTGCAATCTTGCATGCCGAATTTCTTCAGGACATCTTTGAGGTATTTCTCCTGAGATATGAATATGCCATTGTGTTGTTGACGAATTTGAAGACCTAAGAAGAATTTCAACTCTCCCATCATAGACATTTGATATTCTTCACTCATCATATAGGCAAATTCATCACTATAACGTTGGTCAGTACAGCCAAAAATAATATCATCAACGTATATTTGACACACAAACAGTTCACCATCATATGATTTAGTAAAGAGAGTAGGGTCGAGTGAACCGGGTGTGAATCCATTCTTCACGAAGAATTCCTTCAATGTATCATACCACGCCCGTGGGGCCTGTTTGAGACCGTAGAGGGCCTTGTTGAGTCTGAAGACTTTGTCGGGATTCTTTGGATCTTCAAAACACAGGGGTTGAGCAACATATACTTCTTCCTCAAGCTTACCATTGAGGAATGCACTTTTCACATCCATTTGATATAAAGTGATATTATGATGGTTACCATAAGCAAGTAATATCTGAATAGCCTCAAGTCTAGCAACATGTGCAAAAGTTTCATCGAAATCAATTCCTTCAACCTGTGTGTAGCCTTGAGCTACAAGTCATGCCTTATTCCTCACCACAAGGCCATTTTCATCTTGCTTGTTGCAGGTAGATCCACTTTGTGCCAATGATATTATGCTTGCGAGGATCTCGACGTTTGACCAGTTCCTGAGACATTGTTGAGCTCGAATGATGTAATTCTTCTTGCATGGCCTGAATCCACTCAGGCTCCTGAAATGCTTCATCTACCTTAGTGGGATCTGTGATAGAGACAAAAGCATAGTGCCCACAAAAGTTAGATAAATGTGAAGCTTTTGAGCGGGTGAGAGGACCTCACGCTTCAATGTCATCGATGATCTTGTCAACTTGCACTTCTTTTGCAACGCGAGGATGAGTTGGTTGTCGTCGAGGAATTTGATCAACATTTTCTTCACACCATTGTCTTGACATTATCTTGAGTGCATCACTCGGCGTTCTTCACAGTCTGAGAATGAATTCTTCAGAGATTCTTGGTAGGAATGACATCCTCGGTTGCCTTGAACTTGATAGATTCCTCGGGGCTGGTTCATCTAACACGAAGGTAGGTGCTCTCTTTGCGAGCCATTAGTTTCATCGAACCGCACATCTACAGTATCAACAATCTTGTGAAGAGCAATGTTGAGGACTCTGTAGGTGTGCGAGTCCTTTCCGTAACCAAGCATAAAACCTTCATGTGCTTTCGGTGCAAATTTAGAATTGTGATGAGGGTCTCTAATCCAGCATTTAGCACCGAAGACTTTGAAATAACTCACATTGGGTTTCTTGTCAGTGAGGAGTTCATAGGCAGTCTTCTTGAAGAATTTGTGAAGATATACTCTGTTGATGATGTGGCACGCGGTATCAATTGCATCAATCCAAAAACGACTAGGCGTTTTGTATTCATCAAGCATAGTGCGAGCCATCTCAACAAGAGTTCTATTCTTGCGCTCCACGACGCCATTTTGCTGAGGTGTATAGGGAGAAGATAACTCATGAGTAATACCAAGTTCATCAAGATAGGCATCAAGACCGGAATTCTTGAACTCAGTTCCATTGTCACTCCTGATGTGTCTAATCTTCACACCAAAGTTAGTTGAAGCCCTCGAGGAAAATCGTTTGAAGACTTCCTGCACTTCATTTTTGTAAGTAACAATGTGTACCCATGTGTAACGAGAGTAATCATCAACAATAACAAAGCCATATAAAGATGCATCATTAGTGACTGCTGAGTAATGATTAGGAGCAAAGAGGTCCATGTGAAGCAATTCGAATGGACGAGTAGTGGTCATGATAGTCTTCGCTGGATGCTTGGCCTTGGTCATTTTTCCAGCTTCACAGGCTCCACACAAGTGATCCTTGAGGAATTTGACATTTTCAATGCCAATGACATGCTTCTTCTTCGCAAGCGTGTGCAAATTCCTCATGCCTGTGTGACCAAGTCGCCGATGCCATAGCTAGCCTTCTGAAGCTTTTGCAAGTAGACACACGGCTGGTTGTGGTCTGTAGAAAATCAACAATATACAAGTCTCCTCTCCTAAAGCCTTGAAGACTTTAGAATTGTCGCTTCCATGATCACAACACAACGATACTTGCCAAAGACAACAACCATATCAAGATCACAAAGCATTGAGATCGACATGAGGTTGTATCCTAAGGACTCAACAAGCATGACTTTGTCCATGTGTATGTCCTTAGAGATCGCAACCTTACCAAGACCAATACGACTTTTGCCTTTGTCGGCAAAAATGATATGCTTCAGATGTGGCGGTGATAAGGGAATATCCATCAATAGATTCTTGTCACCAATATGTGATTTGTACATCCACTATCGAGGACCCACTCATTGGCTTTGGGTTGATCATCCTGCGGATGAATTAGTGCAACTTACGATCTCATATACTTCATCGGTGAAGAATATGATATCAAGTTCATCAAATGAATTTCATCGGGTAGTATAACAGATAAGCGGTATGAGGGCGTGTGAAATGAAAGTTCATTTCTTCATGATTAGCTGCGTCCTTTCAGCATTTTGTCGGGCCCCAGAAATTCTTGAGACGTTAAAGCACGTCCGAGGCCTGACCTCAAGAAGAGGTTAGTTCTTTTCTTCACCACCCACATCTCAAGGGGTGGCAAAGAGTTCATCACTCTCTGAGCACCATATGAGAATGGTGGCATAGAGGCCAATCCATTTCATTTCACATAAGAGGGGTTAGGGTAAGCATATGAATAAGGAGAAATTCTTGAGGACTTATGAACATATTGGTTTGAAGAATAATGCACATATTCATAGCCCTTAGCTCTACCCTGCGAAACAGAGTTGTTAGCACGATGATAATCATATGAGGACTTTGATCCTTTTGAGGAATTTGATCCACGTGAGGAATTTGGTCCGTATGAGGACTTGGATCCATATGAAGAGTTTGATCTGGGGTTCCTTTTCTTCACAGGTGGTGTCATGAGGACATTCACCTGAAGACTTTCAAGGCACTTCTTGGGAACCCAGATTTTCTTCATAGGGGAACCGTTCCTGCAGTTAGTGCCAACATATCTAGCAAATACTTCACCATTCTGATTTTTGAACAGTTTATAGTTGAGTCAAATGACTCATCGGAAGAATGAGGAGATTCGCATGTAAAGCCAGATAAGTTAGATGGATCAATCTGGAGGTCCCTTTGCAGCAACCCATGAGGTTTTGGGATCTTGCTCGGGCTTCCAATATGTTCCATCAGCATTGAGTTTCCTCTCAAAGGCAATACCCTCTTTCCTAGGGTTCTGTTGAGGATCTGCTTTTAAGCACATCACAAAGAGTCGATGCCCTTTGAGGCTTTTGTACATGCTGTCATGTACAATTCCTTCAACCCTGCATCGTCAAGATACTAGCAAAGTCCTCGATGAGGAATTAGTGATAGCGAGGCAGGTGAAGAATTTGTAACAGTTGAAGCATTTGAACATTCGGTGAAGAATTAGCGATTCACGTTCAATGCACTTTAAGCATGGAGGAACAAATTCTTCCTGAGAAGCGCTGATTTGTTGAGCAAGTAATGAATCGCGCTCCTTCTGAAGATCTTCATAACTCACCCTTAGCTTCTCAAGATCTTGCTTTCTTTGAAGAAATTCATAAGAAAGTTTCTCATGATCAGACAAGAGAGTGTTATGATGACCTTGAAGGATGTCAAACCTAGACTGAAGTCTCTGAAGATTTTCAGTCAGGGCTTTAGTGCGATCCATTTCTTCACCTAACATATCATCACTTTTACCTAACATGTTTTGAACCTTTTCCAAGGCATGTTGTTGTTTGGTGGCAATACAAACAAGCTTGGTATAGCTAGGTTCAATATCATCATCAGATCCACCATCATCAGATTCATCGTCACTATACTCGGATGAGGAACATTCGGTTACCTTGTCACCCTTTGCCATGAGACATGATGCGAAGATGATGATTCTGGTTGAAAGTCATCGTTTTGAGAGATTCCTTGAAGTCCTCAAACCAGGGATCATAACGAGTTCGATGACCTTCATAGGCGTCGGAGATTCGGTCCCGGATAAGCCGCATTGCAAAGATGCATAATGCGCTTGAATTCATCTCTAGATAGGCGAGGAATGATGATATCCTTCGCCATGATGTCAAGTCGAGTGTACTTGCGAATATCATCTGCGTTCGCCGTCTTGCATGAATCGATAAGACCAATTTCGGTGACGGTCCACAGCTCGCTATCCATTTCCATGAGGCGCTTCCTCATCATGGCCTTCCACTTGGGATAATCATGACCGTCAAAGATAGGGCATGTCACTTTCTTCATACTGCGGTCGACATAACTAAAACTCGGTGGTTAAACCAAAATCACACGTAACAAGGGAGTACCTTGCTCGATACCAATTGAAAGTCGTTATATCGACTAGAGGGGGTGAATAGGCGATTTTATGAATTCTTCAATGAGGAATTTGCGGTGAGGAAATTCCTAAGTGAAGAACTACTTGCAGCGGAATAAGTACTCAGAAGTAAGCATAAGAGAATGCGGACATGGTCATCATGATGAAGTGAAGACAATCAAAGAGTATAGAAAGCATAAACACAGGATAGCACAAGATGAAGACAAATAGACTGAAGAAATTGAACTCAGGAAATTGAGAAAGTCTTCAGTCAAAGTCTTCAAACACAAATATGAATGAACACTCAACACAGTAATGAGGAAATGAGAGGGTTGAGGAAATAGAACCAGTTAGGTTGGTGAAGACAATGATTTGGTAGACCAGTTCCAACTGCTGTCTCAGTTGTACGTCCGGTTGGAGCGGCCGAGTATTTAAACTCGAGGACACACAGTCCGGACACCCGTCGCGAGCACGTAGCTCAGGACACCAAGTCCTCACCAGATTCTCCTTGAACTAAGGTCACACAGACCTCGTCCAATCACTCGTGGTAAGTCTTCAGGCGACTTCCAAACCTTCATAGACTTGGTCACTCGGCGATCCACAATTCCTCTTGGATGCTCTAGACCATGACGCCTAACCGTCTGGAAGAAACACTGTCTTCAAAGGTAACAAGCGTCGAATCCACGCAGGATCAATCTCTTCAGTGATGCTCAATCACTTTGGGTTTGTAGGGGTTTGGTTTTTGGGTTTTTCCTCACTCGATGATTTTCGCTCAAAGTCCTCGGAGGATGGGTTGCTCTCAAATGACAAGTGTCAAGTTCTCTCGGAGCAGCCAACCAGCTAGTGGTTGTAGGGGGCGGCTATTTATAGCCTAGGGAGCAGCCCGACATGATAAGACATAAATGCCCTTCAATGATATGACCGTTAGGTGGATAAGATATTTTGGGACAGGTGGCGCGCAAGACAAAAGAACGGTCGGAAATTTGACTCTCAAATTCCTCGGGGCTATCATGTTCCTCACTATGTAGGCAATCCGCCTTTGGCGAATTCCTAACTCCTCGGTCGAACAAATTCCTCGTGACCGGAAGAACTTCGTCTCATCATTTGAAGAAATTGACTGAAATGTATGAGATTTCAAAGGCTTCACTCGAAGGGATTGGTAGGTGTAGGATTTTGAGTTGAGCATCACATGGAAATTTTTCCTTAGTATTTTCTCGACCCCCTTTAATAGTACGGTGCTTCCTATGACTCAAGAAAGAGAAAACGAAACAATGAAAACAAAAGTCTTCACGCTTCATGTTCCTCAAATGAATACCAAGTCTTCAAGGTCACACCAATTTCTTCACTTTCAAAATCTTCAGAAAGTCTTCAGAATATCAAAGTCTTCAGTCGAAGAACTTCATTTTTAGGGGTCGACTTTCTCTGTAAATATCAAACTCCTCATAGACTTATAGACCTGTGTACACTCATAAACACATTAGTCCCTTAACCTATAAGCCTTCAATACACCAAAATCACTAAGGGGCACTAGATGCACTTACACTGCTGAAGCAAAGCATTTTTATTCGGTACTGGCATCCGAAGAAATTGACTGCAGCGATGGAAGTCGAAGACAAAGTGAAGTTGTAGTGTTCATTTCGTTGTTCTTCTTTCATTTTTTTGAGTGATAGGACCTCCGTACTATTAAGATGGGTATAGGTTCTCAATGCTTAGATCCGCTGTGATGCTTAGCCAAAACCTATGAAAGTTGCGTGTAGCGACCAGACCCAAATGGATCTAGCGCTCTGTGCTCGATGTCATCCTCGGATCGATAATCTTGACACCACACAAGATTTCAAGGATTTATAGCAGAGTAGCAATCACACACTTATTACATCGATGTCCACAAGGAACTGAATAAAAATATGGCTTAAGGCCATCTAATAATAACAGCGAAGGCTTGGAAGATAAGCGAGTCCATCAACTCCAACGGCATCACCGAGTATAGAACCACGACCTAACACCTTACTCATCGTGCTCAAAAGTCTGCAACGTGAAAAGTTGCAGCCAAAACGGGTCAAGACATGGAATATGCCGCAATGTAACACATAAGAGCAATGAATGAATAAGCCTATACTACATGCATATATGGCTGGTGGTAAGGCTCTCTGATTACATTTGCATAAAGCTGATTTTCCCTATATCAAAGGAATAATTTTATTTAACTATCATGGTGGTTGTTAAACATTGAAGATGGTTGACACATCCTCAATCCCATTAAAAAGTACTCATCAAAACCCAATAACTTTTATTTAGAAGTAACATGTTGAGATTCACATGATAATCAAGTACCGGATACTCAAATTGTCCATAACCGGGGACACGGCTAATCATGATTAGTTTGTTACACTCTGCAGAGGTTTACGCACTTTTCCCCACAAGACTCGATCGCCTCCGCTTGGTTCTCGCACTACATGGTGTTTGAGAAACGGATGACCGAGACATAGTCTTTCAGAAGCGCTAGCACCTTACATGTGGGTAGACCGTACCAACCTACATCCCCTACATCAGCTAGCCTACCCGTAAGAGTTCGCACGACTTAGTCAACTACGCCAGAGCCCATAATTGGCTTGTGGCTGCACACGGAAGTTTCCAGTTTGAATAATCTTATGATCCCTTAGAGCACAGGTGGCGGTCCAAGAAATCTGACAGTAAGTCTGATAGAAACCAGGTGCCTCAATCCACCCAGATGTGTGTTAGGTTGCCACCTTAAATAAACCATTAATTAACAATCTCACATCTGTCATGGATATTCACTCACCCAATCCACGTCTACTAGCATAGCATAGCATGAACAAGCAAGCGAGAAGTAACTCCCAAGGTTTCATAAGTAAGCAGTAATAGGTACTACCTCAATCTACTTCCCAAACCCACAATTTAATTAGATCCTAATCATGCAAGTGTTTGAGGAATAGATCTAATGCATAAAACTGGGTAGTAGAAGGGTATGATCAAAGTGTTACTTGCCTTGCTGATGATCCGCGAGTCCTAGAGATTCGAAGTAACAAGCGGCGCACCGGGTGATCTAACGCAGACAAACAACAAGCATACAATAAGTACTCATCTAATGCACAGGGAAATCTCGAATAAAAGATCTAACCAGATAGTTCAACTTAAGAACCCTGGTTGCAAAAGAATCGAATCAAAACAAACTCCGAAAGTCGAAACTCGAGAGAGAAACCTCTCGGTTAGCGATCCGAAATTAGGTCAAAATTTCACAGTGGCAAAACTCTGTGAAAGTAGAGTAGTCGAACGGCGGTTTCGTTCTGAAACTCGGCGCTTGAATCACCTGATTCCGATAAACGAGCGAGAAATAAAACAGTTTTGAAAATCAGATCTGAAATCAAATCAGAAAAATAACGGATTAATTCCGATTAAAAGAAAAAAACGACGAACGAGTTAAAAAGCGAACGTTCGTTAACAGAACGAATCTAACGAACGCGTTCACTGAAACGAACGGTTCGGTGAACGTCCGTTAATTAAGAAAACCGAAAAAATAAAACCAATCTGGGTTTTTAAAAAACCGAACATATGTTTTTTTTTAAAAAAAACCGGGCGGTTCACGGGGAATAGACCGAATCGGGCGGCGGGGCGGGCGGCTACCTCCGGCGATCGCCGGCGGGCTCTCCGGGCGGCGGGGTGGTGACGGCCGGGTCGGGCGTCGAGGGGCGGCGGGTTCCGGCAAGGCGGCGGCTCTCGGCGACGAGGGGGCATGGCGGCGATTTCGCGCAAGGGCGGGTCGGCTCGGTGGCGGCGGGTTTGGGGAGAGAGAGGGGCGGGGGGTATATAAAGGCGAGGGGGGCGGGGTTGCTTGGGAGGGGCGAAGGAGGCGGGTCGGGCGGACTCCGTGGGGCGGGGTCTCGTCTTGGCAAGCGGAGACCGGCGGGAGGGAGACGAGGATGGGCCGGGCGCGGGCGGGCCGGAGGCTCTGGCTGGCTGGGCAGTGGGCCTCGATCCGGTGGCGCGTTTTTTTTTTAAATAAACTTTAAAACAAAACAAATAAAATAAATATCAAATGAACTCCAAATTAATTAAAACAAATTTTCTCCGACTCCTAAAATTGAATCGAACAAAATGAACTTTTAAAAACAAAATGCATGAAAAATATTTTAAATGCTCATTTTGCCTAAGCAAAATAAATCTCCAAAACCAATTTTGGTTTATTTATAATATCTTCATTTTTCCTAATTGTTTGGGAAAGTCATATTATTCCCTCTCAAGATATTTTTATAGGAAAAACTTTATGAAGATAATTTAAATAATCCAATGATCCTATTTTCAAAATTTGAGAGATCCCAAATATGAAAATTATGAAACTTCAACTCTCTCCGAGGGTCCTTGAGTTGCGTGAAATTTCTAGGATCGGAAAAATGCGAGAAAATATGATATGCATGATGACCTAATGTATAACATTCCAAATTGAAAATTTGGGATGTTACAAACCTACCCTTAAGATGAATCTAGCCCTCGAGATTCGGGTTAACTAGAAAATAGGTGAGGTGGTCCTTAAGCAAAACTTCCTCTCTTTCCCGGTGGCTTCATCCTCGGTGTGGTGGCTCCAATTGAACTTTGCAAAACTTGATAACCTTGCTGCGGGTAACTCTGCTTGGCATAATCGAGAATCTTAACGGCTTTTCCTCATATGTCAAGTCATCCTTCAACTGAATTGCCTCCGGTGTACCTTGTGTCTCTTAACGGTACCTCTGCTATCTCGGGTGACATTTCTTCAATCGAGAAACATGGAATACATCATGAACTCTGACAGTCCTTCTGGCAATTCCAACTTATACGCAACTTCTCCCATGCGTTGCAAAATCTTATATGGTCCAACAAAACGGGGTGCTAACTTTCCTTTAACTCCAAAACGCTTCACTCCTCGAAGCGGGGATACTCTGAGATATACTCTGTCTCCAACCGTACTCAATCGCTGCGCTTTGAATCGGCATAGCTCTTACATGCAGGTGGGCTACCTTGAGCCTGTCTCGAATCAACTTAACTTTCTGTTCGCACTCCTTAATCAAATCTGGTCCAAACAAGCGGCGATCTCGGTTTAGTCCCATGACAACGGTGTCCTGCACCTTCTTCCATACAAGGCCTCGAAGGTGCCATCTTTAAACTGGTTTGGTAATCTGTTATTGTAGGAAAACTCTGCATACGGCAAATTATCGTCCCAACTAGATCCATAATCTAGTGCACAAGCTCTCGAAGATGTCCTCTAAAATCTGATTGACTCTCTCGATCATCCATCGGTCTGTGGGTGGAAAGCATCTTTGAACTCAATCGGGTTCCCAATGTTTCGTGTAACCGGTTCCAAAATTTCAAGTAAACTGGGTTCCCTCTGTCTGATACAATGCTCCTTGGAATTCCGTGTAAACACACAATTCTGGTCATGTATATTTTTGCCAACTTAGCACTGCTATAGGTAGTCTTGACTGGTATGAAATGGGCTACCTTGGTCAAACGGTCGACTATGACCCAAATCGAGTCATATCTGAGCGGGTCTTTGGCAAACCTGTGATGAAATCCATGCCTAGTTTATCCCACTTCCATTCGGGTATCGGCAATGGTTGTAACAATCCTGCTGGTTTCTGATGTTCCGCCTTTACTTTCTGACATACGTCGCAAACTGCTACATACTCCGCAATATCCTTCTTCATTCCGGTCCACGGAAAATATTCTTCAAATCCAAATACATCTTAGTATTTCTGGGTGAATCGAATAGGGTGAATCATGGGCTTCTTGTAAAATCAACTTCGATCTACGGGTCATTGGGCACATAAACACGGTCTTCAAACCATAGGGTATCGTGCTCGTCCTCACGAAATCCTTTAGCTTTTCCTTTGCTCATTTTCTCCTTTATAGAGGCAACTTCCTTATCCGCCTTTTGGGCTTCTCGATTTTGTCCATCGATGTCGATTTGAATCTCCAATGCTGCTACATAGCCTCTGGAACTATTTCCAAACATAGCTCCCAAGGTCCTCGGCTAACTCATTGGGTATTTCTCCCATCATTAGGGTATTGGCGTGGCTCTTACGGCTCAATGCGTCTGCTTCGACATTAGCCTTTCCGGGTGATAATGCAATCTCATATCATAATCCTTGATTAGCTCTAACCATCTCCTTTGTCGAGATTCAATTCATACGGGTGAAGATGTACTTCAAACTCTTGTGATCCGTATATACTTCACAATGATTTCCAATGAGAAAATGTCTCCATGTTTTCAAGGCATGCTGTGACGGTGCTAACTCCAAATCATGAGTGGCATAATTCAACTCATGGGGCTTAAGTTGTCGTGAAGCATCTGAAACAACTCTTCCTTCTTGCATAAGTATGGCTCCAAGTCCTCGGCGTGAAGCGTGCAATACACCTCATAATCCTTAGTTTGATCGGCAATATCAAACCTGGTGAGGTAACCAATCTTTTCTTCAACTCCTGAAAACTTGCCTCACAGTCCTCAGTCCATATGAATTTGTTTTCCTTCTTCAACAATTCTGTCATAGGCTTTGCAATCCTTGAGAAATTCTCAATGAATCTTGGTAGTATCCTGCGAGTCCAAGGAAACTCGAATCTCTCCAACTGTCGTTGGTGCTTCCCATTTAGTTACGGTCTCAACCTTTGTGGGGTCAATGCTATTCCTTCTCCGGATATAACATGTCAGAAATCCAACTTCCTTTAACCAAAATTCACATTTGCTGAACTTGGCATACAACTGGTGTTCCTCGGTTTCTCCAAAACCAATCTCAAATGTTCCTTGTGTTCCTCTTCATTCTTGAGAAAATCAAAATGTCATCAATGAACACCACGACGAACTTGTCCAAAAACTCCATAAACACTTTGTTCATCGTGGTTCATGAAATAGGCTGGTGCGTTAGTCAATCAAATGACATAACGGTATACTCATACAGATCCATATCTCGTGGTAAACGCTGTCTTGGGTATGTCTTGCTCCCGAATCTTCAATCGATGGTACCACGATGCAAGTCGATCTTAGAAAACACTTTGGCTCCTTGCAAGCGATCAAACAGATCATTTATCATTGGTAGTGGGTACTTGTTCTTGATTGTTACTTCATTCAATCCACGATAATCAACAACCATTCTCAACGATCCATCCTTCTTCTCCACCAATAAAGCGGGTGATCCCCAAGGTGAAGAACTTGGGCGAATAAAACCTTTATCCAATAGTTCCTTAATCGCTTCTTGATTTCGCCAAATCCTTTGCGGGCATCACAGTGCGGTCGCTTCGATATCGGGCCTGTTCACGCAACAGCTCGATCAAAACTCAATGTCTCTATCCGCGGCATTCACGGCAACTCTTAGGAAATACATCAGGATAATCCTTCACCATCGGTACTTCTTCCCGTACCACTCTGTTAAGCAATTAACTTGTGCTCTCCTCGGCTCGTGCCGTGATACATACTAATCCTTCTTCCTTCGGTGTGGTGAGCAAAATTGACCGTGTGGTACAATCTATGTTTCCTCCATACTTTGATAACCAATCCATTCCTAATATCACATCCAATCCTTGGGATTCCGAACTATTAGGTGCGAGGGGAAAACATAGTGTCCAATCCGTAGTGGCGGTCGATCACACCATTTACTAGCCATGTACTCTGCTCGGGTGAGGTTACTAGCATGGGTGACCTAAGGGCTTGGGTTGGTAACTTGTACTTATCCACAAATCCCTTGATATGTATGAATGCGATGCACCAAGATCAAAAAGAACAACTGCGATAAATGACTTAACCAAAAACTTACCGATTCTTGCATCGGGCTGATCTTCAACCTCCTCCACATCAATGTGGTTCACTTGTCCCCTGTTGAAAGGGTTGGGCTTCTTTCGAGCTTCCATTGCCATTTCCATTACGCCTTCAGGCAGTCATTTGCATAATGCCCGATCTTGCGGCACTTAAAGCAAGTAATGTGACTCAGTCTACCTTGGATGGTGTAGACGGGTTGGTGCGGTTCATCGTTGCTTCCTCCATTCCGTTCCCATTCTTGGTGCCATTATGGTTATCTGAATTACCTCCTCCATGGGTATCTCAAACTGAATTCTGATTTAGGGGTATAACGAGGCTTCTGCCGGGATCTGAGTTATACTTCCCTTGTCCATACTTCCTCTTGCGGTTCTCAATTTGCTGCTGCTTTCCTTCAATCATGAGAGCTCGGTCTACTAACTCCTGGTAGTTGTTGAAACTTGCTACCATCAACGGCATGCTGAACTCATCATTCAGTCCTTCTAGAAACTTCTCTGTTTAGCTGCATCCAGTAGTAGCGTCATCTGGGGCATAACGTGCTAATTTGCTAAAGTCATCCACATACTGGCCAACGGTCCTTCCTCCTTGGCGTAAGTTGCGAAACTCACGCTTCTTCATGGCCATGGCTCCTGCTGAAACATGGGCTGTGCGAAAAGCTTCTTGGCTGGTCCCATGTGGCGGTGTCTCACGGGTAAGTGGCTGTGAAATTCTCCCACCATGCTGCTGCGGGTCCTTCAAGTTGATGTCTGCAAACTTCACTCTTTCACCATCTGTGCATCCTGCGATGGTCAGCTCCTTCCTATCTTGCGGAGCCGGTCATCTGCTACAATTGGCTCGGTGCTCTTGGAATACACCGCGGTTCAGTCTAAGGAAGCGAGTCGGATGATCCGCAGTGGTGGTGGTGGCGGTGGGTTGTTGTTGTTGTTATTGTTGTTCGCACCAATGTTTGAATCAGGTATTCTGCTGCTGGATCAATTGGGTGATCTCTGGCGGAAAAGCGAATCCGGGTCGCGTCTGGAGGCATCTGAAGGGTTTAGAAAAGAAGAAAATAGAATAGAATGAGGTCTAAGGGAATCACTACCCAAATGCACATGAGCAAATGCACACAAATCACTTCATTCAATCAAACAAGGGCTTACAACGATCTAACTATCGCAAAAGTGCGTGTACTATAACGTTTACATGGAGGAATACTACTAATATGTGGGGACTTCTACTAATTTGAACGGTGGAAGACTCCATGATGTCTGCTCCAACCGTCTTCAAAATCGGGTTCACTTGGATCCGAATCTGAGTCGTCAATGTTGATGTAGTCGATTTGATGCTCGACATCTGGTCTTCATTCACGAGTGCCAACTTCTTCTTGAGTTCTTGATTTACGTACTTAAGATCGTTATTGTGTCTTGCGAGCTACGATCTCGTCCATGTAGTCCTTGCGTGTAGTCTTTAGTTCTCCTTCCAATTCGATGATCCTTTCCTTCGTCTTACGCAACTCCAACATGTCATTGCACATTTGATTCTCTTGGCGTCGAATGTGTTGATTTAACTCTGGATGAATGCTGCAATGGACCTATCCTTCTTGGTGTTGACGACGTCCCGCTTGTCATCTCGGCGTCCGCAAATCTGGTAGATGGTGTCCTTGAGATCTTCTTGATAGACTTCTCCAATCGTCCCATGGTGATGTGAGCTGCCATGCTCCTTCCCGGACTCAAGTGGGTGCCTTGAAAACACTATCTATAGGCTTGGTGATTGGGGCGAATGTCCTTCTGGAACGTGAGCATGAATCTTCCAGCGCTCCTCTTGAGCGAGTGGCGTTGAAAGTTCGGTGAAGCTTGGTAATCAATGTTCGGATACTTAGTAACTTCCTTCAAGTGAAATCCAAAAGGTGTGCCTTCATCCGGTTGGGTGTACTTGATCTTCGCGTCCGTCATCCTAAAGAGAGTAGAAAAGATGAGGAGTTAGAAAATGAGAAGAGAGAGTGATCTATGGCTTTAACTTAGTGGTCGTGTCCTACGGTCGGTGTGCTCGATACCATTCTCTGTGCGACCAGACCCAAATGGATCTAGCGCTCGTGCTCGGTGTCATCCTGGATCGAGAATCTTGACACCACACAAGATTGAAGGATTTATAGCGAGTAGCAATCACACACTTATTACATCGATGTCCACAAGGAACTGAATAAAAAATATGGCTTAAGGCCATCTAATAATAACAGCGGAAGGCTTGGAAGATAAGCGAGTCCATCAACTCCAACGGCATCACTGAGTATAGAACCACGACCTAACACCTTACTCATCGTCCAAAAGTGCATAGCGTGAAAAGTTGCAGCCAAAAACGGTCAAGACATGGAATATCTTGGCAATGTAACACATAAAAGCAATGAATGAATAAGCCTATACTACATGCATATATGGCTGGTGGTAAGGCTCTCTGTTACATTGCATAAAGCTGATTTTCCCTATATCAAAGGAATAATTTTATTTAACTATCATGGTGGTTGTTAAACATTGAAGATGGTTGACAGCATCCTCAATCCCATTAAAAGTACTCATCAAAAACCCAATAACTTTTATTTAGAAGTAACATGTTGAGATTCACATGATAATCAAGTACGGATACTCAAATTGTCCATAACCGGGGACACGGCTAATCATGATTAGTTTGTTACACTCTGCGAGAGGTTTGCGACTTTTCCCCACAAGACTCGATCGCCTCCGCTTGGTTCTCGCACTACATGGTGTTTGAGAAGCGGATGGCCGAGACATAGTCTTTCGAAGCGCTAGCACCTTACATGTGGGTAGACCGTACCAACCTACATCCCCTACATCAGCTAGCCTACCGTAAGAGTTCGCACGACTTAGTCAACTACGCCAGAGCCCATAATTGGCTTGTGGCTGCACACGGAAGTTTCGGTTTGAATAATCTTATGATCCCTTAGAGCACAGGTGGCGGTCCAAGAAATCTGAGCAAGTCTGATAGAAACCAGTGCCTCAATCCACCCAGGATGTGTGTTAGGTTGCCACCTTAAATAAACCATTAATTAACAATCTCACATCTGTCATGGATATTCACTCACCCAATCCACGTCTACTAGCATAGCATAGCATGAACAAGCAAGCGTGAAGTAACTCCCAAGGTTTCATAAGTAAGCAGTAATAGGTACTACCTCAATCTACTTCCCAAACCCACAATTTAATTAGATCCTAATCATGCAAGTGTTTGAGGAATAGATCTAATGCATAAAACTGGGTAGTAGAAGGGTATGATCAAAGTGTTACTTGCCTTGCGATGATCCATGAGTCCTAGAGATTGAAGTAACAAGCGGCGCACTCGGGTGATCTAACGCAGACAAACAACAAGCATACAATAAGTACTCATCTAATGCACAGAAATCTCGAATAAAAGATCTAACCAGATAGTTCAACTTAAGAACCCTGGTTGCAAAAGAATCGAATCAAAACAAACTCCGAAAGTCGAAACTCGAGAGAGAAACCTCTCGGTTAGCGATCCGAAATTAGGTCAAAATTTCACAGTGGCAAAACTCTGTGAAAGTAGAGTAGTCGAACGGCGGTTTAATTCTGAAGCTCCAGCGCTTGAATCACTGATTCCGATAAGCGGCGAGAAATAAAACAGTTTTGAAAATCAGATCGAAATCAAATCGGAAAAATAACGGATTAATTCCGATTAAAAGAAAAAAAGCGACGAGCGAGTTAAAAAGCGAGCGTTAGTTAATGAGCGAATCTAACGAACGCGTTCCTTTGGAGCGAACGGTTCGGTGAGCGTCCGTTAATTAAGAAAACCGAAAAATAAAACCAATCTGGGTTTTTAAAAAACCGAACATATGTTTTTTAAAAAAAAACCGGGCGGTTCACGGGGAATAGACCGAATCGGGCGGCGGGGCGGGCGGCTACCTCCGGCGATCGCCGGCGGCTCTCCGGGCGGCGGGGCGGTGACGGCGGGGTCAAGGCGTCGGGCGGCGGGTTCGGCGGCGGCGTCGAACTCCGGCGACGAGGCGGCAATGGCGGCGACTTCAAGGGCGGGTCGGCTCGGTGGCGGCGGGGTTTGGGAGAGAGAGAGGGGCGGGGGGTATATAAAAGGCGGGGGGCGGGGTTGCTTGGGAGGCGAAGGAGGCGGGGTCGGGCGGACTCGTGGCGGCGAGGTCTCGTCTTGTGGGCAAGGAGACCGGCGGGAGGGAGACGAGGATGGGCTCGGGGCGCTGGGGGCCGGAGGCCTGGCTGGCTGGGCCGGCTGGGCCTCGGTCCAGGGGGCGTTTTTTTTTTTAAATAAACTTTAAAACAAAAACAAATAAAATAAATATCAAATGAACTCCAAATTAATTAAAACAAATTTTCTCCGACTCCTAAAATTGAATCGAACAAAATGAACTTTTAAAAACAAAATGCATGAAAAATATTTTTAAATGCTCATTTTTGCCTAAGCAAAATAAATCTCCAAAAACCAATTTTGGTTTATTTATAATATCTTCATTTTTCCTAATTGTTTGGGAAAGTCATATTATTCCCGCTCAAGATATTTTTATAGGAAAAACTTTATGAAGATAATTTAAATAATCCAATGATCCTATTTTCAAAATTTGAGAGATCCCAAATATGAAAATTATGAAACTTCCAACTCTCTCCGAGGGTCCTTGAGTTGCGTGAAATTTCTAGGATCGGGAAAAATGCGAGAAAATATGATATGCATGATGACCTAATGTATAACATTCCAAATTGAAAATTTGGGATGTTACATTGCGAGAGAAATCTCCTTGTGCTCCGAGCAAATACTTGTCAGTAGGAGACTGTGTTCTTCTTTGCTGCGAGAGATTTGTCTCAGACTGAGGAGTTAGAATTACTTGTTCCTCAAGTAATGTTACCGCTGCTCCAAAAATCTGACTGTTGCAAACGTGTCGGTTGGCCATTGGTTGGACCTCGTGTCCAAAATGGTCATTTCCCATCTGGGAAGGCTGCGGCTATAAATAGCCACCCTGCTCCAACGTTGTCCGTTGGTTGCTCTGCTTGAGATTTCTGAGAAGATTGATTTGAGCAACCCCTCTCCAAGTGATTTGAGTTTAAGATCCACCGAGAGAAAAAACAAGAGCCCAAGCTTAGACAATGGTTTAGCATCACAGTAGTTCTGAGTGAGAGTTCTTGTACCGATTACTCTTGAGAGCTGCGCACTCTCTAGACGAATAGGTTTCTGCTTTGAGTGTTGAAGAGTTGTTGTCTTCACCGAGCCAGATCTTCAGCAACTAAGAGTGATTGTGGTTCACGAAGGTCAATCGAAGGTCTGGAGATCGCCGACAAGGATCTACCACGAGTGAAATCAACCTGAGTCTGATCAGCTCTGCGTTGAAGGAGAATAGGGTGAAGAGAGTTTATCTTCCGTGTTAAGTCACAACCCCTCCAACCAGACGTAGCCCTTTGGTAGAAGGGTGAACTGGTCTACCAAATCTCTATGTTGCCATCGAGCACCATTGGTTAAATCTCTCTACTGCATTTCCTTCAACAGTTTACATTTTTGCCCTGTGCCGATAAATTTCTTTATCATTTTCTTTTGTTGTTGTCATCTTGTGTATCTTTGTTCACCCTGTTTCATTCTCATCACCTGTATTCATTCGTTACCATCTTACTCATTGGATTTTCTTGTGAGGTCATTCCATAATATTTCCTTCAGTGTGTACCATGTTGTGTATCATTCTACTACATCTATTGCGTTACTCTCATTGTAGTAAAACATGTGATTTATGAAGCTCGTACTGTTTGCAATGCTTTCATCGATGAATATGCTTCTGACGAAGATGGTTGATTTAGTTCATTTCCTTCGATACTCTATTCCGCTGTTGTAATTGGGATTAGATTCAAAACTTTCAGAAGAAATTTGGAATCTCCCATTCACCCCCCTCCCCTCTGGTCGATATACCCTCGGTCCTAACAATATCAGTACGAAACAGAGTCCAAACACAGCGAAACTTTTTGGAGATTTTTTCTGGACCAGAAGACACCAGTGGGCCAAAGAAGTACTAGAGTGGATGCCCAGGCGCGCCCAGGTAGGTTGTGCCCACCTCGGTGACCTCCCGCACCGCCTCTTCGCCCTTCAAATTCCCAAATATTCCAGAAACCTTAGGGGAGTAAACCAAACGCAATTCCAGCCGTCGCAAGTTCTAGAACCACGAGATCCAATCTAGACACCATCATGGAGGTGCTCTTCATCCTCATTGGTGCCTCTCCGATGATGCCTGAGTAGTTCATCATAGACCTACGGCTCCGTAGGCAGTAGCTAGATGGCTTTCTCTCTCTCTTTTGATTCCCAATACAATGGTCTCTTGGAGATCTATTTGATGTAACTCTTTTTGCGGTGTGTTTGTTGGGATCCGATGAATTTTGAGTTTATGTTCAGATCTATATCCATGAATATTTTTTTAGTCTTCTTTGATCTCTTATATGCAGGATTATTTATAGCCTTGTATTTCTTCTTCAAATCTTTGGTTTAGTTAGGCCAACTAGATCGATTTTTCTTGCCATGGGAAGAGGTGCTTTGTGGTGGGTTCGATCTTGCGGTGTTCTTTCCAGTGACAGAAGGGGCAGCAAGACACGCATGTATCGTTGCTATTAAGGACCAAGATGGGGGCTATTCCTACATGAATAGATCTCGTCTACATCATGTCATTGTTCTTATTGCATTACTCCATTTCTCCATGAACTTAATACACTAGATGCATGCTGGATAGCGGTCAATGTGTGGAGTAATAGTAGTAGATGCAGGCAGGAGTCAGTCTACTAATCTTGGACGTGATGCCTATATATTGATCATTGCCTTGGATATCGTCATAATTATTCAATCTTCTATCTATTGCCCAACAGTAATTTGTTTACCCACCGTATGCTATTTTCTCGAGAGAAGCCACTAGTGAAACCTACGCTCCCCGGGTCTATTATTTATCATATTTGCTTTGAGATATATTTTTATTCGCTTTTATCTTCAGATCTATTATTCCAAAAAAATACCTTGCTGCACTTTTCTACTACTTATTTTATTTCGTGTTTTATCGAGAGCTATTTATCCAATCTACCACAAATTTATCTATCTTTTTACTGTGGAGGGATTGACAACCCATCTTACGCGTGGGTTGCAAGTATTTGTTCTTTGTCTGCAGGGACCGTTTACATAGTGTTGTTTGGTTCTCCTACTGGATTGATACCTTGGTTTCATAACTGAGGGAAATAACTACTAGATGTACTGCATCATCCCTTCCTCTTTGGGGAAATACCGACGTAGTTCAAGCAACATCACCACCCGTGGGTGAACCTGCATCTCTGGGATCAGGTCCTGGCCTGGCATCAGGGGCTGCTACCGCAGGGCGGCAAATCTCGCAAACTCCGTGATAACCTGCAAGTGGATAGGGCTATTAGTAGCACTTTTTGATAAGTGAAGTGTCGAACCCACAGGGAGCAAATAGGAAGGAATTACAAACCCCGCAACTACGATATCACTTACGCAATTCATTATGCATGCAAACCGTAGTTTGGAAATAGCCTACTTTAGTAAGTTGCTAGGAACTCAAATAAAAGGGATATTGTTTACTAAACTACAAACAAGAAATAAATGACAGAAAATTAAAGAGACTAAACTAGGTGAAACGGTGCTTGAGTAGTAAACGTTCTCGAGGGAATCAGAGTCATCACCACTTCACAAAAATATTTGCCTTTTTATTCGCCTTCTTTTTCGTTTGCCTTTTTCTCGTCAGATCTCATGTTTGCTTGTGTTGCCATGTGCCTTCTATTTGCTTGCATCTTCGCTTGCTAAAAATCTATTGAAGTGGATCCTCATCCACTTGCTAATCTTTTCAAAAGATCCAATTATGATGAACTAATTGCTAGTGATTTCAGTGCACTAGATTATCTTTATAAAGTTTTTCTTGAAGTTCGTGGATCTGAAAATTGTGATGAAGTGTTAAAAGAAGAAATTTATAATGTGATTCACGGTAGCTCCTTGAATGAAAAGCATGATTGCAATGATATTATTACAAATTCTACTAATGAAAATTGTGTTAATAATATGCAAAACCCCGAGCTTGGGGATGCTAATTTTGCTATGTCCACTACTTATTGCAATGATCATGATTGGGGTGATGATGATTATTATGATCTTGAAAATTTATTTAAGCCTCATGACAATAAGGTTTGCAATAATATTGAAAGTGGGTTTGGAAGAGTGTCAACTTTAGGTATTAATTATCTCACTACTTTGGAGAATTATCAATCTTGTGAATTTTTAGATAAAGTGGGTTTGGAGAGGTCATGACTTTGGTTGATATTAATACCACTATCTTGGAAGATTGCAAAACTTTTATGCATGAGGATCATGAAGAGAAAATTTTATGTGATAGCTATATTGTTGAATTCGAATATGATCCTACATGTAATTATTATTAGAGAGGAAAATATGGTTATAGGAATTTTCATGTTACTAAATTACCTCTCTTCATGTTGAGATTGTTATTGTTTCTTTCTTATTCCTTGCATATGCTAAATATTTCTTGCCTTACTAATTTGTTTGCTTATAAAATGCCTATGCATAGGAAGTATGTTAGACTTAAATGTGTTTTTCACATGATTTATGATGCTCTCTTTGTGCTTCAATTATTATCTTTCTTGTGAGCATCAACAAAATTTCAAGCCTATCTTAATAGCTATAAAGAAAGAGCTTGTTGGGAGGCACCACGATGAATAAAATTTAGTTTTTTCCTTTTTCTTTCTGTTTTTGAGTGTGTGCAAAATTATGCTACTGTTTTGATTGTGTTTTTTGTGTTTTAGTTAGTGTATGTGACAAGTAAAGCCTTTGGGACCATGTTGGGTGATAGTTGATTTGATCTTGTTGAAAAACAGAAACTTTTGCATCGAGTAGCAGAATTTTGTAAAATCACATATGCGCGATAAAATTCTGAATTTTTTACACAATATTGATATACAAATTTCCCATCTTGCCCAAATTTTTCAGAATTTTTAGAGTTACATAGATTTGGACAAAGTCCAGATTACTACAGACTGTTCTATTTTTGAAGATTTTGTTTTCGTTGCATTGAGTGCTTATTTTGATGAATCTATGGATTGTATCAGTGGGCATAAGCTATGGTAAAGTTGGAATACAATAGGTATAATGCAATAATAAAATATGAATGGGTTTGCTACAGTACTTAGAGTGGTGATTTGCTTTCTTATACTAACAGATCTCATCAAGGTTTTGTTAAGTTTTGTGTGATTGAAGTTTTCATGTTTTGGTTGTGATCACGATGGATGAAGGAATAAAGAGTGAAAAGAGCCTAAGCTTGGGGATGCCCCATGGCACCCCAAGTTAATATTCAAGCAGAACCAAGCAACTAAGCTTGGGGATGCCGTGGAAGGCATCCCCTCTTTCTTCTAACGACTATCGGTATTTTACTTGGAGCTATATTTTTATTCGTCACATATCATGAGTTTCGCTTGGAGCGTCTTGTATTATCTGAGTCTTTGCTTGTTTTTCTTTTTAGTTTGTCACAAGTATCCTTACTGTACACACCTATTTTAGAGAGCCAAAATTATGCTATGATTTGTTAGAATTGTTCTATATGCTTTACTGAAATTTTCTGAGCTGTGGAATTGCTCTAGTGCTTCACTTATATATTTTTGAGCATGGTGTGCTTTAATATTTCTGAAGAAATGCTCTCATACTTCACTTAGATTAATTTGAGAGTTAGTAATTTTTTGAAGAAATTCTCTCATGCTTCACTTATATTATTTTAAGAGACGAAAAAAATATGCTCATGTTCTTCACTTCAATTTGTTTGAGCTATTCAAAAGAAATTGCAATATATGAAACTAGTCCCAAAGTGCTAGATATGCAAGAGGGATATAATAAAAACTTTCATGAAGATCATTGGACAAAATAAACTTGATTCTTTGTAATAGTTTTGAGATATAATGGTAGTGATATGTGAGTCATGTTGGTGAGTAATTATGCTTTAGTAAGAATTTTGGTGTTAAGGTTTGCGATTCCCTATGCAAGCATGAAAGTCAATAGTTATGCAATGAAATAACATCCTACTTGTGGTGCATTATTCGGTGTTAATTATGTTTAATGCTTGCTTATGTGATTTTTCGTTTCTTGGTTGGTTGCTTCTCAATCTTTTTGCTAGCCTCCACTTGTACTAAGTAGAAATACTACTTGTGCATCTTTAAACCCAGTTTTGCCATATGAGTCCACCATACCTACCTATATGTGGTTTTTCTGTGCCGTCCTAAGCAAATTTGTATGTGCCATCTCTAATTTTCAAAATGAATCTCCTTTTTGTGTGCTCGTACCGCTCATGAAGCGGGGGGGGGGGGTGGCCAATATTTTCCATGCTAGATGTGTTATTCTCAAGATGAGTGTTTATTCACTTGTCATTGCACGAGAGTGTCGCGGTAATAGGGATGCCCAGTCCGGAAATGAAAAATAAATTTACTTTATGTTGTCAAATAATAAATTCCTTGGAAAGTGTTGGTATGGAAGGCACCCGTGGATACGGCTAGCCATGGATTCTGAAAGAACGGTGGAAAAAGGAATAAGCTTTATTTTCTGTTTGGGAACCACCTACGATATATCTAGCATGGAAAGTGTTGGGAATTACTCGGTCGTTTTCGTTGACGGGAAAAGTATGCCTCTAAAAAAATTATCTCTCAATTTAAGCTTTGAGCTCTGGCACCTCTACAAATCTCTACTTCCCTCTACGAAGGGCCTATCTATTTACTTTATGCAATTTTTATTTTTATTTGAGTCTACATATTCTCTTATAAAGCACCAACTAAGGGGCACTATGATCGTACTTGAGCATTGGATATAGCTAATATGCGAGCGTGTTTCATGAATGGATCAATGATTGAGCATGATGGGTTAGGGATAACTTTCTTTAGTGTTGATATTTTCAAGAACATGGTTGCTTGTTGATATGCTTGAGTACTGAAATCTCCATGTCAAAGCTAGACTATTGATTTGAACCATATAAAAGTCCAAATCTCCATGCTACAAAAGAAAAGAATATGTGATGAACATGTTAGGCAGCATTCCACATCAAAAATTTCTGTTTTTCTCATTTACCTACTCGAGGACGAGTAGGAATTAAGCTTGGGGATGCTGATACGTCTCCAACATATGTGACGCCCAGATAATTAAGCTACAGTAATCCCCTACTAATGATTCCACGTCACCTCGGTTGCTGTTGCTAATCTCGCGTTACTTCAAAACGATTAAAATTCTAGTTTGAACTATTGACAAACATCGAAAATTTTCAAACATTAAAACTAAAATGTTCGGAATGTGGCATTATTGCATATACTAAATTAGGTACAAGTTTTGTATTTTACTGAAGGTAAAGTATATTAAAAATCAGAGAAGACGGTAAAGGAAAAATAAATAAAAAGAAAAGAACAAAACAGAAAACAAAAGAAAAGAAAAGGGAACCTCCCCCCCCCCCACTGGGCCAACCGGCCCAGCTGGCACCCAGGCCAGCCCAATTGGCCCAGGCCGCCCCCACTGTCCTACTAACCCCACTACGCGAACCCTAGCCCCACTGACCGCACCCATTCCCCCCCCCCCCCCCCACTCGTTCCCCATGTTCGCCCCCTCCCTGATCCAGATCTGGATCGGGGGAACGAACCCCTCGACACCTTGTCGCCCCGTCGTCGCCGCCTGGAGGGCCACTCGCCGGAGCCACCTCGCCGGACTGCCTCCCCGTCTCCATCGCGCGTCTCCGTCCTCCTCCCCGAGCCCAGCTGCCATTTGCCCTAGAACTACCTCGTGAGGCCCCCTCCTTCTCCTCTTCCCCATGCTGCGTCGCTACACGCGCAGCTCGCGCGCTGCTCGCGCCCCGCATCGCTGTTGCCGCGCCCTCACCCCTGCTCGCCGCATCCACCGCAACCCGCCTCTCGCTTTTCGCCGTGCCAGTCGCGCGTGCCCGGTCGCTGTGGCCTCGGCCACCCCGCCAGCCCCCCCACAGCACCCGCTGCCGCCCGTGTCCTCGCCCCTGCTGCTGGTCCGCCGTAGCCGCCCGCCTCGGCAGCGCCGCTGCTGCCTTGCCATCGCCCGCCTCCACCGACCCCGGCAAGACCTCCCCATGCGCGTGCCCTAGCCATGAACCCTGAGCCCACCTCCGCCGCTGCTGACGCGCAGATCCGCCTCCCCGCCTACCTCTACCGCCAGTCCCACCTCGCCCCTCTGCGCCGCCTCCGGTCACGGTCCCTTCCCCCCACAGGTGGCCTCGGCACGCAGCGCAGCACTCATCGCCCGCGCCGTTAACTGCCGCCCGAACCCACTATGGCCCTTGTGCGTATGGCACGTGGGGCCCGCCCCTGGAACGTTATAAAAAGATTTAAAAATAATAATAATTATTATTATTATTATTATTATTAATTAACTTAATCAAACTAGTTTAATTAAACTTAATTAATCATGCTTAAATTAAACCATAATTAACCTGATTAGTCTATGACAAGTGGGTCCCACTGGACCCACAGGTCAGGTTTCACTCTAGTCAAACCCCCAGTTGACTGCTAGCATCATGCTGATGTCGTGCTAATGCAGTAATGCTATTTTCGAATTGATTTAATAATAATAATTTATAAATTGTTTAAAAACTTTGAAAAATAATATAAAATAATCCGTAGCTCGGATGAAAATACTTTGCACATGAAAGTTGCTCAGAACGATGAGACGAATCCAAATACACAGACCCGGATGTTTCACCTACACATGTCCCTAGCATAGCGAACGTGCAACATTTCACCTCCGGTTCATCTGTCCGAAAACGTGAAACACCGAGGGATACTTTCCCGTATGCCCCCCCCCCCTCGCCGGTATCACCTACTACCGCGTTAGGGCACTAACGATGACAAGTACCTGGGGTAGGGTAATAGACCTGATCTAAATGCCCGTCCCAAGGACATTGCCCTACAGTCAAAAAACATTCAAAGGACAGCAACATCTACCGACTGGAATGACCTCAAGATGCAACTCACTCGACCAACCGTTCCACTCGGGTAACCCAATCCATTCGACCAGGATATAATCATTCGACTACATCAAAAACCACACGGAGTACAGAAGATCTAAGGTCACTCTGGATGGCAACGGTCAGGTGTTCACTCCGTAGTCTTAATGATCATTTATATGACTTTAATGTTGATGTTACCAGTAACGTCCCCTCTTTGTGTACATTGAACCTTATGTAACGGGGGATGGCTGGGGTCCTGGCGCACTCTATATAGGCCACCCCCTCCTCTGGAACAAGGGTTTGCACCTCCTGTAACTTCACGCATAATCCAATCGACCAGCCTCCGGGCACTGAGATGTAGGGCTGTTACTTCCTCTGAGAAGGGCCTGAACTCGTAAATCTTGCGTGCACAACTTCATCGTAGCTAAGATCTTGCCTCCTCATACCTACCCCCCATTCTACTGTCAGTCTTAGAACCACGACAGTTGGCGCCGACCATGGGGCAGGTGTCTTAGCGACTTACCGGTGAGGTTGCGATTTTTTCGATTCCCATTATCATGGTTTCCTGCGGTGGTTTGGCTGAGGGCCGCGAAATCCGTCTCGGCGCGCTCGTCTTCATTGCGGACGACTCCTCCTGGCTCCAGGAGCCCCCCACCCTCGACGTAGATACTCTCCTTGTCTGCGGGGCGACGCACTTCTGCGCATGCGGTCGCAGCGTCCTTCTGCGGCAGCCGTCGACCCAGTATCGGTCGGCTCCCGCAGTGTCTTCGCTCCCCGCTGTTTGCCGTTCCAAGCGATCCGGTCAGTCGCGGCTTCAGTGGTGGGTGAAGCATGCAATGGCACGTCAGCCGGCCACCCCTCAAGTTGCGGCAATCGAGCCCATCGAATCTCTCTACGGCCTGTTCGACTGGCTCCGTCGAGACCCTATCCGAGTGCGACAGCAGTGACCCTGCGACGGAAGTCCTGATGGTCGACACGCCGCGCAGCCCGCCTGGCATGCATCGCAACGGTGGCGGCGACGGTGGCGGCAATCCATCGCGCGTTCATGAGGAGTACCACCCCGAAACCCTCACTTCTCAGCAGAGGGAAGAACTTCACCGCCGCAACGTGGAGGCGCTCCACACGCCCATTGTTGGAGAGACCTCTGAGGCTCGGGCCTTGGAGGCAGCGCGCCTGGCTACTTTGGTGGCGCGCTTGATGGAGAACCTTCAAGACGCGCTTTTCGGCGAGCGTGCGGCGGCAGATCCCTGAGTCTAGTCGACGGCAGCGACAACTGTTCCCGCCTGAACCACAGGCATACCGCACTCTGATTCAGAATCTTACAGCTGCAGCCCATATAGCAGAGTCTATTCAGCCATCCCAAGCGGAGGCTGGAAGAGGTTTGATGCAGATCAGAGCATTGCTCCGGGCAGCAGGAGAGCAAATCACAGCAGTATCTCAGTCCAGTAATAGAATCCATAGCAGATCTATGGTGGTTGACACAGTCCAGTCGGCTCACAGCCCAAGATCACCTCCGCGGCATGAGGGACGTGGGCATCGCCAACGGCGGTACTTGGGTCGAAACCACGAGCAGTACGATCATTGGCTCGACCGTGATGACCGCCGTCGAGTGCCTACACCCCCTCCGAGGGGCGGATCATATGTGCCCCGGCATTATGATGATAGGCGCCTATACAATGAGGAACGGAGGATGCCGGTCGACCTCAGAGAACCAAGGTTTGATGCGAGGTCAATTTTGGTACAAGGTCTGGTCGACAGGAACCCAGCACACAGAGAAGGACAGGACAGAGATAGCCCGACTGGAAGCAGAGAGCATGTTTCCGGTCCTAAATGTTTTAGCAGAGCCATCAGAGTTGCAGAGATCCCTCCCAACTTCAGGTTGGCGACTGGAGTTAGTAAGTTCACTGGTGAATCGAAGCCTGACACTTGGCTTGAGGATTACCGAGTGGTTGTACAGATTGGTGGTGGAAACGATGAGGTGGCCATGAAACACCTTCCCCTGATGCTTGAAGGGTCAGCTAGAGCTTGGTTGAATTAGTTGACTCCGGGAAGTATATTCAGCTGGGAGGAGTTAGCCCGAGTGTTTGTCAAAACTTTCGAGGGCACATGCAAATGACCGGCAGGGTTGGCAGAATTGCAGCATTGTGTGCAAAAACCGAATGAAACTTTGAGGGATTACATCCAGAGGTGGACCACTTTGCATCACACAGTGGAGAATGTGTCTCAACATCAAGCAGTTTGCGCCTTCAAAGAGGGTGTTCGGTATCGGGAGCTTAACCAGAAATTCGGTCGAACAGGAGACATGACCCTGACCCGAATGATGGAAATAGCCACTCGGTACGCGAATGGCGAAGAAGAAGACCGACTCCGCAGTGGTAAGAGCAAAGTCTTACAGGACACCGGAGGAGGTAAATCCAATCGGAAGAAAAAGCGCAAAGTGAAACCGGCGGGTCCTGGGGAGGTTGCAGTCGCGACCCAAGGAAAATTTAAGGGAAAGCCCAAAGGGCCCTGGATCCCCAAGAAGGTGAAAGATCAAGCAGGAAACAATGTGTTGGATTTGCCATGTCACATCCACATCAAAAAGGATGAAGAGGGTAATCTGATTTATCCCAAACATACCACTCGACAGTGTCGAGTCCTTATACAGCAGTTCCGAGAAAAACAAACCAGTGAGAAAGAGAAGGAATCTGATAAGGATGAGGACAACAAAGAGGATGATGATGGATTGCCTAATGTCAATTCCACTTTGGTGATTTTTGCTGACATTGAAAGCAAAAGTCGACTGAGAGTCATCAAGAGGGAAGTAAGCATGGTTGCTCCGGCAACGATGACGTATTTAAAATGGTCAAAGACTCCCATCACATTCGACCAGGCCGACCACCCGCCGCACGTTGCCACCCCCGGGAGGCAAGCGTTGGTGGTCGACCTAGTCGTTGGGGCACTCGACTGACCAAATTCTTGATGGATGGCGGCAGTGGTTTGAACATTTTGTATGCTGAGACCCTCCGGGGAATGGGCATTCCGATGTCCAAGCTCAGCGAGAGCAACATGCAGTTCCACGGAGTGATCCCTGGAAAGAAAGCCGATTCACTCGGCCAGATTACTCTTGACGTGGTTTTCGGTGATTGAAAGAATTACCGTAAGGAAAAGTTGACATTTGAAGTTGTGGATTTTCACAGTGCTTATCATGCTATCCTGGGCAGAACTGCATATGCTCGTTTCATGGCTCGACCATGTTACGTGTATCTCAAGATCAAGATGCCTGGCCCTAGGGGCGTGATCACAGTCACTGGTAATCGGCAGCGAGCAGAAGAGTGCCTCCAAAAGGGCTCAAAGATTGTCGATGCACAGATGGCAGCGGTAGAAATGGAAGAATACAAGAAGACTGCAGATCCGAGTGATTTGTTGAGAGCTAAAAAGCCTGCTTCAGACTTTGCATTTAAGTCATCTGGTGAAACAAAGTCAGTTCATATTCACCTGACTAATCCCAATGCTGCTCCGACTCATATCTCAACAACACTCGACAGCAAATAGGAAGAAGCACTCATCCAGTTCCTCCGTGAGAACTGAGACATCTTTGCGTGGAGACCTTCTGACATGCCAGGTGTACCCAGGGGACTGGCTGAGCACCGTTTGCGATTCAACCCGAAAGCAAAACCTGTCAAAGAGCATCTCTGACGGTCCGCCGTGGAGAAAAGAAAGGCAATTGACGAGGAAGTGGCTCGGCTTCTGGCAGCTGAGTTCATCCGAGAGATTTACCACTCCGAGTGGCTCGCCAACGTCGTCATGGTCCCCAAGAAAGATGACTCACTCCGTATGTGTATTGACTTCAAGCATATCAATCGGGCCTGCCCGAAAGATCACTTCCCTCTCCCCCGCATCGATCAGATAGTCGACTTGACTGCGGGATGTGAGCGATTGTCCTTTCTGGATGCATATTCCGTGTACCATCAGATCCGACTGTATGGACCCGACGAAATAAAAACAGCTTTTATCACCCCATTCGGGTGCTTTTGCTATGTTACTATGCCCTTTCATCTCAAGAATGCTGGTGCCACATTCATGCGCATGATACAGAAGTGCATGCTCACTCAAATCAGTCGGAATGTGGAAGCATACATGAATGACATCGTGGTTAAGTCGCGTAAAGGTTCCGACCTGTTGACTGACCTCGCAGAAACCTTTGCCAATCTGAGAAGATACGATATCAAGCTTAATCCGTCGAAGTGTACATTCTACTTGGTTTCCTCGTTTCCGAACATGGGATCGATGCAAACTCAAAGAAAGTTGGTGCAATATTCCGAATGAAATGCCCTGCGCGCATACACGACATTCAGAAGCTTACTGGTTGTTTGGCCGCTTTGAGTCGATTCATCTCTCGTCAGGGTGAAAAGGCATTGCCTCTTTACCGATTGATGAAGAAATCTGATAAGTTCGAGTGGACTCCTGAAGCTGACACAGCGTTTGCAGAGCTCAAAACCCTGCTTTCCACCCAGCCGGTGCTCGCTACTCCAATCAGCAAAGAGCCTTTACTGCTTTATGTTGCAGCCACTGGAAAAGTTGTCAGTACAGTACTCACGGTCGATCGGGAAGAAGAAGGTAAAGCCTACAAGGTTCAGCGCCCAGTGTACTATATTTCTGAAGTCTTAACTCCGTCCAAGCAAAGATATCCGCATTATCAGAAACTTGTCTACGGAATTTACTTGACCACGAAGAAGGTTGCACATTATTTCTCAGATCACTCGATCACAGTCATCAGTGATGCTCCATTGTCAGAAATTCTGAACAACAGAGATGCAACTGGTCAAGTGGCAAAGTGGGCGATTGAACTCCTTCCGTTGGATATCAAGTTTGAGGCAAAGAAAGCAATCAAGTCCCAAGCAATAGCAGATTTCCTCATTGAGTGGATTGAACAGTAGCAACCGACTCAAGTTCACTCGGAACATTAATTGGACTATGTTCTTTGATGGATCCAAGATGCTGAATGGTTCTGGTGCTGGAGTAGTCCTGGTATCCCCGCGAGGCGACAAACACAGTTATGTTATCAGATTTCGGGTTCCGGCAGACCCTCTAGGTTTGAACTCTGGGGTGCACGCGGAGATCGCACCTCCAACCTACCTACGCCTCGTCGCCTCGCAAGGATCTAAACTACACAAAGAACAACACAAGGGACACGAGGTTTATACTGGTTCAGGCCACCATGGTGGTGTAATACCCTACTCCAGTTTGTGGTGTGGTGGATTGCCTCAGGGGCTGATGATGAACAATACAAAGGGAGAACAGCCTTGCAAGGGGCTGTTCTTGAGCTGATATCACGAACTGCTTGGTGAGTTCGATCGCCTCTCTTTCTCTCTCTCTAGGTGCCGATCCTCTCTCTGATCGATCCCCTTCTTTCCCTTCTTTTTTCTCCACCTCTCTCTGATCGATCGGTCCCCTTCTTTCCCTTCTTTTTCCTCCTCCCCTTGCCTTGGTGGTGGCTAGTCCTATTTATAGAGGGAGGCCCTGGGCCTCTTCCCAAATATTGAGCGGGAAGGGCGCCAACAATTGGCCATTTTGAAGGGGAACATCTAGTACACTTATCTGACTAAAGTCGGTCCTCGCTTTGCCAAAGACTCGGCGGTGGCCTTGGCTTGGGCTCCACGATGACCTCCTTCCTGCCGCTCTGCTGGTCTTGGTCTTGTTGTACCGAAATGGTTGCCTTTGCCTGATGCCTTGGCCTGCGCTTGCCTCCTTTGCACCAAAGGGGAAATGAGGACACTGCGTGGGCTGGCGCCCGCCTGGCGCCCTCGGTCGTCATGGCTTGCGTCATGGGCACCTCGTGAGGTACCCTGCCTTGATCTCTCTGCCTCCTCGCGAACCAACTGGCGAGGCCGTGCACGAGAAGCTTTACGTCGTCCGCCCGTGAGGCTTGGCCCCTCGCGAGGTCTTGAGCTTGTGTTGATGAAGATGGGCGTCTTGGGCCACTCCTTGAAACCCACGCCGCAGGCCGCAGCGAGCAAGTCTGGGTACCCCGTTCCCGAGCAGCCGACATATGTCCTTGATTCACTTTGATTCCTCCAACAATGAAGCTGAATACGAGGCACTTCTGTATGTGTTGTGTATGGCCATTTCACTCAGCGTTCGTCGCCTAATGGTCTACGGTGACTCAGATTTGGTGGTCAATCAAGTGATGAAAGAGTGGGACGTCAGGAGCCCAGCTATGACTGGCTATTGCAATGCAATGAGAAAGTTAGAAAATAAGTTTGAAGTGCTAGAGCTCCACCACATTCCCTGACTGAATAACCAGGCAGCGGATGACCTGGCAAAATAGGTTCCAAGCGGGAGCCCATTCCCAGCAATGTGTTCTTGGAACATCTTCACACACCATCAGTTCAAGAGGATCCCTTCACGGAAGAGCCCCCACAACCTAAGAGTTCTACTGATCCGACTGAAGTTGAAATCCCAGTCGTGGTCGACTTAATCATGGAGGTTTTGATCGTCATTCCTGATTGGACAGTGCCATATATCGCGTATATTCTCAGGAAAGAGCTTCCAGAAGACGAAGATGAAGCATGTCAGATTGTCCGACGATCCAAAGCCTTCACCGTAATAGGTGGACAGCTTTACAGAGAGATTGTTACTAGAGTCGCTCAGTGGTGCATCACGCCAGAGGAAGGTCGAATGATTCTCAATGACATCCACTCGGGGACCTGTGGTCACCATGCATCCTCTTGGACAATTGTGGCCAAAGCATACCGAGCGGGATTCTATTGGCCGCGGGCGAATGAAATGGCAAAAGACATAGTCGACAAATGTGAAGGCTGTCAGTTCTACTCCAACATGTCTCATAAGCCTGCGTCAGCCTTGAAGACCATTCCACTCGTCTAGCCCTTTGCTATTTGGGGATTGGATATGGTTGGACCTCTGAGGACCGACAGAAGTGGCTTCACCCACCTGCTCGTTGTAGTCGTCAAGTTCACTAAATGGATTGAGGCCAAACCCATCAAGAACCTCGACTCAGGTACCGCTGTCAGCTTCATCAGAGAGTTAACATTCAGATATGGAGTCCCGCATAGCATCATCACAGACAATGGTTCAAACTTTGATTCAGATGAGTTCAGGGCTTCTTGTGCTTCCCAAGGCACC
>CM038681.1:230338422-230643995 GCA_021605205.1 Aegilops longissima
GGTCGACTATGCTTCAGTCGCTCATCCGCAGTCGAATGGACAAGCAGATAGAGCAAATGGTTTGATCCTCAAGGGTTGAAGCCCAGTTGATCGCGCGACCTCAAGCATGTGGCGGTGCACGGTAGATGAGTTACCATCGATCTTGTGGGGTCTAAGAACAACGGCAAATTGGTCGATTGGCGGACTCCTTCTTCATGGTCTATGGAGCGAAGCTGTCTGCCGGTGATTTACTCCACAATGCCCATGAGTGGAACTTTTCTCGAGGCGAAGCGAACAAGCCCGACAAGATCTTGTTGATCTTCTAGAAGAGGAAAGAGAGATGGCCCTGATCAGGTCGACTATTTATCAGCAAGACCTTCGTCGGTTCCACGCTAGAAACGTGAGAGGTCGAGCATTTCAGGAGGGAGACCTGGTTCTCCGAGTGGATCAACAACGACTACACAAGCTTGCTCCCGCTTGGGAAGGCCCCTTCATCATCACCAAAGTGCTCCACAACGGAGCGTACCACATGTACGATGTGGAACACAAGAAAGACGAGCCACGCACTTGGAATGCGGAGCCGCTCTGCCATTTTTATACTTAAGCATTCAAACTGTTGAGATGTAATAAGAAGTACCTTTCAATTTGTTTATCAAAGACACGGTTTTACAGTCTCCTAAATGATTGTTGTTACGTATACATATGTTCAAAATCCCACAGTGGGTGGCTTAGTTGCGAATCCGATTCACCTAAGTTTCAAAAACAAAATCCTACCGAGTGAAGAGCAAGCCTCTTACTCAGGGGGCTTAGCTGCGAATCCGATTCGCCTAAGTTCGAAAAAAATCCCACCGAGTGAAGAGCAATCCTCTTACTCGGGGGGCTTAGCTGCGAATCCGATTCGCCTAAGTTTGAAAAAAAGTCCCACCAAGTGAAGAGCAATCCTCTCACTCCGGGGCTTAGCTGCAGTTCCGTACTCGCCTAAGTTTGAAAAAATCCCACCGAGTGAAGAGCAATCCTCTCACTCGGGGGCTTAGCTGCAGTTCCGTACTCACCTAAGTTTGAAAAAATCCCACCGAGTGAAGAGCAATCCTCTCACTCGGGGGGCTTAGCTGCGAATCCGATTCGCCTAAGTTTGAAAAAATCCCACCGAGTGAAGAGCAATCCTCTCACTCGGGGGCTTAGCTGAAATTCCGTACTCGCCTAAGTTTAAAAAATCCCACCGAGTGAAGAGCAAGCCTCTCACTCGGGGGCTCTTCTGAAGTTCCGTACTCGCCTAAGTTTAAAAAATCCCACCGAGTGAAGAGCAAGCCTCTCACTCAGGGGCTTAGCTGCAGTTCCGTACTCGCCTAAGTTTAAAAAATCCCACAGAGTGAAGAGCAATCCTCTCACTCGGGGGCTTAGCTGCAGTTCCGTACTCGCATAAGTTTAAAAAATCCCACCGAGTGAAGAGCAACCCTCTCACTCGGGGGCTTAGCTGCAGTTCCGTACTCGCCTAAGTTTGAAAAAATCCCACTGAGTGAAGAGCAGTCCTCTCACTCGGGGGCTTAGCTGCAGTTCCGTACTCGCCTAAGTTTAAAATACGCTCCGACTGAAGAACGATTCTCTCGCTCAGGGACTTAGCCACACGGTCCATCCTGATCCGCAAGGACGACGAGGTTCAGGTCGACTGCGATCTTCTCCTTGGAGCTGCACCACAAGTACAATTTGCGCTCCATCCCGATCTGCAAGAACGACGAGGTGCAGGCCATCCGCGGCCCCCTCCTCAGAGTTGCATCACAAGAACAAAAATCTTCTCCGAGTGAAGATACAAGTTCCACTCGAAAATAAAGACAAACATGTTTAAGGAAAAACCAAGTTTAGATAAATCCCACGAGGTTCCGGAGCACAGAATAAAGTATTCGGGCATCAGGCTTGAAGGAGTTTAATGGTTACAAAACCACTCGGCATACCGAGGCAAATTTAATCGGATCATAAAAGTTTGTTCACTCCGCAGGGGGAGGACTGGCAGGCTCGACGAACTCATCCAGGTCGATTCCATCTTCAATACGAGTAGCAGCAGCAATGAAGGTCTCCATGAAAGACTTGAAGTCAAGTCTCTTGGTGTTGGCAACCTTGATCGCTGCCAACTTCTCTTCTTTGGCCTCCTTGCAATGGACGCGAACAAGGGACAGGGCTACGTCAGCACCGCACCGAGCAGAGGATTTCTTCCATTCCTGCACTTGACCAGGGATCTCATTGAGTCGAGTCATCAAAGACTCAAGGTCATTTTGGAGCGTCTCCCTTGGCCAGAGCGTCGTGTCAATCTGCGACACCGCAACCTTCAGTCGAGCGAGGTAGTCTGTGACGCTGGCAAGTCGGGATTCCAGTCGAAGCACGTTCATGGCAGCTTCATCCTTAACAGGGGAGTTGATGGGATCCAAGCTTGTCTCGATTCGCCCAGTTTCTTCCTCAAAGTTTTGGCAGAATTCTGCACTCACAAAGAAATAATGAGTCGAGGGCTTTATGATGAATCGGCGATAATAAAACAGTCGGACAAGGAAAGGTACCTTCAAGCATAAGGAATAACTTCTTGGCGAGTCCTCCCAGATAAGTCTCCAACTCGTCTCTCCTCCGACTGAGATCACCAACCTTGTCAGTCAAAGCTCCCTTGTCCTTCTTCAGTCGAGTCACCTCTTTGTTGGCCTCGTCAAGAGCAGTCTTCAGCTTGGCATTTTCTGTTTCTAACTTTCCGACTGAAGCTAGCTTCTGGTCGGCAAGTGTTGTTTTCTCTTCGGCCGATTTTTGTGCAGCCACAAGGTCAAGATCCTTCTTCTCCAATGCCTGGTTCATTTTTTCTGAAAGAAATAACGCTCGGTTTAGAGGAAGGAAATAATATTCGGTTCAAAAAAGAGTCAGTCGACAAGTTTTCCATACCAGCAGCATCATCCTTAGCCTTCTGCAAGTTCTCCTTGGCCAACTCCAGATCAAGATTGAGCTGGATCTGCTCCAAGTCAGCAAACTGGTCTCCAAGTTCACAGGATCTCTGTGGTCAGAGGACGGTCAGTCGACAGATACAAAGTTTGGTTGCTTACCAGGCAATAAAGTTCAAATTCAAAAAGTTCTAACACTACTGTCAATCAAACATTCAACAGTAGTCTCGGGGACTACACCCAGTGGGTGCACTTAGCGTGCCCTCACTGGCCCAGGTTCCACTCGACATGGTCCGTCCAGACCGAGTGGAAGAATGTCAAAAAAGAAGAAAGAGAGAAGCAACAGTTATTCTCAGACCACAATCGACTGCCCGCAGTCGACCACGGTCTCGGGGACTACACCAAGTGGGTGCACTCAGCATGCCCCCATTGGTTCAGGTTCCACTCAGCATGGTCCGCCCAGATCGAGTGGAAGGGCTGAAGAACAAGATATTTTTATCAAGACCCCCGCCGAATCACACATTCGACGGTCACCTCGGGGACTACACTCAGTGGGTGCACTCTACGTGCCCCCACTAGTCCAAAGATACAATCGACATAACCTAGTCGACTCAATTGGAAAAATTACTCAACATAAATTGAAACACCCAGTGGGTGTACAGATGCGAAGTGCAGACTGACAAATGGATGCACAATGAAAAGTTTTTCAGGTAGCATATCCTAACAGAACAAGCGCCAAGCTAAGAGATCAGTCGGAAATCAACTAACATGGACATTAGCCTGGAGGGCTGAGCTAGCATCATAGGAAGCTTGGCTGGCCTCGCGCACCACTTTCATCTGCTCCATCATAAGACCCGCCTGGCGTATAGCTTCCTTGGCGGCGCTTACTTGGTCCTCTGGGACATGATGGGTGGTGAAAAGTGAAGACGGTGGATCAGCCCTAGCAGCTCGAGAATCCGAGGCTTGGAGTTGCGCAGATGAAACAGGAGCCTGTGCAGTCGATGCTGAAGGCTGTGCACTCGACAATGGAGCAAAAAAAATGTGAAGCCACATTGAGGTCTCCATACTGCTGAATCACTGGTTCCGTCACCGGCGCCGACTGGGGCGTCTTGCTAACTGGTGCCTTCCTGCCCGAAGTCCTGCCCCTCCTTCCCGTGGGCCTCAGTGGCACATCTTCGTCGTCGTCTGGAAGTTCAATAACATTTGGCGGAGCTGCAAAGGAATCGATCGCAAGAATTCAGTTGACCGTTAAAGTGGCTAATAAAGTAAAAGCAAGATGACAAGAGTTATACACGCGTTGGAAGTGACTGCGTTTTCCATCTCCTCATCGTCACCATCTTTATAAATAGAAGTCCCAGAGGTAGCAGCCCTGCAAATTTCAGAATTCACTCGGTCAGAACAAGAAAGTGAGTCGACCAAAAATCAAGTCATGCAAAACTAAGAGGTCGAGCACAATGATTACCCAGAAGCGATAGGGACGGCTACTTTGATCTTGGGCAAGGATTTTTCGGGGCTTTGACGGTGCGACTTTGGGCTGCTTCGGAGCTTTCTCAGTCGGCACAGGAGAAGATGTTCGAGTGTGCTTTGAAGTCTGTCCAGTCGGTGCAGTCGCCTTGCCACGGACACTTGCTGGGTCTTGCCTTTGCTTGGAGCGTCTTTCCGAGCGAGGTGGAGAGTCGACTTCCTCGCCATTGCTTGAGTCATCACTCTCATCGTCTTCTCCACCGTCAGAATGCCAGTCGTCGCTATCACCTCCACTCGCCTCTCCCTCCTACTCCTGCTCCTGCTCCTCGTTGCCATCGAATACATCTCAGTATAAATCTGCAAGACACAGAGTCGATCGGGTATCAGTCGGTTTCAAGAGCAATTGCATGTCAGAACAAAAAGACACTCGGAAGGAAAGAGTTAGACCTTGTCTGGTTCGTTAGTGTTGTCGAGTGGAGGGACCCTCCTTGATCCCTTGGGGTTGTCCTTGTTGCCAATGATGCCCTGCAACCACTGCGCCATCGTCTCCTCATCGACTTCTTCCGCGTGGATCCGAGCGTTGTCTTCAATACCCGAGTACATCCACATTGGATGATCGCGGGCTTGAAGTGGCTGGATGCGTCGACTGAGAAACACCTCTAGCAAGTCCATGCCAGTCACACCATCGCGGACAAGTTGGACTACTCGATCAACCAACATATTCACCTCCACTTTCTCAGCTGGAGCCACTTTCAAGGGAGAGGGCTTCTCAACTCGCTCCAAGGAAAACAGAGGAAGGCCAGTCGACTGACTAGGAGTCGGCTGGTCCTTACAGTAGAATCAGGTCGACTGCCACCCTCTGACTGAATCGGGAAGAATCATAGTAGGGAAAGTGCTTTTACCCCTCATCTGGATCCCTAGACCTCCACACATCTGGATCACGTGCATCCTCTCATCACTCGGATTAGCCTTTTTTACAGACTAAGAATGAAAAGTGAAAATGTGCTTGAAGAGGCCCAAGTGCGGTCGACAGCCCATAAAGTTCTCGCACATGGACACGAATGCAGCAAGGTATGTGATGGTGTTGGGAGAAAAGTGATGAAGTTGGGCTCCAAAGAAGTTCAGAAAAACCCGGAAAAAAGGATGTGGGGGCAAAGAGAAACCGCGGTCGACGTGAGTGGCAAGAAGGACACACTCACCCTCTTGCGGCTGCGGCTCGGTCTCGTCCTCCGGAAGCCGCCAGGAACCATGGGGAATCAATCCCCCCTCCGCCAGATCCTCCTGCTGGATCGTGGGCGAATCGATCGCCACGATCCAGGGCGGCAGGCGAGATCTCGGCAGCGACCCTCCCCGGCTCGTCTTCTTGCCCTTCGCCTTCGCCGTCGCCTTCTTCGCGCGCTCCAGGGCTGCCGTCTTGTCCTTCGCCATCGCTGCAGGTTGTGCTCGGGCTAGGCGGCAGCGTCAAGGGAGGAGGCGGACGTAGTGGAGAAGCAGAGGAGGAAGAAAGGAAATGGGACTCACAATACAAAAACACTGGCCCAGACGCCTTATATGGGCTTATTCCCCGAGTGACTGACTTGTGGGCCCAAGCAATCCTGTAAAATCCCGCAACAGTCGCGCGCTCGGTACGTGGCGAAAAAGGTGACATGGGAATCGAGGCGCCCCTGCCTAATCCGCTCCGCTTACCACGGCCCTCTCCGCCCCGCACGCTTCCCCAAATTTTGAATCCCGCGAGATCCGGGAACGGCAGCGCAGTCGATCATGCCGAAGATTTTATACCATATCAAGCATTCGAAGCTTATTAGCAATGTTCACTCTACAACCTCGGAATGGATCAAGGCGACTGAAAATGAGGTCGAAGTTTCCGCATGGTTCGCCAATCCAAGTTAAATGCCTCCAAAGCACAAAAATTGGGTCGGAACCATCTTCGACCCCACCTCCACTCAGACCCTGAATCATTCGGGGGCTAATGACGATGACATGTACCTAGGGTAGGGTAATAGACCTGATCTAAACGCCCCTCCCAAGGACACTGCCCTACAGTCAAAAAACATTCAAAGGACAGCAACATCTACCGACTGGAATGACCTCAAGATGCAACTCACTCGACCAACGGTTCCACTCGGGTAACCCAATTCCATTCGACCAGGATATAATCATTCGACTACATCAGAAACCACTCGGAGTACAGAAGATCTAAGGTCACTCTGGATGGCAACGGTCAGGCGTTCACTCCATAGTCTTAATGATCATTTATATGAAATTAATGCTGACGTTACCAGTAACGTCCCCTCTTTATGTACACCCTCCTCTGGGACAAGGGTTCGCACCCCCTGTAACTTCACGCATAATCCAATCGACCAGCCTCCGAGCACTGAGACGTAGGGTTGTTACTTCCTCTGAGAAGGGCCTGAACTCGTAAATCTTGCGTGCACAACTTCATCGTAGCTAAGATCTTGCCTCCTCATACCTACCCCCATTCTACTGTCAGTCTTAGAACCACGACAGGCACACCTAGCGCCGTTACTTGTCATGTCATTGATCGTCATGCATATGTTTGCATTATATTTATTGTTTCTTCTTCCTCTTCTCTCGCTAGACACCGAGACCGGCGTGCTGACCTCTCTGTTGTGCCTAGGTAGGGATGCGAAGTGTTGATCTTCCGAGGCCGGGCATGATCCAGGAAAGTGTGTCCGGCCAGAGGGATCGAGCGTGTTGGGTTATGTGGTGCACCCCTGCAGAGAAGTTTATTTATTCGAATAGTGTCCTTCGGTAAAAGGACGACCCGGAGTTGTACCTTGACCTTATGACAACTAGAACTGGATACTTAAAAAAACACACCCTTTCAAGTGCCAGATACAAACCGGTGATCACTCTCTCACAGGGCGACGTGGAGAGGATCGCCGGGTAGGTTATGCTACGCGATAATACTTGGTGAACTTACCATCTACTCTTTTCTACATGATGCAAGATGGAGGCTGCTAGAAGCGTAGTCTTCGACAGGACTGGCTATCCCCCTCTTATTCTGGCATTCTACTGTTCAATCCACCGATATTGCCCATTTACACTGATACCCATGCATATGTAGTGTAGGTCCTTACTTGCGAGTACTTTGAATGAGTACTCACGGTTGCTTTTCTCCCTCTTTTCCCCTTTCCATTCTTCTCGGTTGACGCAACCAGGATCTTGGAGCCAGAGACAGGCGCCACCTTGACGACTCCTACTACACAGGGGTGCCTACTACTATGTGCGAAGCCGCGCCGGCGACCGAGAGTAGTTTAGGAGGATCCCGGCGGGAGGCTGCGCCTCTTCGATATGTATCCTAGTTTGTGCTAGCCATCTTATGGCAACTTGTTTAACTTATGTCTGTACTCAGATATTGTTGCTTCCACTGACTCGTCTATGATCGAGCAGTTGTATTCGAGCCCTCGAGGCCCCTGACTTCTATTATGATGCTTGTATGACTATTTTTAGAGTTGTGCTGTTATATCTTCCCGTGAGTCCCTGATCTTAATCATACACGTTTGCGTGTATGATTAGTGTATGATTGAATCGGGCAATGGAGAAGTATTCACAATTTTTAAAAAAATTGTCTTGAGTTTTAAAATTATTTATGGTTTTATTCTAAACACGCGCATGTGCGACATGGGCCGACCCAATAGCCGGTTTCAGTCCAATTTTGTTTTTTATTTGATTTATCATTTTAAAGTGACTTTTTTATTTAACATATTTGTCTCAATTTTTTTTTTACATATTTAAGAGAGATGTGAAACAAATCACAATCTAGAAAATGTTCCAGAATATCAAAAAATGTTTGTGAATTTTAGTAAATGATTGTGAACTAAAAATATTTGCAAAATTTAAAAAATGTAATTGAATTTAATAAGTGCTCAAAAAATCTAAAAACATTCAAAAAATTTGAACGATTTTCTTGAATTTTACAATTATTCATGATTTTATTTTAAAAACTGTTCATGAATTCAAAAAAGTTCCTAATTTTTTCGTTCAAAAAAAAAAGACTTAGGAACAATGGGGCCGGAACCGAACCCGCGCGTGTTTCCGATTTGGAATTGGAGTTAGACTCAAGCCGTGCGCGGCGTCCTTTTCTCCTTCCTGAATTCTTGGTGCCTCCAATTTCACTACGATTCAGCCAGCGTTCACCAGCCGTCGTCGATCGAGGTGACAGACACGCATGGTCAAGCCGAAGCACCAAGCGAGGCAGGGGCCGACGAATCGACAGCACCGTCGAATGCGCGGACGGAAGGCGCCCTCGCCGCCGCGGCGGCGCTCCCGGACGGCATGGAAGACAGGGGAGCGCGCCTGCGACTTTGACGTGAAGGGGGGCGGATTCGACTCTGCCAAGATGTACTCCACCGTGAGGCCGCAACTCCGGTCGGAGATTGGCGAGGTGCGTGGCTCCCTCGAGAGGATCAGCATCGCAGAGTTCCTTGCCCGCGAAGCTGCAGTCCAGGGCGGTGCTGCGGCGGAACCCTTGTCGTCGCCGTCATCCAAGGCAGAAACCCGTGACGCGAACCCACTGTTCTCGGGCACGTGTAACTCTGCAGTCCGTGCTGCCGCCGGAAAGGGCCCCTCGCCGCCGTCACCAAAGGCCCCTCCGCATGGGACGAAAAGACTGCTCCTGCCTGCCGCCGAGCCCCGACCGGAGGCCTCCGCCACGCCGGTCTTGAAGAGGAGGAAGACGATCCCAATCACAGTGCCTCCGACGAGCAGGCCGCACGCTGCAGCTTTCAAATCGTTTTACGAGGTACCACCAGAACGGCCCGACGCTGAACCGGACGTGCTCGTGCGGGCATCGCATCTCAAGGTCCGGTTCGCAGGCATCATCGCCAAGGCTAAAGAGACTCTCACCATCCGCCATCGGCAGGACCTCGAGAAGCGGCCGGCGGCCGACATCGACGAAGGTAGCCGCGCGCTGGAGGCTGACACGAAGGGTCAAATAGCTCGCGAGGGCGAGGCTCTCCTGCGGCAGCAGGAGGAGAGGAACGCCCGCGTCGCCGGGCTCAGGAAGGCGGCTCGCGAGGCGCTGCAGGAGGTGGAGAGGAACGCACGGCTCACCGGGCTCAGCAGGGAGACTATACACCCAGTGCACCTCATGGAGCTCGGCATAGCTGCCGTGGAGCATGAACGTCCTGGGGCGCCCAAGCATTGCCGTCCGGCCAACCCCTTGGAGGAGCTCGGGCTCTTCGTGAAACCGGTCGACGATGACGGCGAAGAAGAAACATAGGAAACGAGGCATGCGGTCTGCTGGTTCTGGCCTCTATAGGAGATGCTCACTGAACGTAGGAAGCTCTGAACCTTCTCTTGATCTGTTTGACAGTTTTCCAAACTTCGTGTGTGCCTTGCTGATTTAGGGAACATGAGACCAGCCGGACATGCGCAAGTAACCACATTGCTGAAATTTTGTTCTCTAAAGATCAACAGATTTTTATGATCGTTACTAGGGTGATACTATCACTTTTCATCTCTGTTTTAGTTTAACACATGTTGGGTTTGAGGTACTACTACTTCAGCCGTCGGGGCACTTTCACGTTTTATCCATGTTTGTGCTGTTGTGGGATCCTGTAATATGTGGCTATTTTGGGTACTGCTCCTCAGGTTTCCGAAATTAATGTTCTCTTAATGCGCAGGAAAACACCAAAGTCACTAGCCATAATGAAACCTAAAACCAAATTGCGCAAATAAAAAAATATGCTTCTTTTCCGTTTGTTAGTTTGATAACCTTGTTGTGTGGATGTCTGCTGACAATCTTGCTATTATCAAATGTTATGTAGGCATTATGGAAGAACATAACAGCGCTTCCCTTCAGCCCTGACAGCGTGCCGAAGTACCTGGAGGCAAAGCACTTTCCTGGTATGAGCTGGTGGACGGCGTACAACAATGTCAGATCAGGCATGAGTAGGATGGCCGCCTTGCTCATTAACACCCTGAATGGTTCGATCTCAGGGGGCTGGCTATGGTGCACCAAGTTTTGGGCGGCGATGTCATAGTCTTCTAGATCGGACCCCTCCCCGTTGCGGCGGCTGAATTGGATAAGTGATAATCCTAACAAATAATAGCTACGCCCACCTTTCATGCCCCCTAATTACAAGCACGTTTTAATGGTGGTTTTGCATGCCCTGTTTTTTTTAGTATTGAGGGGATTAATCGATGGCAAAACTGACATGCTAGGTGGAGTCGGAAGAAGCGGGGTGGGGTGGGGTGAGGTGAGGGGAAGTGGGAGGTCGAACAAAACTAAGCGACGAAAGACGAAAGATGGATCCTTACTTTTTTTTTAGGTAGTAGAGAAGAAGAGATAATTTCACTAAAACTCTGCGAGGAGCGTTGATCGGCTCATCCGACGGCCACGAATCCTTGAAGGCTAAGTTGGTTCATCATCGGAAGCAGAGGCAGGGAACGAACGATCGATCCCCTTCCCGGACACGACGCCCCTATCGCTCGCTGCTTCCCGTGCCGCGTGTCAGCAGCGCAAAGCTCACCCTCATCGCCGCCGCCGCCGCCGCTGCCGCTCAACCCCATCCCGCCGGACCCGCCCTGCTCCATGGCCGCCAAGTGGGCCCAGAAGACCGTCGTCATCCCTGCCCAGCGCCGCGGCTGCCACCTCATCACCCCCAAGGTTTATTCACCCTCAATCTCACCCGAGCCGCGCCTCGCCTCACCGCCTCGTTCGCACAATCCAGGGCTTCAGCCTTTTGCTGATCGCGATTCTACTGTTGTTATGTCGACCGCTGCAGGTTTTGAGGGAGATTGAGGGCGATCTTTCCGGGTTCAAGTGCGGCTTGGCGCATCTGTTCCGTACGTACAGATACACCTATAACTGAATCAACTTATGATCTGTTCCTTCTCGTTTAGAGACTTCAGCATCCAACAAACTGTATTATGCTAGACGGTTTTCTATGTAGAAAGTGAGGTTTTTCTTAATAAAGAAGGAAATAGAAATAGATGTGATGGAAATTTGCTGAACTTGGCTTCAATAGCTTGGTCAAATTTACTAGCCTTGAGGTTTGATACTACTTACTACAATGTTAATAGCATTATGTTAGCTTGTATAGCATGGTTACGTGTGTTTTGGGCCTTAGGGAGGGTTTCTGGTCTGTTGTACTGCTAAAAGTGTGTGTGCACAGTATTTAGGGAAGGGGAAAGCTATGCGTGTTTGTCGAGAACTGTATCGAGGTCTCTTGTTTTGATCCTATATGAGGAAATCAAGTATGGTGTTTGTGTGAGTGATGGCATATACGACAAGTTAGATCTTTTACATGGCTCACACCATTTGGCATTGTTTCCTTTTGAATAACTTTATGGAAGCTCATTATCAATAAATAGCACCATAAGAAAATGGAGCATGATAATTAAACCAAAAGAGAGCACGGGAGCAATACATCAGGAGTGAAACTTTACTGTAGACAGGTGAAACTAAAAATATCGAATCGTCACCAATTAAGCATGTAGAGAACGACGCAATATTTTTTTATATGCATGTGGATAAGCTGATAACCATGTAGAGTACACATACTCAGGTATTTTGGTACTAATGAAATTCCTTCTCTCTGCAGTGCAGCACACAAGTGCTTCCCTGACCATCAATGAGAACTATGACTCTGATGTGCAGGCTGACACTGAAACATTCCTTAACAAGATTGTCCCAGAGGTCAGTGCTCTGATGTTTTTATTGTCTTATTCAAAAGTGTGAGCACCTAAGTGTTGCTTCACTGTGTGTTGATTATTTTCAGGGCCGCTCTGCTCCTTGGAAGCATACTATGGAAGGTTAGTATTGTTATGTGTTTGGGTTTAGCTAAACCAGCAAGATATGCTGCACTTTAAATTACAGTGGCATGGCGGTGATTTGATTAGTGGAGACCGTACTAGTCCTGTTATTGCATTCCATAATATTTCAGTTATAATTCCAGGACCGGATGACATGCCAGCACATATTAAATCATCAATGTTTGGTTGTGCTCTGACGTATGTGTTTGCTACCTTCCTTTTTCTCCCATTTCATTTCTCTTCTACTTTGTCTAAAATAATAATAAGCTGTATTCTTGCTCTAAATTTCTTCAGAATTCCTATTACTGATGGACATCTCAACCTGGGCACTTGGCAGGTAAGAAAAAAAAACATGTTCCAGAATTTATCATCTCTTACTATCTGACCATTTCATCCTTTGCTCACTAGTATATCATCATGGCTGTTTTGTTGTCCCCTTTCAATCCTTAATACTCTCTTTATTGTTGGATATACCACAAGCATGACTGGATTGCTTGCATAGAATTCCCAGATGGTGAATGAAAAGTTATGAAATTACAAGCAGTAATGTATAGGAGGTTCATATTAACTATGCTTCGACTGAATTCAAAATCGTTTTCTAAGGCTATACTTAGTATGAACAAGCACCTTCGGCGTACATTATATAGTATCTGATGTTCAAGCTTAGTCTCAGTAAGAACATCATTAGTAGTTGAAACCCTGGGAAACGAACTGAACAGAAGAATCCATAATTATTGCAGATTGCACGTTTTGTTTTGGGATTGCAGAATCTCACCCGAACCTACTTTTTTTCAGGGCATATGGCTGTGCGAACATCGCGATCATGCCAGCGCCCGTAAAATCGTGGTTACCCTCAACGGAATCTAAACGGAGGATTAGGAACCTGGAGGAAGGAGGAATGCTGGACAGCTTTAAGCACCGGCATGGAAAATCAGGACCTGGGCGCTTTGAACATGTCGTGTACGGGTCGTCGGTCTTGTATGTACTCCCTCCGTCCGGAAATACTTGTCATCAAAATGAATAAAAGGGGATGTATCTAGATGTATTTTAGTTTTAGATACACCCCTTTTTGTCCATTTTGATGACAAGTTTTTTCGGACGGAGGAAGTATGAATGAGTAGTGCAAAATTTCAATAAATTGGGAGCCAACATGAGTGTTCAAAAGATGGGCGTACCCTACCCCAGTTGTTTGAATAGAACATAAGAGTTTCTCGTCCATGTAGCTGAAGAAATCTGTCTTTTTTCATTATAATACTGTATGAATGAAGAAAGAAACATGCCTTGCAAATGCGGTGACATTTCAGATTGTTTAATTTTTTTTCCCCTCGCAGACGGATCAAACTGAACAAGTTGTTGAATTACTAGCCGACTTCCGGCGCTCTGCAACTGAACAAGCGACAACGGAGTGCAGGTGCAACGATGGGGTGGCACCATCCATTTGCAATGCAAGGCCACCGGCACGAACGGGACGCTCGAGCGTACGTCGAGAGAAGCGACGCAGAAATCGTGGCGGAAGAGTTCACCCCCAAATCCCGATTCCACTCCGAGGAGCCATGGCGGGCGGCGACGCTGGCTCCTCGCCGCCGCCCTCTTCACTCTGGACGCTGGGCTCCCCCGCAACCTGCCACTACCGGGGGCGCACCCCAACCTCTCCGTCGCGTCCGCCTCCCACGCGCCCCCGTCCGGCACCCCCCCGCTCCGCGCTTGCGCTCCACGATGCCACCGCGTGTCTTGGCGCCCACGGGCGGAGTTACGAGGTGAGAGCCGTTAAGAAGTGTTACCATCCCACTCCCCCTCCCGTTTCAATTCCATGGCATTTTAAGGCAGGGCAGGCGAAAGAGGGGGCGTTATCTGTTTGCCTCCCTGACGCGGATGAGGAACAAGAAAGAAGGAAACTCCCGAGCACGAGAGCTATAGCTAGATAGACGGGGCCTCGTCTCTGAATCTAAATTAAGCAAGCACGAGCATGCCAAAGGCCGTCCGTCGTCCTAATTTTAGAGCCCTTTTTCTTCACCTTCGTCTCCGCTCCACAATCTCATATGGGGACATTTTGCGAGCCTTGGCTGGGTGGGGCTGGAGATAGATCGCCGCCTCCTCTAAATTTTATTTCCCGTCGTTTCATGTGAGGTGAGGCGCCGCCCTCCTCTCTGTTTTTTTTTCCTCTCAATCAATCAAAAAACCGTCCCCGATTAGTTCGTCGCAAATCTTCTTCTTAGCTTGGGATTAGAATTTGAGGCCTGTAATTTTGCATGTCTGGTGAGAGGGTGATTGATCGGGTTTGGCCCCCTGCAACTTGTGCAGCTACATTACATTCGTCTTTCCTTGTAGCAGATCCTTCCATCTTCTGTTTCACACTTCAATCACCCTTTTGCATGCTCTTTAATTTAATTCATGGAAAAAATCGAGAGGATCAACCCTTCTGCCTCTTCATTTTATTCTTGTATTATTTTCGAGTGCATACATATATCTCTTGTGTTATTTTCCTTGTAAACAAATCCAAATGATTCTTGCAATTGCTTCTCCGGGGCTCAAGGGAGCGTTATGCTTTGCAGGGTGCTCCTCCTGGCTAAATGGGAGGTAGATATCCTCACATGCTTTTGATCCTCATACTCCTTCATGGGGCCAATGCCGCTATAGATGCTCCGGTAGAGAAATGGCAGACTCTGGATGGTAAACATCTTGTATCCCTTTTCTTCTCTTGCTCGACTTTCAATTTTTTCCCCACTCGATCGAGCATTTTGATCTGCCACCACACGGGCCATGTTGCCAAAGTGCTAATCATCCTATCATTGTCCTACAGGTCGTCCTCCTCTAGTCATCGCTCGTGGAGGCTTCTCTGGCTTATTTCCCGAATCAAGCAAGTATGCGTATGAGTTTGCGATGACAGCTAGCTTGCCTGGAGTCGTTCTGGAGTGTGATCTGCAATTGTCCAGTGACGGTGTGGGCTTCTGCAGAAGTGGCTTAACGCTTGATAAGTCAACACTAATTGCTGAAATGTACCCTAAGAAGGACAAAACGTACAAGCTGGGTTCAGAAGATATTCATGGGTGGTTTGCTGTGGATTTCACCTCAGACGAGCTCATAAATAATGTCACAGGTATGCATGCAAAACTCTTGAACCGTTTGAACTGCAAAGTAAAATATTCTATATTTTATCTGTGCTTCACGACGATTTGCAATGGTAAAGCATCAAAACTGTTAAACACTCGTCATTTTCTTCCATATTTGGAACACGTGAGGTTGGAATTGTATCCTTGCCACGTTGGAGCTGGTTTGCCATTTGAGCTCTTTTAAGATGAGACACGCCGACTTACCTCTTAGGACCTGTAAGAGTAGTATTTAATCCAAGCGGTCCATTGATCAAAGGCAGCTTTGGCTATTTGAGCATTCCACTAGCTTATAGCAAGTTCTTGTTCATGTTAAAACGGAAAGTTGTTTATGGACCTAATTATCCCTTCACAATCAACGATCTTTCATATATGCTAGTAAAGAACTAAAGAGACCAACATTTTTATTTATATTACATGAGTGTATTGCAAGAACTATATATCTCAGCATACCTTTTCTCTTGCAACATCCAAAATGTATACAAAAGGGTCATTTTGTTTAATGTGTTTTGATGCTGTTTCTAATTTCCTAGGCCATACATCTAGACTAGGATTAATACTCGTAGCATTATCTTAGCACATGTGGCATCCAAAAAGAATATCTGTGATATTATCTTTACATAACGTGTACCCCCTCCATTCCCATGAGTAGGGCGCAAATTTTTTCTCCAATTTTTCCGTTGAACAAGGCGCAGGGTGCAGCGTACACCCATTTCTCCCCCAAACTACCCCTACTCTCTCGGTCTTATCTCCCTCAGTTCCAGCGATATGCTGATCCTCCGCTCCATCTCTCCCCAATGGATAAGCGGTCCCTGCAGTGCTTTTGATCTGCGCATCGTGTGGGACGTGGGGGGCTTGCGAGGCGCTGTGTGGGTCTGTGGTACGAGAAGCAAGGTACAACAACTGAGGATGTCATTAACTAATGCTAGGAGAGATTTTTTTCTTAGGGGTAGCATGGGCCAGTTTCGTCACTCGAGGACTCTCCTTGGGGTTAGCGAACGAAAAATTACGCCGTATTAATAGGAACGGAGGGAGTAGCAGCTAACACAATATATCAACAATGCAAGGACGGTCAAATGATGTGTGTTAATTAAATCCATCTGTTTCCTTTCATGCTTCGTTCGGTGTATATATACTACCTACTTGAGTTATTGATGTACACACATATTATTATTATTTTTTGGAAAGTTTCCGAGTATTAATGGATGTGTTACTAATGGCACACGGACTATTTACATAGTCCGAAGAAAACCTAACACATTATTTTACACGGGAGCTAGCTAATCGTGAATCCAAAACTAGAATAGAACCCATTGATTGGCCTTGTTTATTTCCTTATTTATCACCACACCTTAGTGAAGTCCGTATTAACCCTATGGGACCATTAATAGACTCTTATCTACTATATAATGCTAGTCATAGTGGAGCACAAACACCTCTCACCTCATTAACTACTTGCCACATAAACAAACTTGCCTTGAGGTGCGTTATGTTACTAGCTAAGTTACTCCCACTATGGCCAGCCTAAGGTAATAATAATATTAGCATCCCCACTGCCCCCACTAGTTCACACAGAACTAACGGCTCATATCAGTTTGGGTGTACCTTGAAATTCCTCTTTTCGTTTATCTTCTGAAACTTTTGTTGTTGCGGAATATTGACGTGTCCTGTTGCTTGATCGTTCCTTAGTGATCCAAACTATTTTTTCTCGCCCAAGCACATTTGATGCCATAATGGGAATGTATACGCTTGATGATATGGCTGGACTCCACCCGCAACAAATTTGGGTTAATGTGGAGGTAAATGGGATTTCACTAATATTCAGAAGTTCACCAAGGCTCCCATATTACTGCACTATGTTTTCTATCTAATAAAGTTCATGTTTCCTTTTGCAGTTCGATGGTTTTTATAGGGATCACAATTTAGATATCGAAGATTACCTATTAAAATTACCAAAAGATTATCCTATTGCCTACATATCCTCGCCAGATATTTCATTCTTGAAAAGTATTGGTGGAAAGCTTAAGGGCAGGGCTAAGCTAATTTTGCGGTGTCTCGCTGATAATGTTACCGAGACAAGCGTCAAGAAATCATATGGAGAAATATTGAAAGATCTGAAATCCGTCAAGGCTTTTGCATCAGGAATTATGGTCCCCAGGAATTATGTTTGGCCAGTGAATAACAATCTGTACTTGCTCCCACCTACCAGTTTGGTCAAAGATGCACATGCCCTAGGGCTGGAAGTGCATGTAGGATCGTTTGCCAATGATATCCTTACGAGTTACAACTACAGCTATGATCCTGCTGCGGAATACTTGCAGTTCATAAACAACCCAGACTTCACTGTAGATGGTTTGATGACTGACTTCCCGCCCACTGCATCAGGAGCTGTCGGTAAGCACTGCAAACTATTCCATGTTGAAAAAGCCAAGTGCATATTTGGTTGATGCCTAGCATTGCCACAACTAACCATAGGGGTTGTCACAACAGGTTAATTATCACATTACGCATGATAGGAACATACTGATTACGCATAATTTCTCATCTTTTATTTGTTCCTTGATAACATCTTGAGGATCTTTGCAGCGTGCTTGGCACATAATGAAGCAAATGCTCTTGCTTCAAGTAAGCTGTTTTTTTCTTTTCTTTATATGTCGCAGTATGCACTTTGTTAACTCATCATCATCCTACGTTGACTAATTTCTCTATTCAATTAGATGGAGAGAGGCCACTCATTATAACGCACAATGGCGCAAGTGGCGTGTATGCAGGCTGCACGGACCTTTCCTACCAACAAGCAGTGAAAGATGGTGCCGACATAATAGATTGCTCGGTTCGGATGTCAAAAGACGGTGTGGCCTTTTGCCTGGGCTCTGCAGATCTCATTGCCAGCACGACGGCAGCAACCACTTTCATGACAAAAGTTGTTACTATCAGTGAAATACAGAATAAATCAGGCATTTTCTCGTTTGATCTTTCATGGAGCGAGATCCAAACCTTGAAACGTAAAGAACAGAACAATTAAATTATTTCTTCATGTATTCTTTCTTTCTCATGCACTAACATCTTGTTTTTTTGTTCATCTGATCAGCCGAGCTTACTGGTCCATTTGCTCAGGCAGGCCTGAAAAGAAATCCTGCAGCGAAGAATGCTGGCAAATTCTTTACTTTGCCCGAATTCCTTCACTTTGCCAAAAGTAGCAATGTCTCTGGTATACTGATCGAGATAGAGGTAGCATATCCTTTTCATTGAAGTTACTATTTGCTCATGTTATCCCTGTAATTCTGTTGAACTGAACATTCTTGGCTGAGAGCAGGATGCTCCATACCTTGCAACCAGAGGTCTTGGCCTGGTAGATGCAGTCTCCGGTGCACTGGTCAATGCCAGCTACGACAAGGAGAGCAAGCAGCAAGTGTTCATCGAGTCAGACGACTCCTCCGTACTTTCAGCGTTCAAGAAGTTCCCATCGTTTAAGCGGGTTCTCACTGTTGGCACCATAATAAGTGATGCTTCCAAGCCTTCAGTGGATGAGATCAAGGAGTTTGCGCATGTAGTGATGGTGACCCGCGGTTCGCTCGTGAAGGTCAATGGCTTCTTCCTGACAGGGTTCACTAATTTGGTGGAGAATCTGCACGCTGCAAACTTATCGGTGCACGTCGGTCCGCTCAAGAATGAGTTCACCAACTTTGGGTTCGACTACTTTGCTGATCCGATGGTCGAGATCGCTACATACTCCGCTGCATTGGTCGTCGATGGAATTGTGACCGAGTTCCCTGCCACCGCAACTACATACTTCAGTAAGTACCTGTTTGACGCTATGCACATTGAAAAGTTTCAGATTGCAGCTACCCAAAAGAGCTTCTCAGCTCAAGCAATCCCAACAACTTTTGTGAAGACCGCATCGGAGCATGACTTGCACTAGTTGCCAGAGTAACAGTCCTTGTCTTTGTCTGAATGAATTGCAGGGAGCCCATGCAGTGATCCGACGAAGAACCTGACCTACACAATCATGGCTGCAGCACCCGGTGCTCTGGTGAACATGGTCCCCCCCGGCGCGCTGCCCCCGGCGCTCCCGCCAGCACCCTTGCTGGAACCCGCCGATGTTATCGACCCGCCGCTGCCGCCTGTGTCGGTGAGCAGCCCTCCGGAGGCGGCTCCGAAAGTAGCTGACAGCAGCTCCTCTCCATCCAGCTCCAGTGCCGGCAGTAGCTTCCTGGTAGCAGCTGGCATTGCTGCCTTCTTGTACTCGGGCTGCCATTGATCATCTCTTGCTGAGTGGCATTGTACTACCACATGATATCCTCTATGTTTCCTCCTCCTCACACCCTGAACTGTTCTGTAACATATTGCTGTTTAAAGTAGATACTTCCTCACCAACCTGCACATAATTACACACCTTCAGAAAGTTTCACCCCATGCATGCTTGAATCTGAACCCTCAAATGTTTAGGGAACTGTGCTTCTACTCCCTCTCTTCCGAGGCACTGGAATTTACCACCTTCTGAAGTAAAAACAGCAAACAAAACAGTTCAAATTAAACAAACTAAATAATCAATTTAGTTTTTTTGAATGAATCAAACACATAATAAGAAAAGAAAATTATAGACTTGAAAGTTTCACAATGATCATGGCATTGGCATATGCCATTCGCACGCATCATCATCCTCCAGCGACCAACCTGCTTTGGCGCCACACAAAACATACGCCGATAGCCTGGTCCTGACGCGCGACGCCGCCACCGCCACCGCATCCTCTCAGACGCATGGCGACGGTCCACGCGCGCTTGGGCTGCCTTCCGCCACCGCCTCCTCCTCGACTCCCCCGCCGCCGCGCCACCTTCTCATCCGGTTCCCGCCGGTCCGCCGCGGCTCGCAGTCGCGTTACGAGGTCGGGTTCTCCTCCTCCTGGAGCTCCCTCTGATAGTAGAGGATCGGGGTTCGAGGGTGGCGTTTTAATCAGTAGGCGTTTGTTGCAGACGGCCTAAGATTTCTGCCGCCTGGACGAATTTGGAGCAACCACTGCTAGAAGAAACGACGCTTTCTTACCAATAGCTTACTCATCGCTGTAGCCTCTGTAGATTAGATTAGATGTTCCCAGGTCAAGTCTCATATGTTCCTCACCGAATTTAACAATCTGTGGGTTTTCTGCCGTCATCTTTTGTAGATTTAGGGCTCAGTTTTCTTACAGAAGGGTGTGCTTTGGGGGAAACTGCTAGGTTAGATGTCTGAAACTTCTTTCCTGCAAACATAAACAGTTTGCGCAGGGCATCCCGTTTGGGTCCATGGACTGCGCAGGCGATGTCTGGGGCAGAACCTTCTGCTGGTGGCGGCGAAGCAAGTGAGATCATCGAGGCGGTGGAAGTGGAGCCTAGCAATGCTGGCGCGTCCTTGCTTGCAAAAGTGGCAGTTGCACTGGGTGTTGCGGTGACGGTCACCGCGATATCGATTTTCATGAAGCAACCTTCATCAGGTCCTTCTTTCAGCCTGCCACAGATTATTGATGCTTCTGCGCACTCAGATACTGTCGGATATACATTTTCTCAGTTCGGGAAGAAGGTCATCATTCCCGAATATACGCCAGGGTATGTGCATTTGGCCATCTTTTTGTTTCCTTGATGCTAAATATTGTGTTGTTATTCTAGGAGCAAATAGATGCTGAAGTAAAAATATTTATTGTTGAAATGTATTCATGAACCACTTTCAGCCTGTGAGGTGTCAGATTTATTCCTTCATGAACGGTGATTGAATTGAACACTGCATACAATGGTTCGATGTATAGCAATAGCTTTTGAGACGAGTCTGTAACCTCCAAGCATCATTCCCTTTCTATCATTGCAAAATTTAGCATTGTTTATACAACTTAGCTTTGTTTTCTCCCTTCACCTTTTTCCAAGGTTTCAAGAACATGACATTTATCACTGCAAAATTATTTGACTACTAAATAATTTGTTATTGAAACTTCTTTAAGTATGTTGGGTTTGCTAAAAAAATTTCAGGTGGGTCTACTTCTGGTTGCTCATGGCTGCTGGATTTGGACTGTTTGTTAGTGAAGAAGCTTTAAACGTTTGGGTCTGTCCTCTGTACTGGTACCTAAGACTGCTCATCTAGTATTCCAACTCTATTTCGCACATGCACAAATTTGTACCTGTTCATACTTCATAGTGGTTTCATTGTTGATAATTGTATTGACTTCTTCATGATGCAGGTTGGGATCTCGTTAGCGCGCACCCTTTGTTTGGATGGAACTTGGCAATCTCTTGTTAACTCGTTCTCGACGAATGCATCTTATATAATTTCTACGGTGTTGTGGGTTTACTGGTATGCCCATCCTCTGTCCTCTGTTTATAGACCATTTCGTCAGAAGATAGTTCAAAACAGACTAATAGAAATTATTGTCCTAAACTATCCTTTCGTGCAGGGGTGTTTGTATCAGCGATATGGTTCCATTTTATCTTGGTAAGCTTTTTAGACAAACAAGAGCATCTGAAGACATATACAGCAAGGTTAGACAAGTATTTATCTATCACTGACATAAACCTTTTGTGCATTATAGTGAGATCTAACTACAGTTTTTTTTTGTAGCTTGGAATTAGCAAGGATAAAGCCCTGACTGTATTTCGTGCTATACAAAAGTATGGGAACCTGATTGGCTTTGGTATGCATCTGAACTAGCAGTGTCGCAATCATTATTAAGCCTTGGTTAAATAGCGCGCGTGTTGGAAATTCCACAAAATGCACCTCATGTGTATGTAGACAATCGTTGCAGCAGTTTAAACCATCATTGTCTGTTCCTTTCACTGCAGTTGAGCGGTTTTCAATCGGCGTAAGGAATCCGACAGGATTTCTTGCAGGCGCAGTAGTTAGTCCTTCAGGCTTCACTCTTGCTTCCAGTTTTCAACGAATATACTGCTCAATGCGTTGTCACTGACATTATTGGTAACTATAAACAGGGCGTATCAGCAGACTGTTATTTCGCTGGAGTGTGTTGCGGCTGTCTATTTACTCTTCCTCTCCAGGTAAAGTGACAGTGATCTCATTATTTGGTTTCAGAACCGTTGTCTGCTACTTGTCCAAGTGGCCACTTTGGTGCGGCCATTTGATTTGAGCTTACCACGTATCAATGAATGAGAATCTGTCAATCCTTACTCATGACATTCAAGTTGTTTCACTGCAGTTAGCGGTCGGATTTCTTCTCAGAGAACGCCCCGTCGTGGCGCTCGCGAGCGTTGCAGCTGCCGTGGTACATATTCCACTCCCCCAACACCACCCCCCACAATTCCATTTCTCCTTCTCCGTAATCCCTCTAATCCAAATTATGTTTCCTTAGGGCATCTGGACTGTGTTCCCTTACGCGGCAGCGGCGTGTACGGCTTTATTCCTCTACCTCCGGCGACGCAGGCCCAGCAGCTGACTGCAGTGATCCCTTCTGCAAAAGTTCATGGTGCATGCCACCCACTTAGCTCACTAGAGTCCAGGAGTATTCCCCGGTGGGACTCCAAAATACATGCTTGTAAATTTTTGGAAGCTTTCAAATCGATTATCTTGATCGATTCTAATTTTATTCCACAGCGTAGGAATTACTGTAAACAGAATCTGATAATGTAATAATGTAGATGCCTGTCATTCTTGCGTTTTTAACAGGATAAAAGTTGGAGAGAATTCCTTCTATGACACTACTCCTAAAATATGATGCCTTATGTGACACTCCCAACTTTTTGCTTCCTTCTATGGCCACTTGTGTAAAATTTATGCCTCACATGACACTAGTGTATTTTTAGAGCTAACGGTGTCAACTTTTCACATACAAAGTCACTTTTGACCCTGGTGCAATGTGTGACAAAAATACAAGAAATATTGTTGTACTATGTAATATGGAACCGTGCATGTAGATTCATAATAACTGAAACGCTAATTCAAAAAAATTCAAAAAATCGGCAAAACCTCCCCTGCGTTTTGATGTATATCCCCTGCACACAGTTTACATATACATAATCGATTGAACAATTCTCAACAAGTGCCATAAGCAACCAGATTCACACATAAGTCACCAATAGTTCACATATGTCAGGCTAAAGGACTTCCAAAAGAACCATCGTATCACAGGAACTCCAAAAGAACCATTACATCAATGGAAGAGCATAGAAGCATACGAAATTACAAGCTGAGGCTTCTTTTGCTTCTTGTGCTCATAGCAGGGCTAGGAGGATTAAACTTTCTTCTCCTTGTGCCCATTGCTGGGCTGTCAAGTGGCACCGGAATCTTCTCAGCAACCTTCTTTTTCGTCTTGGCCTTCTCAATGGAGCCAGTTTTTGATCTGCACATGCGTGTATGGCAACAATAAGTTTAGGGCAGTAATGACAGCATAAAGTTTATGGCAGTAGCAAGTTTATCGCAGTAATGACAGCAGCAAGTTTATCGCAGCAGTAAGTTTAGAGCAGCAAGTTTATGGCAGCAGCAACAAGTTTATGGCAGCAAGTAATACAGAAAAGTACCTCTTTGAACCTCCAGATTCAGTGTTGTCACGTTTTCTCCTTTTCTTAGTTGTAGTTTCCAAGCTTTGGCTATGATGAGAAAGAAACAACTTAGAACATAAACTGAGTTTTCATACTCATTGGCAGAAGTGTATAAGTGCTAACCTTGGTGGTGGAAAAAGCTGTTAGATAAGTGAGCAACTAACTATTACTGAGGGCCAAAGGCCAGTACATATACAGGTGTGGCAAAGTGCAGAAAAGCCCCTTATACACTGGGGATGTACACAATGAACTATACACATCTAACACCCCCCCCCCCCCCTCAAACTCATGGTGGATCAACAACACTGAGTTTGGATAGGAAAAATCCATGCTATGCTCGAGTTTGTGCCTTCGTGAAGAAGTCAGCCAACTATAACTCGGAGGGCACATAGTGAAGGCGAGAGTCGATCTGCACAGACAGACGCACAAAGTGGGCATCCACACCGATGTGCTTGGTGAGCTCATGCTTCACGGGTCACGCATAATCTTGATAGCACCGTCTTGTCGGACGGAGAGAGAGTTGAGGTAATAGCAGACACACCAAAGTCCTCAAGTAACCACCGTAACGGATCACCTCAGCCGTCAACATAGCCATGGCTCGCAGCTCACCTCTCGTACTCGGCGGCTGCGATCTGCTTCTTTGTCTTCGAGCAATAAGAGAGCCACCAAGAAAGACACAAGATGGCGGGCAATGACGTCGATCGGAGGATCACTAGCCAGTAGCATCGAGTAGGCACGGAGCTCAAGAGAGCTGGAGCAGGGAAAGAAAAGCGGCGAGAGATCGTGCCACGAAGATATCGGAGAACACGGAGGAGGTGACTATAGTGGACAGAGGTGGGGCTGAAACAAACCGACTCGAGGATGTGGATAGGATAGGAGATGTCGGGACGCTGCGTAACGACAAGATAGACAAGGCTGCCAGCGAGGTGGCGATGGCGAGTGGGATTAGGAAGAGGGTCACCATCGAGGCATCGAAGCTGAGCGTTGATCTCCATAGGAGTCTGGCAGTGCGCTCATCACCAAAACAGCATAAGCAAGAAGATCCTGAATATATTTTCTTGGAGATGTAGAAGCCATCGAGTCGAGGAGATCTCAATCCCAAGAAAATAGCGAAGAGGACCAAGATCGATCATGAGGAACTGGTCTCGAAGCGAGCCTTAACAAAGGCAATGTACTCAGAGTCGTCACCAGTGATGATCATGTCATCAACATAGAGAAGGAGAAGAGTCCGACCACGAGGAGACGTGTGAACAAACAACGCAGGATCATGATTACTGGGCAAGAAACCAGCAGCAGTCACCACAGAGACGAAGCGCTCAAACCAGGCGCGAGGGGGCTGTTTGAGACCATAGAGGGAGCGACGAAGTCTACAGACCATACCATCAGGAGCATAGTACCCCGGTGGTTGCTGCATATAAACCTCCTCACGCAACTCGCTATTGAGAAAAGCGTTCTGAACATCAAGTTGAGAGATAGACCACTAACGAACAGAAGCCACATCAAGAAGAGTGCGGACAGTGGTCGTGTGGGCCACAGGAGCGAATGTCTCATCATAATCGCGCCCCTGCTCTTGCTGAAAACCACGGGCCACAAGACGAGCTTTGTAGCGCTCAAGAGAACCATCGAGCGAGTCTTAATCTTGTAGACCCACTTGCGGTGATGGGGCGGACACCGGAAGGAAGGGGAACCAGATCCCATGTGCAGGCGCTCAAGAGCAGCAAGCTCTTGACCATCGCAAGTTGCCATTCAGCTGAGTCATGACAGTTCGATAGGAAGTGGGCTCGGCAATATGAGAGACCATACCGATCGGGGAGTAGCTATCGGTAGGCGAGGCCGAGCACGGAGGTTGTGAACCGGGGAGGCGTGAGAGGAGGTGCACGGAGGTGGAAGGCTCGTCGGAGGAGACATCCTCGATCTGAGATCGGCAGTATAGTGGAGAGGAAGCGGTGAGAGAGGCGGCGGATTGGAGATGATGGTGGAGAGGTGGAGGGAAGGATGGACAAGGCAGGGTCGGTGGTGAATGAGAAGGGATGAGGGTGCAGGAAGAGGTGACACATGAGGCACATAGCAGGGTGTATCAGGAAGGAGAAGGAAAGAAAGGTCGTCCACAGAGAAACTCGAGGAAGAAGAACGTGGGTAGTAAGAACGAGACTCGTCAAAAGTCACATCACGCGAGATGCGCAAGCGACGACCCACAGGATCCCAACATCGATATCCCTTGTGCTCATCACTATAGCCAAGGAAAACACACTCAACCGACTGAGCAATCAGTTTGGTGCGTTCTCGGGGGGCAAGAAGAACATAGCACACGCATCCAAACATACAAAGAGCCGAGTAGTCAGGAGAGCGACCAGTGAGACACTCCATAGGAATACCACCCTGCAGAGCAGACGATGGCTGAATGTTGATGAGATAGGTGGATGCGGAAACAGCCTCAGCCCAAAAATGAGGTGGCGGGGAAGCAGCAATCATCAGCGCACGAGCCATCTCAAGCAAATGACGATGCCTTCGTTCGGCAACGCCATTCTGAGCATGAGCACCAGGACAAGAGAACTGGGCAAGAGTACCCTGTTCCGCAAGAAAACCACGCAACGGTGAGAGATATACTCTCCGGTGAGGCCAGCCTTTAAAGTGCGAATGGGCGTGGCAAACTGGGTGTGAACCATGGCAGCAAAACGTTTGTATATAGGGAGAACCTTGCTACGAGATTTCATGAATTAGATGTTGGGGAACGTAGTAATTTCAAAAAATTTCCTACGCACACGCAAGACCATGGTGATGGCATAGCGAGAGGGAGAGTGTTTGTCCACGTACCCTCGTGGGCAGCGAAGCGTTATAACAACGCGGTTGATGTAGTCGTGCGTCTTCACGATCCGACCGATCCAAGTACCGAGCGTCGGCACCTCCGAGTTCTGCACGTTCAGCTCGATGGCGATCCCGGGCTCCGATCCAGAAAGCGTCGGGGATGAGTTCCGTCGACCTGACGGCGTGGTGGCGATGATGATGCTCCACCGACGCGGGGCTTCGCCTAAGCTCCGCGACGATATGACTTCACCGCGCAGGCTTCGCTAAGCTCCGCGATGATATGACCGAAGTGGAATATGGTGGAGGGGGCACCGCTGCGGCTAAGGAACGATCCGTAGATCAACTTGTGTGTCTTGGGGTGCCCCCTGCCCGTATATAAAGGAGCAAAGGGGTGCGGTCAGCCCAAGAAGCGCGCTGGAGGAGTCCTACTCCCACCGGAGTAGGACTCCCCCTCCTAGTTGGATTAGGATTGGAGGAGGGAAGAGGGAAGGCGCGCCCCCTCTCCTTGTCCTATTCGGACTAGAGGGGGGGGAGCGCGACCTGCCCTGGCGGCCCTTCCTCTTCTCCCCTGGCCCATCAAGGCCCATTGACCCCGGGGTTCCGTAACCCCGGTGTTCCGGTAACTTCTGTTTTCATCCGGAACCTTTCCAAGTCAAACATAGGCTTCCAATATATCAATCTTTATGTCTCGACCATTTGAGACTCCTCGTCATGTCCGTGATCACATCCGGGACTCGAAAAACCTTCGATACATCAAAACTTATAAACTCATAATGAACTGTCATCGAAGCGTTAAGCGTGCGGACCCTACGGGTTCGAGAACTATGTAGACATGACCTAGAACCATTCTCGGTCAATAACCAATAGCGGAACCTGGATGCCCATATTGGTTCCTACATATTCTCTGAAGATCTTTATCGGTCAAACCGCATAACGATATCGTTGTTCCTTTTGTCATCGGTATGTTACTTACCCGAGATTCGATCGTCGGTATCCAATACCTAGTTCAATCTCGTTCTTGGTAAGTCTCTTTACTCGTTCCTTAATACATCATCTCACAACTAACTCATTAGTTGTAATGCTTGCAAGGCTTATGTGATGTGTATTACCGAGAAGGCCCAGAGATACCTCTCCAGACAATCGGAGTGACAAAACCTAATCTCAAAATCGCCAACCCAACAAGTACCTTTGGAGACACCTGTAGTACTCCTTTATAATCACCCGATTCGTTGTGACGTTTGGTAGTACCAAAGTGTTCCTCCGTAAACGGGAGTTGCATAATCTCATAGTTACGGGAACATGTATAGGTCATGAAGAAAGCAATAGCAATATACTAAGCGATCAAGTGCTAAGCTAACGGAATGGGTCATGTCAATCACATCATTCTCCTAATGGTGTGATCCCATTAATCAAATGACAACACATGTCTATGGTTAGGAAACATAACCATCTTTGATTAATGAGCTAGTCTAGTAGAGGCATACTAGTGACTATCTGCTTGTCTATGTATTCACACATGTATTATGTTTCCGGTTAATACAATTCTAGCATGAATAATAAACATTTATCATGATATAAGGAAATAAATAATAACTTTATTATTGCCTCTAGGGCATATTTCCTTGAGTCTCCCACTTGCACTAGAGTCAATAATCTAGATTACACAAGAATGATTCTAACACCCATGGAGTCTTGGTGCTGATCATGTTTTGCTCGTGGAAGAGGCTTAGTCAGCGGTGCGCAACATTCAGATCCGTATGTATTTTGCAAATCTCTATGTCTCCCACTTGGACTTGGTCCCGAATGGAATTGAGGCGTCTCTTGATATGGTTGGTCCTCTTGTGAAATCTGGATTCCTTTGCCAAGGCAATTGCACGATATTGTCACAGAAGATCTTCATCGGTCCCGATGCACTAGGTATGACACCTAGATCGGAAATGAACTCTTTCATCCGACTCCTTCATTTGCTGCTTCGAAGCAGCTATGTACTCCGCTTCACATGTAGATCCCGCCACGGCGCTTTGTTTAGAACTGCACCAACCGACAACTCCACCGTTTAATAAAAACACGTATCCGGTTTGCGATTTAGAATCGTCCGGATCGGTGTCAAATCTTACATCGGCGTAACCATTTACGACTAGCTCTTTGTCACCTCCATATCGAGAAACATATCCTTAGTCCTTTTCGGATATTTCAGGATGTTCTTGACGCTGTCCATGATCCACTCTGGATTACTTTGGTACCTTCTGCCAAGCTTACAGCTAAGCATCGTCGGTCTGGTACACAGCATTGCATACATGATAGAGCCTATGGCTGAAGCATAGGAACATCTTTCATTTTCTCTCTATCTTCTGCTGTGGTCGGCATTGAGTCGACTCAATCTTACACTTATGTCTGGTAAAAACCCTTTCTTTGCCTAATCCATTTTGAACTTCTTCAAAACTTTATCAAGGTATGTGCTTTGTGAAAGTCAATTAAGCGTCTTGATCTATCTCTATAGATCTTGATGCCCAATATGTAAGCAGCTTCACCGAGGTCTTTCATTGAAAAACTTTTATTCAAGTATCCTTTTATGCTATCCAGAAATTCTATATCATTTCCAATCAATAATATATCGTCCACATATAATAAAAGAAATGCTCTGAGCTCCCACTCACTTTCTTGTAAATCTGAGCTTCTCCAAAGTGCAGATAAAACCATATCTTTGATCACACTATCAAAGCGTTTATTCCAACTCGAGAGGCTTGCACGGACCATAAATTGATCATTGGAGCTTGCACACTTTGTTAGCGCCCTTTGGATCAACAAAACCTTCTGGTTGCATCATATACAACTCTTCTTCTAGAAATCCATTCAAGAATGCAGTTTTTACATCCATTTGCCAAATTTCATAATCATAAAATGCGGCAATTGCTAACATGATTCGGACAGACTTAAGCATCGCTTCTGGTGAGAAAGTCTCATCGTAGTCAACCCTTGAACTTGTCGAAAACCTTTTGCAACAAGTCGAGCTTTATAGACAGTTACATTACCATCGGCGTCTTTCTTCTTAAAAATCCATTTATTCTCAATGGCTTGCCGATCATCGAACAAGTCAACCAAAGTCCATACTTTGTTTTCATACATGGATCCCATCTCAGATTTCATGGCTTCCAGCCATTTCGTGAATCTGGGCTCACCATCGCTTCTTCATAGTTTGTAGGTTCGCCATGGTCAAGTAACATGACTTCCGTAATAGGATTACCGTACCACTCACAGTGCGTATTTTACTCTGGTTGACCTCGAAGTTCAAGAGCAACTTGATCTGAAGTTTCATGATCAACATCATTAGTTTCCTCACTAATTGGTGTAGTTGTCACAGAACCATTTCTTGTGATGAACTACCTTCCAATGAGGGAGCGAATCTGATTATCTCATCAAGTTCTACTTTCCTCCCACTCACTTCTTTCGAGAGAAACTCCTTCTCTAGAAAGGATCCGAATTAAGCAACGAAAATCTTGCCTTCAGATTTGTGATAGAAGGTGTACCCAACAGTCTCCTTTGGGTATCCTATGAAGACACATTTCTCGATTTGGGTTCGAGCTTATCGGTTGAAGTTTCTTCACATAAGCATCGCAGCCCCAAACTTTAAGAAACGACAACTTTGGTTTCTTGCCAAACCACAGTTCATACGGTGTCGTCTCAGCGGTTTAGATGGTGCCCTATTTAGCGTGAATGCAGCCGTCTCTAAAGCATATCCCCAAAACGATAGCGGTAAATCAGTAAGAGACATCATAGATCGCACCATATCAAGTAAAATACGATTCTGACGTTCGGACACACCATTTCTCGTGGTGTTCGGGTGGCGTGAGTTGCGAAACTATTCCACATTGTTTCATATGTAAACCAAACTCGTAACTCAAATATTCTCCTCCACGATCAGATCGTAGAAACTTTATTTTCTTGTTACGATGATTTTCTACTTCACTCTGAAATTCTTTGAACTTTTCAAATGTTTCAGATTTGTGTTTCATTAAGTAGATATACCCATATCTGCTCAAGTTATCTGTGAAGGTGAGAAAATAACGATACCCGCCGCGTGCCTCAACATTCATTGGACCACAAACATCAGTATGTATGATTTCCAACAAATCAGTTGCTCGCTCCATAGTTCCGGAGAACGGCGTTTTAGTCATCTTGCCCATGAGGCACGGTTCGCAAGTACCAAGTGATTCATAATCAAGTGATTCGAAGCCCATCGGTATGGAGTTTCTTCATGCGTTTACACGATATGACCCAAGCGGCGGTGCCACAAATAAGTTGCATTATCATTATCAACTCTGCATCTTTTGGTTTCAACACTATGAATATGTGTATTACTACTATCGAGATTCAATAAAATAGACCACTCTTCAAGGGTGCATGACCATAAAAGATATTATTCATATAAATAGAACAACCATTATTCTCTGTCTTAAATGAATAACCGTCTCGCATCAAACAAGATCCAGATATAATGTTCATGCTTAACGCGGCACCAAATAACAATTATTTAGGTCTAAAACTAATCTCGATGGTAGATGTAGAGGTAGCGTGCCGACCGCGATCACATCGACTTTGGAACCATTTCCCAGCGCATCGTCACCTCGTCCTTAGCCAACCTTCGCTAATCCGTAGTTCCTGTTTTGAGTTGCAAATATTAGCAATGTAACCAAGTATCAAATACCGGTACTCTGCGAGTATTAGTAAGGTACACATCAATAACATGTATATCACATATACCTTTGATCACCTTGCCATCCTTCTTATCCGCCAAATACTTGGGGCGGTTCCGCTTCAAGTGTCGGTTTGCTTGCGGTAAAACACTCGATTTCAGGCTTAGGTCCGGACTTGGGTTTCTTCTCTTAAGCAGCAACTTTCTTGCTGTTCTTTTGAAGTTCCTTCTTCTTTCCTTTGCCCTTTTCTTGAAACTAGTGGTCTTGTTGACCATCAACACTTGATGCTCTTTCTTGATTTCTACCTCCATGACTTTTAGCATTGCGAAGAGCTCGGGAATTGTTTTAGTCATCCTTGCATATTATAGTTCATCACGAAGCTCTTGTAGCTTGGTGGCGTGATTGGAGAATTCATCAATGACACTATCATCCGGAAGAGTAACTCCCGGTTGAATCAAGTGATTATTATACCCAGACATTTTGAGTATATGTTCACCGTGAAACTATTCTCCTCCATCTTGCAGCTATAGAACTTATTGGAGACTTCATATTCTCAATCCGGGCATTTGCTTGAAATATTAACTTCAACTCCTGGAACATCTCATATGCTCCATGACGTTCAAAACGTCGTTGAAGACCCGTTCTAAGCCGTAAAGCATGGCACACTCGAACTATCGAGTAGTCATCGACTTTGCTCGCCAGACGTTCACAACTTCGGCGTTGCTCTGCAAAGAGCTGGCACCCAGCGGTGCTTCCAGGCGTAATTCTTCAGGCAGCAATGAGGATAATCCTCAAATTACGGACCCATCCGTGTAATTGCTACCATCATCTTTCAACTTTGCTTTCTCAAGGAACGCATTAAAATTCAACGGAACAACAGCACGAGCCATCTATCTACAGAAACATAGACAAGCAAAAATACTATCGGTACTAAGTTCATGATAAATTTAAGTTTAAATAATCATATTAAAACCTCCCACTTAGACAGACATCTCTCTAGTCATCTAAGTGATTACGTGATCCAAATCAACTAAACCATGTCCGATCATCACGTGAGATGGAGTAGTTTCAATGGTGAACATCACTATGTTGATCATATCTTCTATATGATTCACGCTCGACCTTTCGGTCTCGTGTTCCGAGGCCATATCTGTTATATGCTAGGCTCGTCAAGTTTAACTTTGAGTATTCGCGTGCGCAACTGTTTTGCACCCGTTGTATTTGAGCGTAGAGCCTATCACACCCGATCATCACGTGGTGTCTCAAAGACGAAGAACTTTCGCAACGGTGCATACTCGGGAGAACACTTCTTGATAATTTTAGTGAGAGATCATCTTATAATGCTACCGTCAATCAAAGCAAGATAAGATGCATAAAGGATAAACATCACATGCAATCAATATAAGTGATATGATATGGTCATCATCATCTTGTGCTTGTGATCTCCATCGCCAAGCACCGTCATGATCACCATCGTCACCGGCGCGACACCTTGATCTCCATCGTAGCATCGTTGTCGTCTCGCCAACTATTGCTTCTCGACTATCGCTACTGCTTAGTGATAAAGTAAAGCAATTACATGGCTTTGCATTTCATACAATAAAGCGACAACCATATGGCTCCTGCCATTGCCGATAACTCGGTTACAAAACATGATCATCTCATACAATAAAATATAGCATCACGTCTTGACCACATCACATGACAACATGCCTGCAAAAACAAGTTAGGCGTCCTCTACTTTGTTGTTGCAAGTTTTACGTGGCTGCTACGGGCTGAGCAAGAACCGTTCTTACCTATGCATCAAAACCACAACGATAGTTTGTCAAGTTGGTGTTGTTTTAACCTTCGCAAGGACCGGGCGTAGCCACACTCGGTTCAACTAAAGTGAGAGAAACGACACCGCCGGTCACCTTTAAGCAACGAGTGCTCGGCGGTGAAACCAGTCTCGCGTAAGCGTCTGGCGTAATGTCGGTCCGGCCGCTTCATCTCACAATACCGCCGAACCAAAGTATGACATCTTTGGTAAGCAGATCGACTTATATCGCCCACAACTCACTTGTGTTCTACTCGTGCATATGACATCAACGCATAAAACCAGGCTCGGATGCCACTGTTGGGGAACGTAGTAATTTCAAAAAAATTCCTACGCACACGCAAGACCATGGTGATGGCATAGCAACGAGAGGGAGAGTGTTTGTCCACGTACCCTCGTAGACCGAAAGCGGAAGCGTTATAACAACGCGGTTGATGTAGTCGTACGTCTTCACGATCCGACCGATCCAAGTACCGAACGTACGGCACCTCCGAGTTCTGCACACGTTCAGCTCGATGGCGATCCCCGGGCTCCGATCCAGCAAAGCGTCGGGGATGAGTTCCGTCAGCACGACGGCGTGGTGACGATGATGATGCTCCACCGACGCAGGGCTTCGCCTAAGCTCCGCGACGATATGACTTCACCGGCGCAGGGCTTCGCCTAAGCTCCGCGACGATATGACCAAAGTGGAATATGGTGGAGGGGGGCACCGCACACGGCTAAGGAACGATCCGTAGATCAACTTGTGTGTCTTGGGGTGCCCCCCTGCCCCCGTATATAAAGGAGCAAAGGGGGGGTGCGGCCAGCCCAAGGGGGGCGCGCCTGGAGGAGTCCTACTCCCACCGGGAGTAGGACTCCCCCCCCCTCTCCTAGTTGGATTAGGATTGGAAGAGGGGGAAGAGGGAAGGGGGGCGCCGCCCCCCCTCTCCTTGTCCTATTCGGACTAGAGGGGGAGGGAGGAGCGCGGCCTGCCCTGGCCGGCCCTTCCTCTTCTCCCTATGGCCCATCAAGGCCCATTGACCCCCCGGGGGGTTCCGGTAACTTCCTGTTTCATCCGGAACCTTTCCGAAGTCCAAACATAGGCTTCCAATATATCAATCTTTATGTCTCGACCATTTCGAGACTCCTCATCATGTCCGTGATCACATCCGGGACTCCGAACAACCTTCGGTACATCAAAACTTATAAACTCATAATGAACTGTCATCGAAACGTTAAGCGTGCGGACCCTACGGGTTCGAGAACTATGTAGACATGACCTAGAACCATTCTCGGTCAATAACCAATAGCGGAACCTGGATGCCCATATTGGTTCCTACATATTCTACGAAGATCTTTATCGGTCAAACCGCATAACGATATCGTTGTTCCTTTTGTCATCGGTATGTTACTTACCCGAGATTCGATCGTCGGTATCCAATACCTAGTTCAATCTCGTTCTTAAGTCTCTTTACTCGTTCCGTAATACATCATCTCACAACTAACTCATTAGTTGTAATGCTTGCAAGGCTTATGTGATGTGTATTACCGAGAAGGCCAGAGATACCTCTCCGACAATCGGAGTGACAAAACCTAATCTCGAAATCGCCAACCCAACAAGTACCTTTGGAGACACCTGTAGTACTCCTTTATAATCACCCGATTCGTTGTGACGTTTGGTAGTACCCAAAGTGTTCCTCCGTAAACGGAGTTGCATAATCTCATAGTTACAGGAACATGTATAGGTCATGAAGAAAGCAATAGCAATATACTAAGCGATCAAGTGCTAAGCTAACGGAATGGGTCATGTCAATCACATCATTCTCCTAATGGTGTGATCCCATTAATCAAATGACAACACATGTCTATGGTTAGGAAACATAACCATCTTTGATTAATGAGCTAGTCTAGTAGAGGCATACTAGTGACTATCTGTTTGTCTATGTATTCACACATGTATTATGTTTCCGGTTAATACAATTCTAGCATGAATAATAAACATTTATCATGATATAAGGAAATAAATAATAACTTTATTATTGCCTCTAGGGCATATTTCCTTCAGTAGAGCCAAGTGTAGCGAGAGAAATCATCAATAAACAAAACATAGTAGCGATGACCACCTTTCGAATCAAAGGGAGTAGGACCCCAGACATCGAATGAACTAAGTCAAAGGACGCTAAGATACGAGACTCACTAGTAGGATAAGGTGGCGAGTCATTTGCCAAGTCTGCAACCATTACAAGGTAAGGAGACATCTCCAGATACAGACCCTAAGAGGCCCTGACGAACTAAAGAAGACAAGCGAGATCCACAGATGTGATCAAGGCGATGATGCCACTGCTGGAAGGACGCAGACGAAGAGGCAGCAAGAGCATGAGAGCTGGCGAAGTGGTGGCAGCGGAAGGAACACAAAGCCGATCAACCTCCCAAAGGCCCTCGACTCACGGCGCGGGGCCAGCACCAACCAAAGGCTTGGTGCGGCGATCTGAATGGAGCAAGAGTCGGTATCAAGAATGACACAACAACCGAATCGATAAGTTAGGCAGCGGAAAAAGATTCATGGTAAGGCGAGGAACATGAGAAACACTCGAATGAGAAAAGATGGAGTGGAAAGAATACCACGACTAGCAACAGGAAGAGATGTGCCATCGGCAGTAAGAACATTAACAGATGAATCAAGAGGTCGGAGAGAGGACAACGCGGAAGAATCAGAAGACATATGAAAGGAGGCTCCAGAATCCAGAACCCACGAAGATGTACCTGACTATGTAGATGTCGGTGGTGGTGAGGAAGAGGATGCAGTCACAGCAGCAGCAGTCGACGAGGAGCCTGAGGAAGCAAGAAGGCGCTTGAGGCGAACAATGTCCTGGTCGATGAGTGATGAGTCGAGGAAGACACGGAGTCCTGGCTGAGGAGGAGCGCCTCGATCTCGCTTCTTCGGCGACAATCGACTATCGGTGACTGGCGGAGCAAGAACCACGACGGTGTCGCGGCGTGACGTGCCCTTCTCGGCATAAGGAGGACGGCTCACCCCTGGCGGAGTAGGCGGGAGCGGCGGAGCAAAGGAGGCGAGCAGGCGACACGGGCCCGGCAGCCAATCTTGACGGAACGAAGCAACCTAGCAGAGCGCGGGTCTCTCTCAAAGACGAAGCTCGGCGAGTATCTCGGAGATAGGAACACGACCACGAGCAAGCAAGTGAGCACGGCGAGGCTCAAACTCAGACCGGAGACGAGATAAGAACTCATGGACCCATTGAAAGTCCAGATCAGACCGAGTAGTCTGGCAGCAACGACAGGTTCCACAAACAACTGTCTGAAGAGAGTCAAGCTGGCACCAGATGGCAGAGCATTGTGAATAGAACTCATCAACAGAACAATCACCTTGATGGAGTGCGTGCTCCTGGCGCACCACAGATAGGTAGAGAGCATCACCAGAGGGCTGATAGCGCTGACAGAGATAATACCACATCGCTGCAACTGTGCCAAGTCCCATGAACTCGGAAGCAAACTAAGGAAGGACACTCGCAGTGAGAACAACAGCAGCTCGAGCATCATCATTGCACCACTGAGTGTAAGCAGACAGATCATCCCGGTGCACAGAGAGAGCATCGGAACAAGCGGATACTTGCTGATCATAAGCATCAACCGCAGCATCATCCAGAGCCTTGGCAGCATCCCGGTCAGCCTGAGAAGCATCTGCAGCAAGGACCGGCGGCATCGGTGGGATTGGGGCCACGGGCACAACAGGGCATGGCGGACAGGGGACCTCGCCAGAAAGAACACCCCACAGAAGAAGACCACGCATATGAATGCGCATGAAGCCTACAAACTCAGCGTAGTTGGTGCCATCAAAGATCACCGAACACCGCGGAACAGCGACATAGCCAGAAGAAGACATAACAAGGTCTTCTTTTGCTTGCTTTGTTCAGCCTCTACCCTTTTTTTGGTCAACGCACTGAAGATGCCCTGGATCGGGCTGGAGGACGAGCGAGGCAACCCCGCTCAATCAGAAGCACGAGGGCGGGTGGCCTGGCTCCGCACGACCCAAAGTAGGGGCCAGCGACCTGGCCTGGCTCGAGAGGAAACGAGCGGGCGCGGCTCGATCTGGCTTGAGAGGAACAAGCTGGCGGGACGGCCACACTCGATCTAAAGCAGGGACGAGTGGGCAGGGCTCGATCTGGAGCAGGAACAGAGGGCGAAGGCGAAGCGCTGCTCAGCAGTAGCCGCGAAAGCAAGGCGGGCGCCGGCGGCCGAGGCGGGCAAAAGAGGGCAAGGTCGTCCGGCTGGAGAAGAAGAGCTCCGGCGCCGGATCCGGCCAGCCAGCGACGGGATGGGCTGGAACGGCAGGATTCGAGGGAAGCTAGGTGGGGGGCGCATGGAGTTGCGGCGTGTGAGAGAGCGGAGCTAACCTAGCATCTGATACCATGTTAGATAAGTGAGCAACTAACTATTGCTGAGGGCCAAAGGCCAGTACATATACAGGTGTGGCAAAGTGCAGAAAAGCCCCTTATACACTGGGGATGTACACAATGAACTATACACATCTAACAAAAGCATCCTTGTTGGTGCTCCATCCTCGCAAGGCACAACGGACTGGGCTGTTTTGCTAGTCTTTGCCCTCTTCTTTGGTGGTTCTCTACATGAGCAATAGGAAAACTAGTTAACACATGTAGTTGCAAACTAAAATAATAAGAAAAGCAATAAAGAGTAATCCATATTACCTAATAGCCAACATTGCAGCAATGTCATCAGGGTTACCCTTCTTACAGTTGTGCCAATGATGCCCATATTCCTTACAAATTGGACATAAGTGCTTGCACTTTTTTCTTTTCTCGTCACTACAACCTTTATATCTCTCGGTTTTAGGCCCCCACCGTAGCTTTAAGTAGTGGTGGATGCATGAAAATCCATGGTCGATTCAGGCCATTGGCTCTTGTCAGCCATAGCAGGGATCAGGTTGGAATAGGCTGCTCTGATTTTTTCAATGGAATAATACAAATCAACGTAATTCTTTATGTGAGCATCGCTAAGTGATGTGATGAATGCAAGAGCATGTTTGCAAGGAAGACCACAAACTTGCCATTGTCGACATGAACATGTTCGATCTTGCAAGTTAACGACAAACCTAAAACCGCTGCCTCCTAATGCAACCACTTCAGCCACTTCTTCTGAGCATTCTACCACCTCCAAGTTGAATTCTCTAGTCAATGCATTTAACTTCTTCGTTATGTGGGGTAGAATCAATCCATCTAACTTCTTTGCTACTTTTCTCCTATCATTCCACAAGATCATAATCAGCTGCCTCGCCTTGTGCAAGAAACCGTCCAAGTTCAATGACTTGTGGTGCTTGATCCAATTGTTAAAGCACTCCGCCAAGTTGTTGGTTACATAGTCCACCTTGCATATGGTCGAGAACTGACTCCTAGACCACAACATATTGTGCCACTTCCTAATATATGTTGTTGCGGCTGGCTTTATCGCCTCCATTGCAGCCCAATTCTTGTCAAATATATATGGGTTCCATGAGTAAGCAAATGCCCATAGGTGGTCATCAAATACTTTTCCAAGAACTTCTTCTTGAAGTTGCTCACCAAGTGGAACATACATTCTCTATGTTCTGCCTCCGAACACTTCTTTTACCCTCATCATCACTGCTTGGCCAAGATCGGTGCATATGGCTAAACACATTGGTGATCCTATGGCCTGCCTTAGCAATTGCATGAACCAGATCCAATTTTCATTTGTTTCGAGTCAAAATTCCAAAACAAACTGGATACATCCAATTATGGCCATCCACCGCAGTAGCACTAGCCAATTGCCCCTTGAATCTGCTCATCATAAAGGTGTTGTCCATACCAAATATGGCTGCGCACCACTAAGAAATCCATCTATGCAAGGTTTGAGAGCAACAAAAATTCTTCTAAACCTTATTTTACCATTTATGGTATGATGATCGATCTGCACTATGCTATTAGGGCATCAACTTTCAACTTGTGCTTTAAACCTATACAAGTTCTCAAAACTACTATCCCAATCACCGTATAGTTGCTTCAAGGCTAGCAGCTTACCCATATAGACTCTCTTGTAGTGGATTTTGATCTTGTAGTGTTCTTTCAGCTTTTTTCGCAATTCCATTGCTCCTAGAGTTGCATCTTCAATGAGCCAATCTTTCACCTTCTCACATATCCAGAACTTAGTTGCGTTCTTCACTTTCTTTTTCCTTTTCGTACTAGAACAATCGTGGTCAAAAGGTTTTTTTTTTCACCTACAAAAGAGGAATACAAGTAAGCTAAAATTTCCTCAACATTTATGCAAGATATATCCAGAAATAAGTACGGTTAGACAATTACCATTACAGTACGCCTATCAGCTGTTGTAGAAGCATGTATCCTCCATAGGCAATCATCTTCATCTCTTCTTTTACAATAGGCCTTTAACCTATGTTTTGTGCTCTTCTTTGTGTTATACTCAAAGTCACGTTTGACTGCATGCTGAGAAAGAGTCAACTTAAACACATCCATATTGGGATATGTGGATCCTACAGTCATTGGAGGGTCTTGCTGGTCATACTCTGTATTTGGGGCATGATCGGCATGATCTGTCTCATGCAACTCCTCCTCCTCTACTTCAGGCTCCTCCTCGCTCCCATCCTCGCTATCATCCTCAGGAACATTGGTTTTGTCTTTCTCTTTACCAGAAAAAAGAACCAATTTTAGAGGTATAGGTTCTTTCTCCAAATACATTTTCTCCTCATCAATAACAACATGCTCATTCTCCGGGATTGGGTTGCAAAGATAACTATCATCGGCCTCTTTTGTGTTGTTGTCCGCTTGAACATCTGTCCAATCCTCGGCGATAGGCTTATATGCTTCTTTGGAGGGTTCACAGTATGCAATCAACATCTGCACTACCTTTTCTGGATCCATCCTGCAAATCACAGAGAAATACATAAATATTGCTACTAAATTTTAGCATACTAAACTGCATCTGGAGAGTACAAGCTCGAAGCGCTCACCCTTCATGTTGCAAAATTTTTTGCAAGATTTTTTTTGTAACAGAGGTCTTGTTACAGTTCAATGGAGGTCCTATTGCATTTTTTTTGGAACAGAGGTCTCTTTGTAAATTTTATTTTTCTCCAACAGAGTTCGTGTTTTAGTTTTTGCAACAGAGACCTTGCTACAGAAACTCATCATACCGGACAATGAGCAACGAGCAGCGGCCACGTTGATCGAAAGAAAGAAACAAAAGGAACCACCTGGCAGCACACGCGGCGTATGAATGAGCCGGCGGTTGCTCGTGTGCGATCCTCTAGTTGATGCCAAGCATTTTTCAATATACTACCTGTGTCGTTTTGAACTGTTAAAACATCATATATTTTATGATACAAAAGGAGTATATCACTTAAAAGTTAAAATTCAGGACTGCTGCATATTTTTTGACACCAAACAGAGATACAATCAGTCGTTGGAGGCCGCTGTTTTACGTCATCCTTTGGACTTTGCAGATGCTCACTCACATACTTTTCTTTGGCTTGCTTGCTGTGGTGTACCAAGAATATTGACGACAACGTGCACAAATTGAGAGCCGTTTATCCAGAAACCAACGCTTGAGATCGACCAGGACATAAATAAGTTTTTAGGAAAAAAAAAAGGATCGCAGAAGATCTAAACGGCCTCTTTGTTACAGAAAACACCCTCGAGTCGCCGTTCCCTTCCAATCCGCACCCCGCATCACTCCCTCGCTCCACTCCTCTCCTCACCTCCGGCGATGGCCGGCCGCCTCGCCGGCGCCGGCGCTTCCTCGCCCCTCCCCCGCGCGCTCCTCCTCCTTGCCGTGGTAGCCCTCTTCTCTATATCCTTCCTCTCCCTCCGCTCGCTCCGCCCCGCCGCGGCCCCCTCCCTCCCCCTAGATGAACCCCGCCGCCTCCCGCTCTCCTCCCCTCTGCCGGCGTCGCGCCCGTCGGTCTACCACTCGCCCGAGGCGTTCGCGGCGGGGTACTCGGAGATGGAGCGGAGCTTCAAGGTCTACATCTACCCGGACGGCGACCCCAAGACCTTCTACCAGACGCCCCGGAAGCTCACGGGCAAGTACGCCAGCGAGGGATACTTCTTCCAGAACATTCGGGAGAGCCGCTTTCGCACCGAAGACCCTGACAAGGCCGACCTCTTCTTCGTCCCCATCTCGCCCCACAAGATGCGCGGCAAGGTCCCCCCTACACTCTCTTTAGCCCTACTGCTCGTTTTACCGCATTGTAACGCCTTTAGTATTGTACTGTTCTTGGTATACTCGGGTATTACTGTGTGTGTGGCGAGCTATGCACATTGTCAGACTCTGAAGTAATATGGATTCTCATGGTATGTTAGTTAATGTGTACACAGACCACAGCTAAAGCAAAAGTAGAACGAAGTTGTAGAGAATAGAGATGCTAATTGACTTGGTTGGCTGTATTAGTCCGACGTGGGTGTTTCAACTTGCTTGCTCACAAATGTAATGGAAAAATATTCTTTCCTATGATGCCATGGTTGAACTGTTCTTTTTAAAGTTTAGCGAACAGCTGTATGACCAGAAGTGACTTCAATTTCACACGCTAGTTATTTTGTCTGTGTTGTTCTTCTGGTTTTGTGATTGAATTGCTCTGATAATTATTTACATGCATCATTTTTAGTCTTGCAGGGTACTTCATATGAAAATATGACAATGATAGTTAAGGATTATGTTGAAGGCTTGATAAGCAAGTACCCTTACTGGAACCGCACACTAGGAGCGGACCACTTCTTTGTCGCATGCCATGATGTAGGCGTGAGGGCGTTCGAAGGACTTCCGTTCATGGTGAAGAACTCTATTAGAGCTGTCTGCTCGCCAAGCTATAATGTTGACTTTATCCCTCATAAGGATGTTGCTCTGCCTCAAGTATTACAGCCATTTGCTCTACCCGAAGGAGGGAATGACATTGAAAACAGGTTGAAATGGCACTTCCTATTTGTTGAGCTATATAATGTAATTATAAGGCTCTCTATATGTGATATAAAAGAAAAATAATTCTGTATGCTAGTTTTTTTTTCAATGAAACACATCAGAAATTCATAGTATTTAACTATTTGGAACTCTTGAGTGCTTTTTTTTTTGCTAGACTTAGTGGCTTGGTGCCTTCCAGTATGCCTCTTATTTACCCTACCGTCTCCTTATTTATGCATTGAGGTTTATACTCTTTGAATCTGATTTGTTAGTGCGTATGATTTTAAGCTGTGATAAATGTTTTCTTCTAGTGCATATTGGAATTCGGAAGTTGCTCATAATTGATAACCATAAACTGGTCACCACTGCAGCATAAACATCTATCTGCACTCTTGCTATATCTATATCTTAAATTGCTTCTTCTGCAATGGAAAACAGGACAAATCTTGGATTTTGGGCTGGTCATCGCAACTCGAAAATACGAGTTATTTTGGCACGAGTCTGGGAGAATGATACAGAGCTTGCTATTAGCAATAATCGGATTAATAGAGCTATTGGAGAGCTAGTTTATCAGAAGCAGTTCTACCGTACTAAGTTCTGTATCTGCCCTGGTGGCTCTCAAGTTAATAGTGCTCGTATATCTGATTCAATACACTATGGCTGTGTCCCTGGTTAGTATTTTTGACATGCAAAATACATGGCACCCATGACCATTCCTTATTGTTATTCCCCTTTCATGGGCGCTCAATTTTTTAGTGATTCCCATATTATTATTTTCTAATTATCTCTATTGTGTCCTTTTAGTTATTTTGTCGGACTACTATGATTTGCCTTTCAATGATGTTCTTGACTGGAGAAAGTTCGCGGTTGTACTTAAGGAGCGCGACGTATATGAACTAAAGAGTATCCTGAAATCTATATCACAGCAAGAATTTGTTGCATTGCACAAATCTTTAGTTCAGGTATGCATTGTGAGTAGTAGATTTTGTCACTATAGAACTTCCGATTTATGCCTTCATCTTCCTTTATCTACAAGATAGAGTAGTTATTGACGATCTGAAGGATGATGTTAAATATTGAATCTTATTGTGATGGAAAATAATGTAGAAGATCAGGGTACAAAGTAACAAGAGCTTGTTTGTTGGTCGAGATTCTAATGTGTCACCTGTCTTATCATTAGACTTGAGCCGTTGTAATCTGAAAAAACAAGAATGAAGAACTGAGTAGTGGACCCTTTGATTTGGCTATTTTATTTCTTCTGTAGTGCATAAAAAACCAGATGGTTATCAAAGTTCTAGTGCGGTCCGATACTAATATGTTAAGTTGGGATTGCAGGTTCAGAAACACTTTGTATGGCACTCACCTCCTGTTCCTTATGATGCATTCCACATGGTTATGTATGAGCTGTGGCTGCGGCATCATGTGATCAAGTACTAACTCAAGGCTTCACGGTCACTATTTGCAACATAATGGCGTGATCCATCAGAATGATGCTATAGGTCTACCTGCTTGTGATATGCCAAGTACGGCCTCTGTTCTTCGCTCTTGTAGTTAGTAGCTGATGGGTCATTGGTGCAAGGAAAACATCTACATAGAAAAGTTGGCAATCGACGATATCGCTAAAATTGTGTTGTAGTTATTAGATTCATTAGCCATTCTTCGGTTAGCTGGTTCCCCCCATATTTGAGTCCTTTCTGTGGCATTGCTTTTGTAGTTTGCTTTGCTATATACTGATCTGCCTGAGTAATCGCTTATGCTTATACAAATTTTGCACCTACTCTTGTAAAGTAATGTACGCTGTTACTGATGAGATAGTAAGCATCCAAAGATATATTAGATTGACATGATCACCTCTTTTTGCTCCTGCGAGACATGATCCAACTACTTTACTCGTATAATGTAATGTACTCCCTCCATCCCATAATATAAGAACGTTTTTCAATCTATGTTAGCTTGAAAAACGTTCTTATATTATGGGACGGAGGGAGTATGATATATGATTATTACGGATGAGATGGTAAATGCAGAGACATGTCAGATTGACATGCTAGCATCAGAAAAAATGACTTGTGTCATTTTACCCAGGGGCTAATATGGCTGTGCATGACAGCATTCATGTTACTTTTGTATGACTATCATCCATGTGCACCCAGAGGAAACATGAGAACTCATACGGTAAGCATTCAATGTATCAGCAATGGTAGTAGCACTAACAGATTTCATCATAGGCATGTTAAGTGAAAATATTGCAGAAATTGCTTGAGTGCAACATGCCAACATGTACTTGAAAGTTGCTGAACTCCTGTGGTTCAACATGGGTTACAGCGTGGCAGTGGCAGAGCAACCAGACCGCCATGAGTCTACAAGTTCATTGTTGATTTCTAGTAATGCTAAATTTTAATGTTGGTTTGGCAGTAGACTTATATACATGACATCAGGCATTTTATTTTTACGGTTATGGACTGTGCATCAAGACATTAGCTAGGGTGTAGCATCTGTGGGCATGATACATTGCAGCCTTTGGCAAGAGCAGCCGCCAAGTGATCACTTGATAAGAATGCACCTGATTGGTGAACCCTCAGAGCCAACCAGTCTTAGAGGTAAGCAGTGCAGCATGTACAGTCCAGTCTTCACGTTGTCTAGTTTCAGGGCTTCGATTGGGATGATATCCTGACAGAACAAAGTAAAGTAAAACAACCGACACTTTCGATCAATGATGCTGTCTCTAAGAAGGCAAGTTATTTGTGTTCTTCGTCACCGATATGTGAAATGTCTTCGGAAGAGCATTAAAATAGCATAAGCAAGCATTGTTCCCCCCAGAGGTTGATCAGTAAGGAATTGGTGGGACCAAGACTTCGATCAACTTGTCAACATGCAATGTTGTACTAACATGTTGTCAGACTTGGGGAATAAGCAGCATATGACCAGAGGCTAGTGCAAAACTACGAGGTTATAACTGGTGGCTTCGATTTCACACGGGTTTCTTTTTGGGGCCATGAAAGGGCACATCTTACCGCATTTTTTAAGAAGGCCACATGGGCAGTGATCAAGTGATCAAATGAAGCAACTGACATATAGTCAATCCCTGCATAATTTGCCAATATCACCATGTTAAGTTCACATCAGATAAGGTATGCATATATTGATCCACCAGCAAAAAGGTCATGAAATAACTGAATCTAGGCAGTTCACAACTTCACAAGGTTCTTACAAATTTGGTGCAATACAAGTACAGCTCCTGTTTACTTACCAACAAGCTTGATGTCGGTGTTGTCAACTAACCACTGTGCACCATCCTCCGTAAATCCAACAAAACTCATATCACCTCCTTGCTTCCACATGAGCCCCCTACAGATCATTTGCTTACATGCATGTAGTAATGACATGGTGAAAAATATATTATCTACTTCCTTCGTTCCTAAATATTTGTCTTTCTACAGATTTCAACAAGTGACTATATACGGAGCAAAATGAGTGAATCTACACTCTAAAATATGTCTATATGCATCCTTATGTGGTAGTCCATTTGAAATCTCTAAAAAGACAAATATTTAGAAACGGAGGGAGTACTTGAATATGTGCCCTTCAGAGAGGCCAATACCTGTCTGTGTTCAATGTCCTGAAGAGAACTCGACGAACACCTTTTGGTATATTTAGGGATTCCATTGCTTCAGCTGCATGGAGTTAGAGGGGAATTGAATCCTTGGGAATTTCTCTATGTAGGTCCTTTGATTAACATGAATAGAATCCTTAGGATTTTTCCTAAGGAATCCTTTGCAGTTCATTTTGGAGGAAAGTTTCTATCCACTCAAACCTCTTTTTCTATGCCCTTGGTTTTTATGCGGTGTATCAGATCGTTGGTGCTAATTCCTGTCGGTTTCTGTTCATATATATTCATGTGTACAATAACACTAAAATCATGTGTTTTTCCTATTCTTGTATTTTAAAATCCTTGCGAATCAAAGAAGCCCTTACGGATTCCGTTGCTTCAGCTGCATAGAATCAATGGTGCCATCATATACCAAATACCAGACAACATTGATGTGAATCGAATATTTTTAGTAAGAGTATTAGCACTTCCCATTTTTTTCAGAATGCAGATGCTGGTAAATGCATACTGAATTTGCAACAATCCACCGTAAAGAAAAGATGAAGTAACTGATATTTGAATACAATGCCATATTAGTAATGCGCATGTATCTCTAATGCCATGTTGAATTAGTCTTATGACATGATATGAGAAGTTCATTAACAGGGTGATTCATCATCGATGATGCAATAGAGCTGATCTCCTTGTAAAAGAAGAGATAACACATCCCCAGGTCCTACCTGTTATATTTGTGTGTCTTGGAACATCGACCAGTAAGGCAGGACCTGTCCAGAAACAAGAATAAGTCGACCGTTAATAAATCATTCATTAGTACCATGGTAATTTTAATGATGCCTGGCAGGGAAATCTTTGGGTCGAAAAATATACAGAGGGCATTTGGCGATATACTTCTTTTGTCTTGAGAGCACGCCAAAGGCTTATCATGTCTTTATAGAAGTCATTTTGCGATATTGTTTGCCCTTCTTAAGTAACTTGGACAGAGCCTGTTTCACAGCTACTCCGGATCAGAGAACATCAACTACAAGAAAATCGATTGTCGTGTTGCCCATATGAATTGGCGAGACCAAGATATGAAGTGTGTGTATTCAAATTTCAAAGACTATTTTTCCCCGATAGCCTAAAGCCTTATTTTGCATGTATAATTGATTATAGCACCATATATTATACTAAATGTAGATATAACACATACTTGGGCATGATAGCATAGATTTATTCATAGAATATCATGGCAAATGGCAAAACAGTATTAATGTCTGAATAATTCTCATATTTAAATACTTCGTGCATTAATTTCTGAAAGATCTATGCCAATAGAACAAAATATGACATGAAGTGGTGAACCACGTATTCTACCATGGCACCATCAAGATGCCACATTAATCCCAGCCATGAATAATCCTCTCAAAGCACCAACCAATTTCACACACAAAAGCAGGGCAACATGTCTCGCTCTCAATGCCTATTCAAAGCCGGTCGCGAGTGATGGATGCTGCCGTCTACAGTTTGCTAGCCCGCCGCGCGCGGCCAATGCACCTGCCCTCGCCACCTGGTTTCCCACGTGCCCTTCCATGCATGCGGCGCGGCGTTCGGTTCATGTAGCCTGTGGTGTTTCTCCTAGTGATTACTTCGAAGAGAATGAGACCGAGCAAGTAAATCCGATTGAAACGGTATCAGAAGAATGAAAGAGGGCACGAAAGGAATCCTTTCTACCTCAGTACTCGTTACTATAGTAACTCTTGCTATAGCTTTTACCGTGCCTGGCGGCTACAGGATCCATGGTTCACCGACTCGTGTGGAGAAATTTCTTTTAAAATGGCCGTCGATGTTGATATATTGGCTTTCGTTTTCGCCATGGTGGCTACAATTGTTCTCATATTAGCTGGGCAACCTACGGTAGACCCTACGAGATGAGAATTGTACATGAAGAGGGCCTACTATACCATGGTGCTTTCTATTACATGCATGGCAATTGCCTTTGAATCTGGTAAGTATTTGATATTAGCTCCACTCACCAGTGGCGGAGCTTAGTGAGGGGGGCATGCCCCCTCCCCCGCCGCCAAACCAAATTTAGCTCCACCCACTAATCGCGTTGAAGCTTCACCATTGTCACTACTGTGATTGCCATTGCTATGCATGTCGAGTTCTCTCTCAACATGCATGTTTTCGATGTTAGCTACAACTCGTATGACTATCGCGAGGATCTGCATAGTAACTTCTATCATACTGCTCATTCAACGTATGAACTCGGTGCTCATGATTAACTACAACAAGATTATAACAAACATAAATGCCCTATCACTTTATGTTTAGCTCAAGGCCTAGGATATAAGATTGTGTGCTTTAATCTTCTACTTATTATATTTGTAGAGCAATAAAGATCAAGTGCTCTTTATTTATACTCAATATGCCTAGTCCAGACGTGGTGTTTCTCCTAGGGATTACTTTGAAGATAATGAGACCGAGCAAGTAATTCAGATCAAAAAGAGTATTAGAAGAGTAAAAGAGGGCACGAAAGGAATGCTTGTTGCCTCTGTACTCGTTACAACAATAGCTTATTTTATAGCTTTTATTGTGCCTGGCGGGAGTGAATTGCAGAAAACCACCACATTGAAGCACAAGGTTGCGGAAAACACTCTTCTACGAATTTGTGACAGAAAACACTAATTGTCGGTCTAATCATTTGCAGAGAGCACTGATCCGTCGCTTTGGGCATTTTAATCATGATTATGACATGTGGGTGCGGCATTTGATGATGTGGCTTAACGTTCACAATAGACGCTGTTAGACTGGACTTTTTCAATTAAAAAAACCTCCCTAAAAAATACATCTCCCTGCCCTGCTCGATCCAATCGGGATTAGGCGCAGCGGCGGCTCTGGCCGAGGTCGGCGGCCACGGCCGAGGCGCACGGGTCAAGGACTCAAGGTCGAGGCGCACAGGTCGCCCAGCGCCCTGCTCCTGGAAGCATGGGGTGGGGGACTAGGGGCGGCTCTAGCTTCGAATCACTATACAGAACGGCCGTGACCTCCCGCCAGCGACGGCGGCACCTGCACACGGAGCCACCGCGACTTCCCACCAGCGACGGCGGCATTGAGGCAAGTAACAGCGGCGGGGTGCAGCACACGGCGCGGTGCACGAAAGCGGAGCAGGCAATGGCATGTGGGCGCAAGCAGCAACGGCTGCGGCGGCGGCGCGCGGAACTGGAGCAAGCAGCGGCACGTCGACGCAAGCAGCAGCAGCGGCGCGGCGGCGCGCACCACGGGCGCAACCAAGCAGCGACCCTCGCTGGTGAGCTCCGCCGTCGAGGCACCGGTGTGGGCAGCTGTGCTCAGGCGCGGGATGACCGGTGGGAGAGTACAGCCGAGCTTGTCATGGCAAGGGCCTGATTGCATTTTTGTTTTCTGACCGAAGGGTGCCTCTGCAAAAATACCAGAGAAGTCACTGTAGTGCCGTCTGGCGTCTGACATCGTTACCTCCTGTCCGTTACACCATGGCATAAAAAAGGGACCCACATGTTATAAAGGAGGTTAAAATGCCCAAACAAACAGATCAGTGCTTTCTGCAAATGATTAAGCCAAAAATTAGTGTTTTCTGTCACAAATTCGTAGAAGAGTGTTTTCTGCAACCCTACGCTTCAATGTGATGGTTTTCTGCAATTCACTCGCCTGGCGGCTACAGGGTTGATGGTTCACCACACTTGCGGAGAGATTTTCTTTTAAAATGCTTGTCGATGATGATGTATTGCCTTTCATTTTCTCCATGGTGACTACAATTTTTCTAATATCACCTAGGCAGCCTATGTTACACCCTACAAGACATGGATGATAATGAAGAGGGCCTACGACACCATGGTGTTTTCGGTTACATACATGGTAATGCCTTTGGATCTAGTAAGCATTTGATATTAGCTCCACTCACCAGTGGAGCTTAGGGCCAGTTCTTTTCTAGCTTCTACAAGCTTATTGTCAAAATAAGCCAGAAGCTCAAAAGAACTCGTTTTGAAGTATAGGGCTTAACTTATTTCCACAGCTCTCTCCTTCACAATGAGAAAAAGCTCGGGGGAGGGGTGCTTCCCGCAGAAGCCCACTTAAAGTCGAAGGGGTATACCCCATTGCCCCTGGTTTTCACACTTAATTACAACGATTTTGCCACCGAGCCCAACCCAACTGAGCGAGATAGGAGAAAAAGAATCGAGCAGAGTCCTCGCCCCCTCGCGTTCGTCCCCGCCACGAGAGCTAGGGTTCCTCCCCGATTCAAGCCGCCGCTGCCCCCATCACCGCCACCGACGAGGCCGGTTCCAATCAGGCACCGTTGACGCTAGCCGTCCCCCACAGACGCCCCCGCCGCCATTAACCGCCAGCTCTTCTGCTCCTCCCGCTGCTAACAGCCAGCTCCTCTCTGCTCGTTCCGTCGCCGCCGTTAGCCCTACCCTACAGCACGCCGCCGAGCACGGGGCCGCTGCACAACTAGAGTTGAGGCTGAACAGGCAGCAACTTGTCCAATCCGGCCATTGCCTCACGTTCCGTAGTTCGCCCAACCACCGCTTACATTTTAGGGGTATTGTAGACTTTCACCAGAGAACTTGGAACATAAGATCAGACAAAAGAACTTGATGGCTTAATTTCATGGGCTTATTTTCACTGCAGCTTATCAAGGGATTATTTTTACTGCAGCTTATATATAAGCCATGGCTCAAAAGAACTGGCTCTTAGTGAGGGCCAAAGGGGGCCATGCCCCCCCCCCCCCCACCAAATTTATTTCTTTACATGAACACATATTCCCTCTGTAAAGAAATATAAGTAGATCTAAAAAGTATTATATTTAACACCATCTGGACCAAATTTAACATAATACACTAGATTAGTCCTCTCAATTCTATTTATGACCTCATTTATCCCCCTCTCAAATTGCATTGAAGCCCCGTCACCGGGGTTGAGCCATTGATGTCCCGGAGATTCAGATTCTTCCATGTTAACCATTAATGGGTACACTTCGCACGGTCAGACAAATGGTATGTTATCTTGAATATGGATTAGTCCACTACAAGTAAGATGTATCACTATCACTACATCCACTAAGCTACCTAGAAAGGACGCCTTGTGGTGCAGTGGAGCTGGGGCACGACGACGGAGGCCCGAACCGAGGTCGATGGGGAGCCGAATCGATGGCAACGACGGTTGATATGGTTTGTGGGAGGTGTGGGCTAGGGTTTGGCGACGCGGTTCCTCGGGTTTTACCGACTAGTAGTTCTGTACGTGCAACAAACGATCCCATTTTTTTATATGTGTTTTGTTTCTTCGGATTTACGACAACTAGTCTTGCAAACAGTGAATATCAATATCTCAACACTTCCATTATTCAATTGGTCACTTGTATGTTCTTGTTGATCAGATTTATGTGTAAGTTCCTACAACTTAAAATTTCAGTGGTGGGATGATGATGGGCAGGCGTGATACGGCATCGGGGAGGTGGCGAGACGCCGGTGGTGGCACATTTGCATCTTACAGGATCATGGTCAGGGTATCAGGTTGACTGGTTTGAAAACATCTCAAATTACTATCATTTTGATTGCTATTTACAGTGACTTGATTGATTGATATGATGTTTACTATTTGGAATGCTAGTTACAGTGATTTGATTGATACTAGTTTATTTTTTCGAATGCTAGTTACGGTGATTTGATCGATACCATGTTTATTTTTTCGAATGCTAGATTTGATTGATTGATACGATGTTTTTTTAATGCTAACGATGATGCTTTTTGATTGCTAATTACGATGCTTTAATTGGCAGAATGATCATTAGAGCAATGTTGGAAGATAACGGAGGGCTGATTTTAAATGTTTTTGCCATAATTCATTTGTTTAATAGTAGTGGAGATGGAGATACTTATCCTCTTAGCCTAAAATTGGGAAATGGTGTAAAGTTTTGAGGAATAGAAGTTAATATTTTGATAAGTTTAGCTGATACTTACTTTCTAAAATATTTTTTATTCTTAAATAGTACTCCCTCCGTTTGAAAAAGTTTGTCTCCTAAATAAATGTATCTAGCATCAAGTTAGTGTTAGATACATCCATTTAAGGAACATGTTTAGGATAAGTTTTTTGAACGGAGGGAGTACAACTGTTGAGGGATGCTGTAGCTAACCATTTAACCAGGGTTTATTTGCGAGACCGCAGGGCGGAGATTCACAAAAATGGTCAAAGCTATGTTCTGGTCGGCGAAAACCGGGGAGCTCACCGTTGAGGACTTCGAGGTCGAGCGTGTCGACGTCGAGGCCGGCGGCGAAGTGGGCCTGGTTAAAGTGCCCCGGCGCGTCGACGTGTGTGCCCATGTGGCAGTGCATCCGGAGCTCCGACAAGTTGTAGTCCGACCCGTTCTCCATCGACTCCTTGAGCCGCACCAGGGGCCCCGTCGTCGCGTCGGGCGGCATGCCCGGCCGGTACGCGTGCGTGATGTCCACGATGCGCCCGCCGCCGTACTCCTCCAGCCCCGGGCCATGGCGCCGGCCTGCCGCGCCTCCGGCCGCCGGCCCACAGGTGTCGGCCTCCGCGCCCGCGTAGCCCGCCTGGTGTGCCGGGAGGAGGACCAGCAGGAGGAGGGTGAGAGCCGGCGCGCCCGCCATGCCGCCGAGCGCTCACTTCCGTGGACTCCCTGGGCTGTGATGGTTACTGCAAGTTGCAGCTCTTCCTTGATTTCTGGTGGTCAATACAATGCTGATGAATGGAGCAAGCACGTACCAAGCTTCTCTCAGGCCGGCTGGCCGAGAATGAGACAACGGACAGTGAAAGGGGCGGTATCTGAAAACCACATGATTTTAGCCTTTCCAAACAGTCCCCCGCAAATATGTACTGTATCGCTCATCCATGTGCACCCAGAGGAAGACTGAGAACTCATATCAAAAGATTGTACTACACATGTTCACCGGTATGTTCACCAAGTTGCGGCTTCGGTGGGGCGAATTCCTGGAGCTGGAGGCGATCTTCTTCATCCTCTCGCATCATCTGATACTTCTGCGTAGTTTTTGCTTGCTCGGGCATCTGTTGTGTGGTTTGCGGCTGTTTTGTTTGGGTGTAATAGACTTGATATTGGTGTTACCAGGTTTTCGCCCATGGCATCCGTTTCGATGTCGGGCGGATGTGGTGGGTTTCCTGGTAATGCTTGAACTCGCTCTACCCTCTTTCCCTCCTCCTGTCATCTTGAACTGGTTGTATTTCCGTTCTTAGTAATGAAAAGGGGTAAAAGCCCGGTTCAAAAAAAAAAAAAAAGTTGGACATGCTAACATTACACAGAACAGTCCAACGTATCAGCAATGGTAGTAGGCTTCGCCACCGGCTGAGTCGAATCGAAATATTGCAGAAACTGCTTGAGAGGAAGATGCACTTGAAAATTGCTGAACTCGATTGGAAATTATACAAACTCGTGTGGTTCATCACTGGTTACAGACTGACAAAAGTCGCTACAAGTCTGTCTTCACTACTCACTTATTCGTAGTACTGCTATATTTCCTTTGTTCATTTTACAATACAAACTTGTATGCATGACAAGAGGCATTTTCTTTTTCCACTAAGATGGGACCGTGGACAAAGATATTGTAGCATCTGCGGGCACGATACGTTGCAGCATTTGGCAGGAGCAGCCACTCGGATAAGAATGCACCATGGTGATCACTTGATAAGAATGCACCTAATAGGTGAGCCCTCAGAGCCAATCAGTCTCAGAGGTAAGCAGTGCAGCATGTATAGTCCAGTCTTCACGTTGTCTAGTTTCAGGGCTTCGACTAGGATGATATCCTGACAGAACAGAGTAAGTAAACCAACCGGCGGTTTCAATCAATAGTGCAATCACCAAGACGGTAAGTTCATCACTGATATGTGAATTTAATGTTCTCTAGAGAAGCATCAAAATAGTGTATAGAAACATTGTAGCCCCAAAAGAGGTTGGTTAGCAAGTAATTTGTGGAACCAAGACTCCAGTCAAGGGTGGCTTCAAATTCACATTCTTTGGGATCATTAAAGGGCAGCATCTTATTCTTACCGCATTTTTGAAGAAGGCCACATGGGCAGAGATCAAGTGATCAAATGCAGCAACTGATATATAGTCAATCCCTGCAGAATTGCCAATGTCATATGTTAGGTTCACACTAGGCAAGGCAAGTAAATGCATATATTGAGCCACCAAAGGGCATGAACTAACTGAACCTGGGTAGTTCACAATTGCACATGGTTCTAGCAAATATGTTATAATACCGATAAAGCTCCCGTATACTTACCAACTAGCTTGATGTCCGTGTTGTCAACTAACCACTGGGCACCATCCTCTGTAAATCCAACATAACTCATATCACCAGCTGCCTTCCACATGAGCCCCCTACATATCATCTGCTTACTTACATGTTCAATACAGCCTATAGAAAGATCGACTGACGATATGGTGAAAGAATGTAGCGTCTACTTGAATATCTGTTCTTAAAGAGATCATACCTGTCTGTGTTCAATGTCCTGAACAGAACACGACGAACACCTTTCGGTATATTCAGGGATTTCATGGATTCGGCTGCATAGAATTAGTGGGGCATCATATATCAAATACTAGACAGCTTGGATGTGAATCAAATATTTTTAGTAAGAATATCAACACTCATTTTTTTCAAAATGCAGATGTTGGTTTTAGTAAGAATATCAGCTTATTGGAATTGTATCAAACAACATGAATTATATGGAGAAACCAATATCTGAACACATAACCACATTAGTAATGCACATGTTTCTCTCATGTCATGTTAAACTAATCTTGTGACATGATATGAGAAGAAGTTCATTAGCTGTGTGATTCATCATCATTGATGCAATAGAAGAGCTGAGCTCCCTGTAAAAAGGGAGAAGATATCCCGCACACCCTACCTGTTATATTTGTGTGTCTTGGAACATCGACCAGTAAGGCAGGACCTGTCCAGGAACAAGAGTAAGTCAATTGTCAATGCTAATTTCAATGAAGTTTAGCAAGGAAATCTTTCGGGAAATTACATATAAAATGCTAATTGTCAATGAACAAGAGTCTTTTGTCCTTTTTAAACAATTTTAATCGACAGAGTATGTTCTACAGCTACTCCGAATCAGATTCAGAGGACATCAGCTACAAGAAAATGATGTGAGGCGGCCGCAGTCCATGCTGCCAACCATTTAACCAAGGTGATCATACATATGTGCAAAGACGGCAGGCCGGAGACTGACAAAAATGGTCAAAGCCTAGTTCCGATCGCCGATCGGAGAAAACCAGGGACGCTCACCGTTGAGGACATCGAGGTCGAGCGTGTCGACGTCGAGGCCGGCGGCGAAGTGGGCCTGGTTCATGTGACCCGGCGCGTCGACGTGGGTGCCCATGTGGCACTCCATCCGGAGCTCCGACAGGTTGTACTCCGACCCGTCCTCCATGGACGCCTTGAGCCGCACGAGGGGGCCGACCGTCGCGCCGGGCGCGAATGCCGGCATGCTGGGGCGGTACGCGTGCGTGATGTCCAGGATGCGCCCGCCCCCGTACTCCTCCAGCGCCGGGCCGTGGCGCCGGCCTGCCGCGCCTCCTTCGGAGGGGGGAGCGCCGCCGGGCGCCGGCTCGCAGGTGTCGGCCTCCGCGCCCGCGTAGCCCGGGTGCGCGTCGCCGGCCGCCGTGGCGAGAGCACGGCCCGCCGGGAGGAGGACCAGCAGGAGGAGGGTGAGAGCCGCCGCGGCCATGGTGGCCGACTTGCCGCGCCGAGCGCTCACGCTGGACTCCGTGGACTCTGGGGAGTGATGGTAAGAGGAAATTGATGCTCTCGCCTGGTTTCTGGCGTCAGTAGTAAAGTCTGGATGGGACAAGGGGCTGCCGATAAGAAAATTCCGCCGATAAGGCGATAAGTAGGGACCGAGTTGGGTTGACCAAATTGGCAAATTAGATGCCTGCTTCTGTCAGGCTTCAAAGCTGGACAAGAGCAAGAGCCAGATCCTGGAAACCAACCACAGAAAGTGATTCGATCGAATGGACGGATCACGTCTCCTCGTCGGACGCTCATCTTGCCGTTCTAGACGCCGCTGATATTCAGGCGCGTCGGGGTTGGTTTTGCTGGGCCCACTCCACCCGCTCCGTGTAGTACACTAGGCTCGAGCTCTACGCAAGCTGCCGCCTGACCGCAACTCCAATTATCATATCCACGTTGACGAAAAAGGTCGGGCCCCGTTTTATACGTAAAGCAGTGACCACGTATAATTATCCGGATACAAACGTAACACATTCACCCTAGGCGCCTAGATACAGGCATGCTGAAATCAGCTACACCCGATGCATCACAAATAAAACGAACGATAAACAACAAAACATCACTTGAGGTAAACGGCCCAACATCGATGAGTTGAAGCCTCCAGGGCACGACACCGTACTCCCGTCACCGCCCGATCAAAGTGATTTGTGATTTCACCCGGAGGGTCTTGAAGAGGATCGAGGAGCCACGGCGGTGCCTTCAAAAAGAGCGACGCCCACGGGCGTCGTCACCGACGGCCTGTCCAAAGACAGACAAAGTTTTCATCCCAACTCGCACGATCCATGCCTGAAACATGGTACGAGCATATTGCCGTACAACCATTGTCGGTGTCAAAACCGGCCGATCTCGGGTAGGGGGTCGCGAACTGTGGGTCTGAGGATCGAATGTAACAAGGGACACAGGGAACACGATGTTTACCAGGTTCGGGCCCTCTTAATGAAGGTAAACCCTTACGTCCGGCTTGCTTGTATTTGATGAATATAGGGGTTACAAGAGTCGATCTACCTTGAGATCGCAATGGCTAAACCCTAGATGTCTAGTCTATATGAATTTTGATAGCCTCTACGGACTAAACCCTTCGATTTATATACACACTGGAGGGGTCTAGGGTTGTACAGTGTCGGTTTGCAGAAGAAGGGAATTACATATCCGGACGCCAATATTGCCATCCACGCATAGGAGAGTCCTATCCGGACACGGGGAAATGTCTTCTACCTTGTATCTTCACGGCCCATCAGTCTGGCCTATATCACACGGCCGGACACCCGAGGACCCCCTAATCCAGAACTCCCTCAGTAGCCCCTGAACCAGTCTTCAATGACGACATGTTCGGTACGCAGATTGTCTTCGGCATTGCAAGGCGGGTTCCTCCTCCCGATTACTTCAAAGCAATCTTCTGAATAGAAGAACTGTATCTGGCTCTGCATGATAGTCACAACCCTCAACTGTCGGATTTCGGGTTCCGGCAGACCCTCTAGGTTCAAACTCTGGGGTGCACGCGGAGATCTCACCCCCTACCTACCTGCACCTCGTCGCCTCGCAAGGATCTAAACTACACAAAGAGCAACACAAGGGACACAAGGTTTATACTGGTTCGGGCCACCATTATGGTGTAATACTCTACTCCGGTGTGTGGTGTGGTGGATTGCCTCGGGGGTGATGATGAACAATACAAGGGAGAACAGCCTCATGAGGGTCTGCTCTTGGCAGTCTGACGAACTGCTAGAGGGAGTTCGGTCGCTCTCTCTCTCTCTCTCTAGATTGCTTGATCTCTAGCTCTGTTCTCGATTCCCGATCCCTCTACCCTGTGGGTGGCTAGTCTTATTTATAGGCAGAGGCCCTGGGCCTCTACCCAAATATTGAGCGGGAAGGGCGCCAACAATTGGCCATTTTGAAGGGGAACATCTAGTACACTTATCCTGACTAAAGTTGGTCCTCGCCTGTCAAAGGCTCTAACGATGACGCCGGCTTGGGCTCCACGATGACCTCCTTCCTGCCGTTGTGCTGGTCTTGATTTTGTTGCACCGAAATGGTTGCCTTTTCTTGATGCTCTCGCCGCTTTGCCTCCTTCACACCAAAGAGGAAATGAGGACATCATGCTGGGCTGGCGCCTCCCCGCGCCCTTGGCCATCATGGCTTGTGTCATGGGCACCTCTTGAGGTACCCCGCTTGATCTCTCCGCCTCCTCGCGAGCCCGACGAGGCTGCGGCGTGCGAGGAAGCTTCTGTCGTCCGCTTGCAGGCTTGGCCCCTCGCGAGGGTCTTGAGCTTGTGCCGATGAAGATGGGCGTCTTTGGCCACCCCTTGAGCCACGCCGCAGGCCAGCAGCGAGCAAGTCCGGTACCCCGTTCCTGAATGCCGATAGTAGCCCCGGCCCAAGGTGCGCTGGACTTGGCCGAGCATAGAAGCGAAGGGCAAGTCGGCGCGCCGGCCCTAACAGCTCTGCGGGTTTTGGGCGCCCAGCGTGGCGGTTGATTGACGTGGGTGTCTCTGCTTCCCCACGACGCCGGGCGATCGCATCGAATTGACAAGTCCCGCATGCAAAGCGGGTCATGATTACTGTGATCGTGGAGGTCGTCGGTTGGCCTTCCCTTATATAGGCACGGAACGCGCGTGCCCTTCCGGTCCATATCTTCTTGCTTCTCCTTCTTCTCCATCCCTTGCTCCACTTTGCGGCAATGGCTCCGATCCGCCGGTTCTCCGCGGAAGAGAAAGGAAGGGTCCCGACCCGCTTCCGCCGAAGAAACAGCTAGCCCTCTGCCGTCGAGATGAGGGCGCCCGGCAGGAGGTGTCGAGGCCCTGGTATAAGCGGCCGCCGCCAGGGTTCCCGCTGCCCTTGTACACCCGCATTGAGGGCCCTGAAGGAGTTGTCGCCGAGCGCCATGGACGTCGCCGCCATCGGCGCCGGCGGGTCACGGCGGTGCGCGTTGTTCCCCCCGGAGTCCATGCCGAGGGCTCCTCCCGAGAGTTTGTGCTCCACGCCGCCATGCCTCCTCAGTCTTGGATTCGCCTTCCTCCCTCCTTCGCCTTCGCGATTCCGCAGAGGGAGCTCTGGTTGCAACCGCGCCGCTGCAGCACCCTTGCGATCAAGCGGAGGTCGCGGTCGTCGCTCCGGGCAAGGTCTTCATGACTCGAGGTGGGGCGAGATCGCCAGGTTCAGAGCGAGGCGCCCTCGTGATCCACAGAGTACGACGACGCCTTCGTGATGTTCTTCAAGGTCTTCGACGCGAAGGACGCCGCCGGAGTGCTGCCCGAGAGGTGGTCGGGCCCTGCCATGGCGAGACCAGCTCGCCGATCGCTCCCTCAGCAGCTCCTCAGGCGGCGGAGGCATCGGAGGATCCAGCGACTCCGCCGAGCTCTTCGTGACTCCGGAGACGAGCGACGACAGCTACGAGCCCCCGAGCTTGCGTCGCTCTTGGAGCAGGGCGGGCTCGTCAGACCGCCGCCGCCTCTGATCTGGATGAGGTTGGCGCCGGTGCCTGGCGGCTCACTGTTGATGATGGCGTCTCTTGCGGAGGCGCGTGTAGTTAGCGTTCTTTAGGATCTGCTCCCTCTGTTCCCTGCGAGGAGTCGAAAAACGCGCCCCGTGGGGGCTTGTAAGGTGCTTGTGGTTCTGTTTGTTAATATGATCCTTGTCGTGAAGTAGTGCGAGATGCTCATTCCGTCTTAGCTCAGTTCCTCCTTTCGAACCTCACGAGGGCTTGATGCTCTGCGCCGACAGGTTCCGGTCCCAAGGCAGGCTTCAGCCGTCGCTGGTATGCTAGGTCGCGATGCCGTGGTCAAGGCCAGGAGGTGAGCGGCCCGGGGTCCAGTAAGAGCCCCTGAGTCGCGATGCTCAGGAGGTCCCCTTTAGCGCTCAAGCAACCATCGTTCGGTGAGAAAGGAGCGCAACGTTGCTAACACGGGATTGCGTTAGGTGCGAGGTCGGTGCTGCGATAGCTAGTGTTTCCGGAGGATGACTTATCTCGGGAGTCAGGAACCGCTTCCTGGTGCGGCGTTAGGTCCGTGCATCGGCAGATGAGGAGTTGCCTGGCGAGGTCCCCGCGTGCCTCTTCCCTCTCGCCTTTACTCCCCTTTCTGCTCTACGTCCTCGGGTCCCGGCCCTCGAGCGGGGCTCAGTCGTCGCTAGTATGCCAGGTCGTGATGCCGTGGACAAGGCCAGAGGGTGAGGGCTGGAGAGCTAGTAGGAGCCCATGAGTCGCGATGCTCAGGTACCCCCCTTTAACGTGCAAGCGGTTCGCGCGGACGAGAGTGAAGAAGACGCCGTGAGGGCCTCGCCTGGCGCTGCTCCTTGAAGAGATCATGCAGGCTCATCACAAGAAGAACAAGAGTTCGCCATGACAATCGGCGTCGGCCGTTGGTTGCTCGAGGAGGTGACGAGGCATCAAGGCTTGACGAGGTGGCGCCGCAGCGGGCTGCCGCGCCGAGCTCGGCCATTCAGGTTTGTCGGCGTTGCGGGGGCGGACCCATGCATAGCGTCGTGCCGTTAGGGAGCAGCTCCATCGATTGGTGTCAATCGGCGGGCGACTAGGTCAAACACGTTAATCACGAAGGAGCAAGCTCATTTAGATAGGTGCAGGGAAGGCAGACATCGCTGGGTCTGGCCCGAGCGACTTGGGGATGATGCAGCCCGAGGGGCGCCCCCAATAAGGTAAGCTAGAAACACGAAGCAAAAGGGATACATGCCGCAGGGATGGACCCACGCGGCCTGGGAATGATGCAGCCCTGGGGGGGGGGGCTCTCTTAGCTGAAAATGAAACTCGAAGGATGTCACCTGATAAAGTTGAAGACGAAGGGATGCTGAAGTAGCAGACGTCGTGGGCTGCGGAAGCCGATCTTCACGAGCCCCCAGGCCCAGGAGCCTCGGAAGGCTCCGGAGGCGCTGGTGGCTCCTTGCGGGCTATCTCCATCTCCGCCGGGACTGCGGAACGCCTGGCCTCTTGAGCCTCCAGGATGCTCCTCATGAGGCGCTGGCGCGTGGCAGCCGCGTTCGGCATGCCGTAAGGCATGCGAACGTAGCTGTGGGGTGGACCTTCACAGCGCCCCACGCGTGAGGGCCAGAGGCGCTCCTGATAGGCGGCTCGGTTGAGCCCTGGTATGTCGATGCAGACGCGCAGCCCACCATCCTCGCTGGATGGGGAGCTACGGCGGTGGCGGCGGCTGCCACTCATGACTCTTGACTCCTGCAACTCCTGAATGATCTGGCTGACGAACTCCTGAGGGTTTGGCCCTCCTTGCCTCGATCCTTCCTGAGGGAAACATGCTTTGAAACACGCCTCCAAGTGGTGCCCAAGTGCCTCCCTCGTGATCTTAGCAAGGTCGGTGGCCCTCCAGGAGAGAGCCCCCGAGCCTTGCTCGAGGAGGGCGCCAGGCGCGCCTTCCTATGCGACAAAAGGAGGTGCCCCCTGAACAGGCGCTGACCCTGAGGGGCCTGCCTCCCGAGGGGTCGGGCCAGGCGATGTCTTCTTCTTCTTGGTAGCAGCCTCGGGGAGCCTCCCGCTCCTGTGATCTGGGTCTTCAAGTGACGCGGCTTGAAAAGCACGCTCCAGGGAGCACACTGCGTTTCTCTCTTCACAAGGCACCGTGATGACTCCGCCGCTTCTTGGCATCTTGAGGACGTTGTAGCCGTGATGAGTCACGGCCATGAATTTGGCCAAAGCTGGGTACCCGAGGATGGCATTGTATGGCAGGTGAATGTGGGCGACGTCGAAGTCGATGAGCTCGGTCTTGATGGTTATCATCGCGCCCGAAGGTGACAGGGAGGCGGACCTGCCCAATCAGAACTGTGGAGCCATCGGTGACTCCGGAGAAAGGCTTGGTTGGCTGAAGCTGATTGTAAGGCACTTGGAGATTGTTGAATGTCTCTATGGACAAGACATTGAGCCCTGCTCCGACATCGATGAGGGTCCTGGTGACTTGCACGCTGCTGATGAATGGGGAACAAAGCATCAGAAGGACTCCGGCTATGGCCGCGCACTTGAGCTGATCCGCTGAGCTGAACGTGATGGCGCACGCTGACCACCTGAGAGGGCGGGTGGCTTCGAGCTTGGGGAGGACTGCATTCACTTCGCGGGCAAACTGCTTGAAGATGCGTTGAGAGGCTGGGGCTTGAGCTCCGCCCAGGATGCAAGCGATTGCGCGCGGCTCCTGGAAGCCCCCAGCCCCCTCGTCCTGATGATGGTATTCGTTTCTCCTTGGCTGCGGTGGCAGAGGAGGGAGGCCTGCGTTTCCTTGCGGGCGATCCTCGCAAGGCTGATCCCTCCAGCCTCCCTCGCGAGGCTGATCCTGCCAGCGGTCCTCGCGAGGTCGGTCACGCCACCCTTGGCGAGGGCCACGGTCTTCCAGCGTCTGCGTTTCTTCCTCCTCCTCGGCCGTAGCCTCGATCACTGCGGTCGGGCGTCGACCGATCGCCCTTCTCGCCGGGCTCTGAGTTCTTGACATTCGTTGGTGTTGTGGGTGTGGAGGTCGTGGTACACGCAGTACGGCTGCCCTTGGAAGACTCGGGCTGATCCTGCCTCGCTTGGTGTGCGGATTACGCCATGAGCACGACAGCCCCTTTGCGCTTCACGTCCTTGACCTTGGGCTTCTTCTCTTCTAGGTGCATGGCCGGCAACTCGAGGAGGGAAAGACATCCTTCCTCAGCCTGGCGCGCTTGGTCGCCAAGTTGAACAGCTCAGGGCGTGCACGGTCTTCATGCATCGCCAGATTCCTCCTTCATCTTGGCGTCACGCACACCGTCGGAGAAGGCTGAGATGATGGCCTCCTCGGTCACCTTGGGAATCTTGAGGCGTGCGTTGTTGAAGTGCTGGATGTACTTCTGCAGGGTCTCTCCTGGTTGCTACTTGATGCGGCGCATGTTGCTCACGGCAGGAGGCCGGTCGCGAGTGCCTTGGAAGTTGGCGATGAAGCGGGTGCGCATCTCGTCGCAGGAGGAGATCGTGCGAGCCGAGTTCGAGCCAGCAGTGCGGGCACCGTCTTTGGCGCCATGGGAAACCAGTTCGCCATGACCTTCTCGTCCCGTTGGCGGCTTGATGCCTAGCTTCGTGAGCTGGAGGAACTCGCAGGTCGGCCGTGCCGTCGTAGCGAGGAGGCAGGTCTGCTTGAACTTGCCGGGCCACGCGACGCCGTGAGCTCGGCGGTGAAAGCGCTGGCAGCTGGCGATGTACCACGGAGGCCTTTGGTGACGAAGGGCTTGGTCTTGCGGGTCCCCGTCTTGCTGCCGCCGGAGCAGCGCTGGGTCTTAGCGTCTTGAGCAGAGCGCAGCCATGACGGGCGGTGCGAGGAGCACTCGGGCAGCTTCTTGAGGCGAGGACCTCTTGACAGCTCTGCTCTTGCTGCTTATTGGTGCAGACGGAGTGGGTTCCACCCGGGGCCACGCGCCTTGGGGCCAAGGTGCCTTCTTGAGGGGAAGCGGAGGCGCCCCGAGCTTCATCGCCCGTGCAAGGCGGGCGTGGTGCGATGAAGAGGACGGCGCGGAGCCCCTGCGCCGGACGAGCTTCGGTGACGCGGTCGAGCCACTCCTCGTGACGTCGTCGATGGGCGGTAGCGCAGGAGCTCGTTTGTCGCGATGAGCGCGCTCGAGTTTCCATGGCGCGCGAGCGCGCGAGACGAAGAACCAGCTGGGCGAAGAAGGAGTAGTGGTACGGCTGTCTCGCCTCACGGACGGATCTTTGGGGCGATGCTTGCTTGCTCGTTCCCCGGGTCGATGGCGGCGTTGATGGCGGCAAAGCAGGAACGGCGGGCGGCCGACGGGGCCGTCTGGCGACGCAGGTGGCGAGAGCGGCCCGGCCTTCAGCGCTGAGCCCGACGAGCGTCCGACATGGATGCGATGGGCGGCGAAGAACAGGCGGCGGAAGACGGATTCCGTGCACCTACAGCGCGTCAAATGTCGGATTTCGGGTTCGGTAGACCCTCTAGGTTCGAACTCTGGGGTGCGGCGAGATCTCACCCCTACCTACCTGCACCTCATCGCCTCGCAAGGATCTAAACTACACAAAGAGCAACACAAGGGACACAAGGTTTATCTTGGTTGGGCCACCATTGTGGTGTAATACTCTACTCAAAGTGTGGTGTGGTGGATTGCCTCGAGGGCTGATGATGAACAATACAAGGGAGAACAGCCTCGCGAGGGTCATTCTTGGCGGTCTGATTTAACTGCTAGGGGAGTTCGGTCGCTCTCTCTCTCTAGATTGCTTGATCTCTAGCTCTGTTCTCGATTCGATCCCTCTACCTGTGGGTAGCTAGTCTTATTTATAGGCAGAGGCCTGGGCCTCTTCCCAAATATTGAGCGGGAAGGGCGCCAACAATTGGCCATTTTGAAGGGAACATCTAGTACACTTATCCCGACTAAAGTTGGTCCTCGCTTTGTCAAAGGCTCGACGATGACGCGGCTTGGGCTCCACGATGACCTCCTTCCCGCCGTTGTGCTGGTCTTGGTCTTGTTGCACCGAAATGGTTGCCTTTGCTTGATGCTCTCGCCTGCGCTTGCCTCCTTTGCACCAAAGAGGAAATGAGGACACTGCGCGGGCTGGCGCCCTCCTGGCGCCCTTGGTCGTCATGGCTTGCATCATGGGCACCTCGTGAGGTACCCCACCTTGATCTCTCCGCCTCCTCACGAGCCAGCCTGACGAGGCCGTGCCTGAGGAAGCTTCCTGTCGCTCCGCCCCACGAGGCTTGGCCCCTCGCGAGGGTCTTGAGCTTGTGCTGATGAAGATGGGCCGTGCTGGGCCACCCCTTGAGCCACGCCGCAGGCCGCAGGCAGGCAAGTCTGGGTACCCCCGTTCCCAGAACGCCGACATCAACCATGAAGGCAAAATATTTAATCAAAATAATATCTGTCAACTGACAACTTTTCGGCGAAAAGCCACATCTGGCCTCTCTGACATTTCGAACCGTTTTTCGCCTCCCCCTTCGCGTTTCGAGGCGCAGCCTCTATTGACACGTCTTGTCAAAACAGAGATCGTGTTCGCTTGTTGCGGGATCCTCATCAATACGGCTTTGGGTAATCCAACCGTGTCATTCGCACGACCCCTTGGGAACAGGCGAGTTTTAAGGCTTGAGGGGGGAGGGGGGGGGGGGCGCTTGATATTCATTGCCTATATGTGGATAAGGATCCCTCTTTTCTCCCCATGCCTTCTTCCTTCTCATGTTTTCCCATCGTCAAGCTCCAATGCCCAAGCTTCAATCTTTTCCACCGCCACCAACCTATCCAGCCATGTCCGGATCTGGTTCAAAGGGCAAGTGGGAGGCCTCCTCCATTACGGAGAAGGACGTAAAGGAGCTCTGGGAGGCGGGATATCTGTCTGCGGACATCGCCCACAGGCTCCCTGCCAAGGAGCAAATCATCCCCACCCCGGAGCCCGGCGAAAGGGTTGTGTTCATCCCTCACTTCCTCCGCGGGCTAGGGTTTCCCCTCCACCCCTTTGTCCGCGGCCTCATGTTCTACTATGGGCTAGATTTCCATGATCTAGCCCCAAATTCTTTCCTCCACATCTCGGCGTTTATCGTCGTGTGCGAGGCGCTACTCTGCATCCCCCCACACTTCGGCCTATGACTAAAAGTATTCAATGTGAAGCCGAGGGTGGTCGATGGGCAGCACGCGGACTGCGGCGGCGCCATGGTCAGTAAACTCCCCAACGCCACTTGGCCTAAAGGGGCCTTCGTGGAGACCGCCAAGGTGTGGCAACAGGAGTGGTTCTACATCACCGAACCCCGCGGCGCTAGGTGGGCGGCCACTCCTGAGTTCAGATCCGGGCCCCCTATGCGGCTCGCGTCGTGGACCAACAAGGGTCTGGACTGGGGATCAACTGCAGAAGTGTTGATGCTGCAAAAGCGCATCACAAACATGATAGGTAAGAACACCAGTCTCACTAACATGATTCAGGTGATGTTGTTCCGCCAGATCCTCCCCTACCAGCTCCGGCCCCTCCACATGTGGGAGTTTAATCCAGAAGTTCTGTGGACCCTGCAACACTTCTTCGGCACAACGCACGAAGAGATCTGGAAGCTGCTCTTCAAGGCCCAGAAAAACATGGCCGAAGAAGACCGAAGACATCGGCCTCGACAGCGAGAATCCGGCCACTCCGGTAAGTGCGTTATTTCGGAACATACCTTTGGTCCATAAATTCTTAGGCATAATGGGTTTTCTGTCCCTCGCATAGGGATAGATAGCGAAGGCAGAGCGGATCAAGTGTTCGACACCGTTGCCTGAAGATCCGGCCACACCCCAGCTTACGAAGATGCCCTATCAGGCGCCGGAGAAGAAAGCCATGAAGAAGAGCAAGGAGGCCAAGGGCGACCTCTGCCATAAGGGTACTTCGGACGCAGTGTCCGGAAAGACCGAAATCCCCTCCTCGCACGAGGGAGACGAAGACGAAGAGGAGGAGGAGGCGGAAAGTGACTCCCCTCTCAAGGGGAGGAAAAAGAAAAGGGCGGCCTCCCTAGAACCGGAGGGGGAGGCGTCCAAGAGGGGGAAGATGACCCTCTCGGATGGTTCAGATTCATATGCCGAGCCCATCCTCGAGAGGCTTCCCAGGGCGAAGCCCCTGGCCGCATCGTATGTATCAAAATGATATATTACCAGTATTTGTTCTTTTATGTTTTTAATATAACATATTATGTTGTGTGTATTTCATCCCTGCCCGTGACCTCCCCAACCCATCGCTATCTGAGGGGAGTTCTCTGCCACCGGATATGGAAGAGAGCGAGACGCCTCCGCGAGCCTCTCCACCAATTGTCGTGGATGACACCGAGGTGTTGTCCCGAAGGGCCTCTCCGGGCCATGGAGGGGTGAGTGAGGCTGTCAAGACGGGACCTGAGGGTGATGCCACGGTTGCCGAAAACATGGGGGGTGCAACCCCCATGGAGACCGGTGGTGGGGGCCCTGACCAGCCCGGCCCCCAGCCGAACATTATTCCGGAGACCCACATGGCTCCAGAATCGAGCGAGCAACCCCCTTTGAAGGAGGGGGGAGCGTCGATTCCGACAGAGACCTCCACTAATCCGGAGGCGCCGAACGCTCTGGTGGAGGCACTATGACGTGCTTCCATCGTGGAGGAGCACTGCACCCTAATGGGTGTGGTGGTTGAGAAGGTTCAGTCGGCTAAGAGCGGGCTGCATGAAGCCTTCACCAGCCTGCTAATAGGCTTCGAGGTATGCGACGTAATACTCTTAGATGCTTCTCATATGAAGGAAATATGCCTGTATATAGATAGTAGCCCCTAAGACTATGTTCAGTTTTGAAAAAAGCCGAACAGAGGATCACATAGTATTAAGAAGAGGTGACGTATTTTTCTATTTTATAACAGGCTTCCCTGTTGGCGGCAACCGCCCAGGCCGCTGAGGTTTCCGAACTCAATCAGAAACTAAAGCTGGGCTGATGATGATTGATCGCATTAATAAGCGGTTCGATGAGTCTCAAGGTATGCGTGTATGTTAAAAGAGCTAGATCGTATATCTTAGGTGACAGGCAAACTCAGAGTGTAACTCATGTACTGCTGTGTCTATGAGTGCAGGTGGCGCGGCCGAGGTCGAAACCCTCAAGAGAGCCCTTGCATAGGCCAAGAAGGAGGCGAGGGCAAATAAAGCAGCCACTGATAAAGCGACTGCGGAACTGAAGACCGAATAGGTCGCCTGCCGCCAGCACGAGGAGAGGGTGGCCGAGGTGGAGCAAGAGCTGAAGGACGCCATCAGCAAGCACAAGGCCTTAGAGGAGAAGCGTACGACCCAAGCGGCCGATCTCACCAAGGCCCTCTAAGAGGCTAAAGAGGCGCAGACCGAGTCCCGGAGTGCTCGGGAGGAGATCTGGCAGGCCGAAAAGATAGCGGCTGGTAAGCCCTTTCTCTTGCAGAATATATTTGGGGGGTCAGAGATATGCCTTGCTCACTCGACTGTGGAGTTCTCCAGACGCCTTTGCGGATCTTGCGAGGAGTGCGGCCGACGCCGCACAGTTCTTCCGAGCACAGGAGGGGAGCTCGACAGAGAAGCTGTTCTGGTCACAGTTCCTGGCACCGGAGCACCCGGTGCTGTTGAACAACCAGATGAAGCAACTGGTGGAGCTGCACAGGATGTCTGGTTTGGCCATGAGGGACGTCATAGTTCGCTATGGCCGCCCGAACCCATTCCAAGCAGCTACTTCGGCTTGGTGAGGTGACTCGTTGATGCGCTGCCCCGAGTTGAAGACGTAAAGCGCTCGGCGTGCATAGAGGGTGCGCGGATGGCCTTTGCCCGTGTCAAGATGCACTGGGCGAAAATGAAGGCCACCGTCGTGGCGACCGAAGGCCCACCCGAAGCCAAGGACCACCGCAAGCCAGAGCGGTACTTTAACGATGTCCTGGCGGGTGCCCGAATAGTAGAGGGCCAATGCTCAAAAGATATCATGTTTGAGTGAATGTAATATGTTTATCCAGACTTTGTGTTATGAACCAAGGCCTATAATATATGTATGCGTTTATCTGAAATTATTTTCCTCTTGTGCGGCCGTTTCAATTCTGAAAGTTTGCCAGTCGTCGGCTTCAGTCCCCACGTAGATGCTACACGGGTGTTCAGTATAGCGCACGATCACACTTGACCCAACGTCTTGGTCCGTAAAGGAGGTGTCTGCGCAACGAACCAGGCAATTAGACTATGCGGCTTTACTACTTTCACTTAGCCATAGGAGTTTGACATTGGGGCTAAGTACTAGCCCATGGTGCGTATGCGGCCATCCGAACTAGGATGCCTTGAGCGCATGACTGAGCGAATGCCAGCCCCTCGTGTAGTACAGAGTAAATCGCAAAATATTTGTAGCAAGTCGGCGATTCGCCGACTAGCTCTCGCCATATCATGACAGTCAATTTTCGGCTTTCTCTACTGAGGTGTTTAACCGGACTAACCAGAAACACAATCACAGTAGTTCTCCCTTTACTACCTTAGCCGAACGAGCGGAACGTAAGGTGGTGATCACAGGAGCCAGGCAACCCAACTATTGACCAAAGACATGATTCGGAGCTGGTGCACATAATGAAATATTCGGGACACCAAACTATTCACTAGAAAGTGTTCGGACTTTTGAAAATATGCGTGGCCGAATAGAGCCCCCAGATTTTAGGCCGGGCCAAAGGATGTCTGGCAATCTGAAGCAAGGAGGGAATACATATGGTAAAATAAACCAATACCAAACAGGGGCAATAAACTGTTTCCTTTATACTCTGATTAATATGTTAAGACGTGCTATTATAGATAATGCCATAAACGTCGAGGCTATTTTACATGCCCAGAATTTGCACACAAGGGGAAGCTGTATACAGGGCTTTAAAAGAAAAAGGTAGTCTTGAAGATCCCATTGATGCCCTGCCGCATGTCTGTGCCACTTCTCCTTGGTAGAAAATCCTTTGCGAGGAGTAGTTCAATGGTCGTTTGTACGAAAGGGGTCCGGAAAGAGCCCTTGTATGACCCTATGCTAGCTAGGTTTTAATGAACCTGTAGTATGGGAAAAAAGGATCAGAGAAGAAAAGTTAAGGTCAAATAGGTCAGGCCGCACTATAGACCTTATCCGCAGTGAGCCTCCGTCGTTGGCCAGGGTATTTTGAGTGCGTAATTATGCACACACGATACGTATGTCGCGGTTGTGTGGGGCGATCGGCGGAGGCAAAACTGCTAGTCTAGCTCTGAATCGACCGAGCTGTCATTCTGGAGAGTAGGCCGGACTCACTTACAAGTGTCCGAGGTCTTGATGGCCGATGAAGTGTTCGGCTTGATGAGGCTGCTCTGTACCTCGGCTGCGAGGGTCGCGGTGTGCTCCTCAGTATGGGAGGGAGCGCTCCATGTTTCCAACGACTGTGATAACGCCGCGTGGTCCAGACATTTTGAGTTTTAAGTAAGCATAGTGCGGGACTGCGTTGAAACGGATGAAGGCAGTTCGTACGAGCAGTGCATGATAGCCACTGCGAAAGGGAACAATGTGGAAGAACAAGTCTTCGCTTCGGAAGTTATCCGGTGAGCCAAAGACTACTTCTAATGTTAATGAACCCGTGCAGCGGGCCTCTACGCTGGGTATCACCCCTTTAAAGGTGGTGTTACTAGGCTTGATTCTTGATGGGTGAATACCCATTTTACGAACAATGTCTTGATAGATCAGGTTAAGACTGCTGCTGTCATCCATAAGGACTCGTGTGAGATGGTATCCATCAATGATTGGATCGAGGACCAGGGCTGCCGAACCTCCATGACGGATACTGGTCGGGTGGTCCCTGCGATCGAAGGTGATCGGGCAAGCCGACCATGGATTGAATTTTGAGGCGATAGACTCTACGGCATAGACGTCCCTTAGTGTGCGCTTGCGCTCCCTCTTGGGAATGTGTGTGACACACATCATATTCACTGTTTTCACCTCAGAGTGAAATTTCTTCTGTCCCCCTGTGTTCGGTGGGCGGGGCTCATTATCATCCTCGTTTGGTGGCCCTTTCCCCTTTTATTCGGTATTTAGCTTACCGGCCTGCTTAAAAACCCAACAGTTTCTGCCGGAGTGGTTGGCAGGTTTGTCAGGGGTGTCGTGAATCTGGCAAGGCCGGCCGAGTATTTTGTCCAAATTAGATGGACAATCCCTATTTCCTTTGAATGGCTTCTTCTGCTGACCGGGTTTAGAGCCACTGAATCCGGCGTTGACCACTGTATCTTCAGTTTCTTCGTTGTTGTTTTGACGCTTGTGTTTGTTACGTCGTGGCCTTTCGTTGCCATCCCTGATTTCGGAGGTGCCAAGGTCGCTGGTACTGTTGCTTCTACGAGCTAACCAGCTATCTTCTCCCGCGCAGAAGCGGGTCATGAGTGCGGTCAAAGCTGCCATAGACTTCGGCTTTTCTTGACCGAGGTGGCGGGCGAGCCATTCGTCGTGGACCTATGTTTAAAGGCCGCTAGAGATTTGGCGTCCGACAATCGATGATTTGATTCTTTTTAATTAAGAATCGAGTCCAGAGTTTACGGGCTGACTCTCCGGGTTGCTAGACTATGTGACTAAGGTCATCGGCGTCCGGTGGCCGGACATAAGTACCTTGGAAGTTGTCTCGAAAGGCATCCTCCAAATCTTCCCAGATGCCAATAGAGTTCTCTGGGAGGTTGTTTAACCAGTGCCGTGCTGGTCCCTTTAGCTTTAGGGGGAGGTATTTGATGGCGTGGAGATCATCACCGCGAGCCATGTGAATGTGGAGAAGAAAGTCTTCAATCCATACAGCGGGATCTGTCGTTCCATCATATGCTTCGATGTTTACGGGTTTAAACCCTTCTGGAAACTGGTGCTACACTACCTCATCGATAAAGCACAAAGGGTGTGCGGCGCCTCTGTATCGGGCGATGTCATGACGGAGTTCGGATGACATCTGTGTTCGGTTTTCAGCCCGGGTGAGGTTATGCTTATCGCGCCAAGCTTGATGGTTGTCATCTCGCGTTGGAGCATGCCCCCTTGATCCATAGATTGATCTAGCCTGACCGGCTCTGTTGTCCACGTCCTGGCGTAAATCGTAGGTGTAGCCCGGAGCCGCTACCTCTTTGCCTCGATGGTGAGGTGGCGTGGGCTTGTGTTTGGCATAAGCAGCCGCTTTGTCTCGTCCATGTGGTGGTCGGTCTGGTTCATCAGTGTGATTATATCTTGATGGTATTGGCTCAAGGGCCTCGTCATCGAATTGTGGCAGTAGCTGACGCTTCAGATAACTCTTTATTGGGTGCTCGAGGCCGTACTGCTCGGCGGCTAGTATCTGTGTCCATCTGTCGTGGAGCGTATCCTGTTCGGCTTGAAGTTGTTGATGTTTCCTTTTTAGGCTCCTCGCAGTTGCGATTAGCTTTTTCTTAAAGCACTCTTGCTCGAGGGGTCCCTCTGGCATGATGAAGTCTTCGTTGCCGAGGCTGACATCCTCCTCGGAGACCAGTAGATAGTTACTATCCTTCTAATCCTCATTTCTGACAGGCTCGTTGGGGTTAACTTGTCCCTCCTCCCATTCATCCTGCTCGGACACAGGCTCGGTGGGGTCTTCGGCATCATCCGGAGTGTTGTTGTCTCCAGTGCCGGTATTGCTTTCCTTTTCACAACGCGACTTTGAGCGGTGTCGCTGACGCCGACGTTTTGATGGTGCCTCGACGGGCTTGTCCTCAATCGGATCCTTCCTGCCATCATCGTCGTCCTTTTTGGGTGTATCCACCATATACACATCGTATGTGGAGGTGGCCGTCCAACGCTCGGTGATAGGCGGATTCTGGCCTGGTACATCTCCGACATCGTCGTCCATACCGTCGATGTCTTCGGAGGTGTGATCTAGCATGTCAGTCAAGTCTTCGACAATGGCTATTAGGTGGGTGGTGGGTGGGACGTAAAATTCCCCGCTCTCAGACCCTAGTCCGGGCTGGGCGTGGTTCGGAGGTAATACTTCCGTAATGGTGAGAGATTGCATTAAGTCCAGGGCCTCGTTTAGGAGCTAAGGCTGGACGGGGAACTGAGGACCTGCGGAGCTGGGCATGGTACGCTCTACCTGGCCGTGCTCACTGGATGCAGGCCTTGAGATTTCGGAATTGGCATCCAGAGGTGAGTTCGGCTCCCCAATGATAGGGAGAGTCCTGTTTGATTCTAGGTTTGCCGAAAATATAGTCGCCTCTCGGTCTCCGACAGAGAGCTCCATAGTAGGAGAGAGTCCGGTGGGTTTCAAACTCCCGTCTTCGGGTGATGTGGTCTGCTCTGGATCTAAGGCCAGGGCAGGGGTGATAGTGCTTGATGATGGATCTGACGGGTTTCCTTCTTGAAGATGAGGAATAGCAGTCGAGGCCATGAACCCTTCGAAGATTAAGTCTCCTCGGATATTAGCAGGCTCTCGAATCTGATCTGATGACCAGGGGCGTAGCTGTCGATCTGTTCAAGGTGACCAATTGAATTGGCACGCAGAGCGAAGCCGCGAAACACAAAAAGTTGACTAGGGAGAAAAGTTTCCCCAGAAACAGCATCATTGTTGATGATCGAATGAGCCATCGAACCTTCTGCCGACAACACAGTGGAACTCTCAATGAAAGAACCAATGCCGGTGTCAAAACCAGCCAATCTCGGGTAGGGGGTCCCGAACTATGCGTCTGAGGATCGAAGGTAACAAGGGACACAAGGAATACGATGTTTACCCAGGTTCGGGCCCTCTTAATGGAGGTAAAACCCTACGTCCTGCTTGATTGTATTTGGTGAATATAGGGGTTACAAGAGTCAATCTACCTCGAGATCGTAATGGCTAAAACCCTAGCCTATATGAATTCTGATAGCCTCTACGGACTAAACCCTCCAGTTTATATACACACCGGAGGGGCCTAGGGTTGTACAGAGTCGGTTTGTAGAAGAAGGGAATTACATATCCGGACGCCAATATTGCCATCCACGCATAGAAGAGTCCTATCCGGACACAGGGGAAGGTCTTCTATCTTGTATCTTCATGGCCCATCAGTCCGACCCATATCACACAGCCCGGACACCCAAGGACCCCCTAATCCAGGACACCCTCAACCACCAACGACCGCCGATCGCCAGCCACCACGCCGCCCTCATGACCATGATAGCCAGCCATCATCTGAGCCACGGGCTCAGCCCACAACCACTGCGCTCCCAACCCCAGGGCCGCCGCCTCGGCATCCACGACCATCCCACCATCCTCACCACGAACCACCGTGCCACTGACTAGCAAAGGGGCAAAAGTCCACTCCTTTCCACCCCAGAACGCACCCTTGGTAAGACTGGAGTTCTTCTGAGCAAAGGAATGAGGAGAACTCGCACCATCACCGCTGCGCTACCCCATCCACCAGCCGAGGTGGCCACGACAGAGGTAGCCACGCGCATCCCTTGCCATCCGTAGCCTGTGCCGCTACAAGATCAGGCCAGGCTAAACACCGCTAAACTAGCTGCAACCCACGTCTTCGACCTCCCAACACGCACCAACCACCACGTCACCTACTCCACCAGCCGCCGGCCATGGCAGAGCAGGTCGCTCATGACCTAGGTGACATGCAGCCCCCGTTGCACGACGGGCCGCCGACGCCAGATCGACCATATCTGGCCGGGACCGTCCCACATGACACCACATGAGAAGACGTCGCTGCACGCCGCCAGGGCCACAAGACGCCACTGCACCACCGCCATGCAAAGTCGTCGCCACCCATCACGCCCAATGCCACACCGCTGGGCCCCGCATCAGCATAATGTCTCAGCACATTGCGCCATCCCGTGCTATCCGCCACCAAGAAGAGAGGAAACAGATCCTCGCCACCACCAACGCCGGTCGAGCTTTGCCCGGCAGCGCCTCATGGTGGAGGCGGGGGAGAGAGGCCGGAGGAGAAGGAAGGTGGAGTGGCGTGCTAGGGTTGCCCTAGAGGACGCTTGTGGGAGCGGCTGGGGGGAGAAGCCTTCATTTGATCGTATCCATGTTCTATTTTTTTTGCGGGTGATCTCGGCGTGGAGGCTGCTCGGAAGATGGACGCCGAGAGGGACCGCCGGATTTGGGACCGTGTACTCACCCCAGAGGCCACCGTCGACAATGGCACATGGCCGAAGTGGGATGCACCCGCCCTGGACCGCTCCTCTCCATCGAGGCCCGCAATGTTGGCACCCGCGCATGGCCGGCGTGGGACAAGGCTACCTTGGCCCGTTTCCATGAGATTGATGTGGCCAATGCCACATATCGGACCAGCAAGTCCTGCCTGTTGCGGCCGCAACTAGTTTAGTTACTTTTAGTTAATTTTTATTTATTTTCACTTTTTGAGAAAAGTTAGTTTATTTGGTTGTCTATACTAATAAAAGCCATGGTGTGACTCATTTTCCACCCCTTTCTATGAATGAAATCGTTTGTAATTCTACTTTACATGAATCTGTTATTGTTCAAAGCAAAAACTATGTGTATTGTGCGTTGGTGAGTGGGGAATTAAGGGGAAAGAGTTAACCAATGACATACGAGTCCCACACACATGGAAATTCTGGAGGGTGTATTCTTTTCAATTTTGAGATTGCACGTGGAATCTGGAGTCTCCGTATTCCTAGCAATCACCTCCATCATGATTATGGCGATCCATATTTTTGACGATTCTACCAAAGTTGCTCTAACACTTTTTTCTCGAGAAAACGCATGAGCGTGGCGTTTCATATATTGATAGGAAGAGAGAGGTGAAAGAATACCCGTGCAGAAAGTTACGCCTTGGCCCATGGGATAAAGCTCATATTACAAGAGGCTAATTTTCCCTAACCGCCCTCCTAGACAACTCAAGCAAACAGGGGGCCATGTCAGCCTTGAAGAACCCTGCCTGAACCCACTATGATGCGACCTGCATAACCTGGCGAAGGATGTCCCGCATGGGTGGAGTAGCACCGTCGAAAACCACCACATAGCGGTGCTTCCACGTCTCCGAGAGCACTAGAGTCACGAAAGTGTTGATGTCCTGCCGGGGTAATCTAGCGACATATGCCAATGGGTGACTTATCATGGATGGGGACAAGAGTACGTCGTCGGGCCCTGGAAGCGGGAGTGAGCGAGATATCGAACGCCTATGAGTCTTACCCAGGTTCGGGGCTCTCCGAGGAGATAACACCCCTAGTCCTGCTTTGCTGGGTCTCCCCATGATGACTATGATCAGATAGGTGGCTACAAGGTTGCTCCTTGATTTGTTCGGCTAGAGGAAGAAGAAGGGCAAGGCTAGCTCCTTTGCTTCTCTAGCTATATGTGTGTGTATTTGCGTGGGTGTTGAACCCCTTGCATGGGTGAGCCTGGGGGTTTATATAGGCCTACCCCCCAGGGGTACAATGGTAATACGGCCGGGTGCAGGACCCAGATGTCAATGTCTTGGGGCGCCGGGTTCTCCGCTGACTGCTGGGGCCCACTGCTTGGTGGGTCCCGCTGGCTGCCGTGAAGTAGGGCCCGCCGCCTGCAGGCCACGCTGATTGCCTTTTGTTGTACCCTCGTCCTTGATGACGGAGGCCTTGTCGAGGGGCACATGGCTACAGTCCCGCCGCCTGGCGGGCGCTCACTGTAGCTGAGGGAGTCCTGGATTAGGGGGTATCCGGACAGCCGGACTATATCCTTTGGCCGGACAGTTGGACTATGAAGATACAAGATTGAAGACTTCGTCTCGTGTCCGGATGGGACTCTCCTTGGCGTGGAAGGCAACCTTGGAGATACGGATATGTAGATCTCCTCCCATTGTAACCAACTCTGTGTAACCCTAGCCCCTCCGGTGTCTATATAAACCGGAGGGTTTAGTCCGTAGGACAACAACAATCATACCATAGGCTAGCTTCTAGGGTTTAGCCTCCACGATCTTGTGGTAGATCAACTCTTGTACTACTCATATCATCAAGATCAATCAAGCAGGAAGTAGGGTATTACCTCCATAGAGAGGGCTCGGACCTGGGTAAACATCGTGTCCCTTGCCTACTGTTACCATCTGCCTTAGACGCACAGTTTGGGACCCCCTACCCGAGATCCGCCGGTTTTGACACCGACACCCGCCTTGGAGGCCGCACTCTCAGTGGCGATAGAGCCGAATGCTGACTTTACCCCTCGCGAGAACTGTGCTGCCAAACCATTGGATTCAATCCTGGCCACAGGCTCCGAACCGCCCGCGTCCGTGCCTATCAAATCCGATTGGGCACCGATCACCAAAGAAGGCAATGGCGATAAGACAGTGGAGGATGACCCCTCCAAGAAGCAACCCAAGCGCCGACGTCAGCGGTGCCGCTCTAAGTCTCTCCATAGCAAAAGTAGTGATACCGGCACAAGAGACAATAGCACTCCGGACAGTGCCGAAGACGACGATAATCCCCTCCAGCAAGATTTAGAGCTGGAGGATGAACAAGACAGCCCCCCTGAGCGGGCAGCAGACGGAGAAGCGGAGGTGTAGGATCTTGAGAAGAGGTGTCTAGAGGGGGTGATTAGACACTAAGTACCAAAGTTGCAGTTTTAACCTTATTAAAGTTTAAGTGGAGTTTAGGCACAAGTTTAACTTTCTCAATACATAACAAGCAAGCATGCAAAGAGTATATGAGCAGCGGAAAGTAAAGCATGCAACTTGCAAGAATGTAAAGGGAAGGGTTTGGAGAAATCAAGCGCAATTGGAGACACAGATGTTTTTGTCGTGGTTCCGATAGGTGGTGCTATCGTACTTCCACGTTGGTGGAGACTTCAACCCACGAAGGGTAGCAGTTCTTGTGAGTCCACGGAGGCTCCACCCACGAAGGGTCCACGAAGTAGCAACCTTGTCTATCCCACCATGGCCGTCGCCCACGAAGGACTTGCCTCACTAGCGGTAGATCTTCACGAAGTAGGCGATCTCCTTGCCCTTACAAACTCCTTGGTTCAACTCCACAATCTTGTCGGAGGCTCCCAAGTGACACCTAGCCAATCTAGGAGACACCACTCTCCAAGAAGTAACAAATGGTGCATTGATGATGAACTCCTTGCTCTTGTGCTTCAAATGATAGTCTCCCCAACACTCAACTCTCTCTCATAGGATTTGGATCTGGTGGAAAGAAGATTTGAGTGGAAAGCAACTTGGGAAGGCTAGAGATCAAGATTCATATGGTAGGAATGGAATATCTTGGCCTCAACACATGAGTAGGTAGTTCTCTCTCAGAAATAGGATCTTGGAAGTGTAGGTTCAGTCTGATGGCTCTCTCCACGAATGAAGAGGAGGTGGAGGGGTATATATAGCCTCCACACAAAATCTAACCGTTACACACAATTTACCAATCTCGGTGGGACCGAATCAACAAACTCGGTCAGACCGATTTTAGTAAACCTAGTGACCGTTAGGGTTTTGGTGGGACTGACTTGCATCTCGGTAGGACCGATATGGTTAGGGTTAGGGCATAACGTAATCTCGGTGAGACCGATTACACAAACTCGGTGAGACCGATTTTGGTAATTAGCTAACGGAGAGAGTTGGTCGAGCAAACTCGGTTGGACCGATTACTCAAACTCGGTGGGACCGATTTTGATAATGAGTCAACGAAAGTTTGCATTGTAATCTCGGTAGTACCGATTGCTCAAACTTCGGTGAGACCGATTTTGATAATGGACATACAGAGAGATTACAATCCCATCTCGGTGAGACCGAGATCCCTATCGGTGAGACCGATTTGCCTAGGGTTTGTGGCGTTGGCTAAGACATCCAAACTCGGTGGCGCGGATAGGAAGAATCGGTGGGGCGAGTTTGACTTTAGGTTTAGGACATATGTGTGGAAGTGGGAAAGTAGTTGAGGGTATTTGGAGCATATCACTAAGCACATGAAGCAAGAGGCTCATTAAGCAACACCTCATCCCTCCTTGATAGTATTGGCTTTTCCTATAGACTCAATGTGATCTTGGATCACTAAAATGTAAAATGAAGAGTCTTGAGCTTGAAGCTTGAGCCAATCCTTTGTCCTTAGCATCTTGAAGGTTCCCACATCCTTTAGTCCATGCCACTCCATTGTTGAACTTATCTGAAACATACTAGATAAAAGTGTTAGTCCAACAAGAGATATGTTGACATTAATTACCAAAACCACCTAGGGAGCACTTGTGCTTTCAATCTCCCCTTTTGGTAATTGATGACAACATACATCAAACTTTAGATAAAGATATAAAGAATAGCAAGTAAAGCTTTGGAAAGACATGTAACAGGCATAGGCTCCCCTACATGTATGCAATCATGTGAATATGGAATATAGAAGCATGTGATAGCATAACCATGATAGAGCAGGCAATGTGTTACATGTATCTTGGCCATATGCATCGAGCAAAGAATATTAAAGAAAATACCTTCATGCCCATGAGTCCTTCTTGCAAACAGTATGTACATCAGCAAGAATTCCTCATACACATGATTGTGATGCATATACTTACCTTGTAGTCTTGAGTTGGCTTAGGATGGAATGAACCTGCGTAAACAAGGTTAGATAACACAGATGCACCTACTAGCGAGAGCAAACAAAAGAAACCACAAGAATACCAAGACTGGGATGACATGTAGAGAGTGAGTACTAAGTACTACATTGGATTTGACATGTCCCCAAGAGTAAAGATATGCAATGAATTTAGATGATTTCTTTCCTTAGATGTCTTGCTCCCCTGAATCTAGCATGGGATCTTTGGGAGAAGATAGGGAACAGAAAATCAGAGCTGAAAGATATAAATGAACAGAGCTAATGCAAGCTAATGCAAATAAGCACATATGAACATGTCTTTCCCTCAAGAAGACATGTGGCATCTCTCCTCTTGAACACCAAGCATCTGGGATCCTTGAGAAATACTTTCTACTAGTATTCTCTCCCCACAGAGATCTCTCTCTCCCCACAAGGATCTCTCTCTCCTTCTCGATGTGATCTCTTTAAGTGATAAGCTTTGATGTGATCTCTCTCCCCCTTTGACATCAATTTCCAAGAAGGGCTTGATAAAAATGTGATCTCTCTCTCCCCTATGGAATTTGTCGTGAATGGGTTTGATCCTTGAGTCACAACATAAAGCAATGATAAAATGTGATGCTTGTAGAGGACAAGATTCATTGAGTGGAGCTGGATCAAAAGAAACACAGAATAAGTGGCAAACTGATTTTCTGTTGTGAAATCGGTGGCACCGAGTGGTATGCTTGGTGGTACGAAAGTTTTCAGTTGGACGAAAATAACAAATCGGTGTAACCGAGTTCATCATGAGAAAACACTTGTCACCTCAGCTCACTTGACTAATAAGATCTCACAAAGATTTGCAAGGAATTTGTTGAATGATATGCAATGAATTGGAATGCAGAAAATGCAGAGCAAATAGAAAGAAATCTAGATGAAGTTTTTTTTGAAAGGGAAACACATATGCATGAGACAAATGCAAAAACTCAGAAAAGAACACAAGAGAACTTCATCTAGAGATGGTCGGCGACAAAGTCACCTATGTTAGAGTATATTGACTTAGGAGTCAAGTGAGATCACTTGATCATAGGTCATACTCATCGTTTAAGCTCAAAATGGGGTTGCCATTTTTCGTTTAAGCATCTTGATGTATTCACATCTTGTCGAGTTGCTTTAACTCATGACTTGGAGTAAAGCTTCTCTAAGATGGAATAACATACCTTGGTTGGTGGTGTCGTCCATGTAGTTGAACTTGTGTGGGTTGCTCAAGGTTGATGTAGCTCATCAAGAATTTGGAGCACCACTTGGAATTTGAGTCCATCTACCTACATGGGTTAGTTCTTGCAAGGAAGAGCACTTGTGTATCCAACAATGACAATCATGAAGCTCAACATAGAATTTGTCAAAGGATATGTTTAAATGGTTTTGTGCTTCCTTGGCTTCAACCACCTTGTGTAGAGACTTGGTGATGTAGAGATTGCTCAAGATATGAGTAGGTTACAACCTCATGGAATTTGATTCAACCAAGTACCTACATGGGTTAGATAACATGCAAGATACAAATATATCCAAGACATAAGATTTCCATCATAGGAGAGATATCAAGGATTAGGCATAAGCTCATGTCTTGCATGTATCCAATGGAGTTTCTACTCCAAGTTTGAAGCATCAATGATGTTCAATTCTCCTCTTAACCTGCAAAACACTTTCTCATCAAGAGGTTTAGTGAATATATCCGCTAATTGCTTTTCGGTGCGAACATGCTTAAGATCAATGTCACCCTTAGCAACATGATCTCGAATGAAATGATGACGAACTTCAATATGCTTAGTTCGAGAATGTTGCACAGGATTATGACCAATTTTGATAGCACTTTCATTGTCACAAAGCAATGGAACATGTTTCACATATATCCCATAATCTTTAAGAGTTTGGGTCATCCAAAGTAATTGAGCACAACATGAACCAGCGACAATGTATTCCGCTTCGGCGGTGGATAAGGATACCGAGTTTTGTTTCTTGGAGGACCAAGACACAAGAGATCTACCAAGAAATTGACAAGTACCCGAAGTGGACTTTCTATCAACCTTGTCTCCGGCATAGTCCGAGTCGGAGTAGCCAACAAGATCGAAAGAGGCCCTCTTAGGATACCAAATGCCAAAATTTGGTGTATGGATTAAGTATCTCACTATCCTTTTCACGGCCTTAAGATGACATTCTTTAGGAGCAGCTTGATATCGTGCACACATGCACACACTTAGCATAATATCGGGACGTGAAGCACATAGATATAACAATGAACCAATCATAGAGCGATAAACCTTTTGATCAACGGTTCATCATCTTTGGTTAAGTCAAGATGTCCACTAGTAGGCATGGGTGTAGTCATACCTTTGCATTCTTGCATATTGAACTTCTTGAATAAGTCCTTGGTGTACTTCGTTTGAGAGACAAAAGTACCTTCCTTAGTTTGCTTGATTTGCAACCCAAGAAAGAATTTGAGTTCACTCATCATAGACATCTCAAACTTCTCCGACATTAGCTTCCCAAACTTTTCACTAAAATGAGGTTAGTTGAACCAAATATGATATCATCAACATAAATATGGCATACAAATAATTCTCCATTAACCCTTTTAGGAAAAAGTGTAGAATCAATTTCACCAATCTCAAAGCCTGTTCAATAAGGAATTTAGTCAAGCATTTATACCATGCTCTAGGAGCTTGTTTAAGACCATAAAGAGCTTTGTGAAGTTTGTAAACATGATTAGGTTTATTAGGATTGACAAAGCCGGAGGTTGTTAACATAAACTTCCTCCTCTATTTCACCATTTAGAAAAGCACTTTTAATGTCCATTTGGTACAAGGTGATATCATGATGATTAGCATAGGCAAGTAAGATCTGAATGGACTCAAGTCTAGCAGCAGGGCATAAGTCTCACCATAGTCCATACCTTCGACTTGTGTGTAGCCTTGGGCGACGAGGCGTGCTTTGTTGCGAACTACTTGTCCATCTTCATCTTGCTTGTTGCTGAAACACCCATTTGGTACCGATGATGTTGTGGTTGTTGTCGGGCTTCTCAACCAATGTCCAAACTTGATTCCTCTCAAAGTTGTGTAGCTCTTCATGCATAGCATTTATCCAATCCGGATCTTCAATGCTTCTTCAACCTTCATAGGTTCAATGCTAGAGATGAAAGAATAGTTTTCACAAAAGTTAGCTAAGCGAGTTTTAGGCGAGTGATTCTCCGGTTTGAATATCATTGTAGATTTGCTCGACGGGATGGTCTTTAGCAATTCTTGCTCGAACTCGTGAAAGCTTTTGCTTGGGTCTTCGTTGAACATCTTCTTCATCTTGTTCTTATTCTTGGCCTTCTTCATTGTTGGCGTTGTCGTTCTCTTGTCGTGGTGGAGAAGGAGGTTGTTGGCGTTCATGATGTTCTTCCTCGTTTTCTTCATCTTGGTGTGTCCCACTTGTGGATGCTTCCGTATCAACTCTTGGTTCACCTTGTCGTGAAGTAGAAGCTTCCACTTGACGGACGAGGTACTCTCCTTCACCTCCGTTGGACGGACCTTGCCAATAGACAAGTCTTGGATTGCTTCGAAGGGTCTTTGTCTCCTACATCAATTGGCAATTGCTCTATTTGCGAGCCGTTAGATTCATCAAACTTCACATCTACCGTCTCTTCAACCTTTGGGTGAAATTGTTGTGAACACGGTAAGTGTGAGAGTTTGAGCCATAACCTAGTAGGAAACCTTCATGAGACTTAGGAGCAAATTTAGAGCGACGATGCTTATCAAGAATGTAGCACTTTGAGCGAATACTCGAAAGTATCCAACTTGGGGTTTGTTACGGTGAGGAGCTCGTATGCCGTCTTGCCGAGTAGCTTGTGAAGATACAAGCGATTTGTTGCATGACAAGCTGTCTCAACCGCTTCGCCCAAAAGTGCTTGATGTCTTGTACTCATCAAGCATCGTTCTCGCCATTTCGATGGCGTCCGGTTCTTCCTCTCAACAACTCCATTTTGTTGAGGTGTGTGCGTAACCGAGAACTCGTGTGAAATCCCTTCTTCGTCAAGAAAGGTGTCCACATTTGCGTTCTTGAACTCCGTTCCGTTGTCGCTGCGAACCTTCTTGATCTTCACTTCAAATTGATTTTGGGCCTTTCTAGCGAAGTTTTGAAGATCTTTTGGACCTGCGATTTATCATCGAGAAAGAACACCCGTAAATCTTGAAAAATCATCAACTATAACTAGACCAAAAGAATTTCCACGAGACTCTTGTAGGAGTTGGGACCAAAGAGATCCATGTGAAGTAGCTCGAGTGGCCTCTTTGTGGTCATGATGTTCTTCACGGGATGCCTTCCTCCAACCTGTTTACACCTTGACAAGCACTTTGCAAAGTCTATCCTTATCAAATATGACATCGTTAACTCCAAGGATATGATTCCCTTTAATAAGCTTGTCAAGGTTTCTCATGCCAACGTGACCTAATCGTCTATGCCATAACCAACCTTTTGAGGATTTAGCAATGAAGCAAGTTTTAGGTTGAGCCTTTTAGTGAAATCAACAATGTATAGATCACCTCTCGTTATACGGTAAAGACCATTTTATGATTGTCTCGACGAAACACTTGGCAATCAATTTCAGTAAATAGGACATTGAAACCGAAATCAGCAAGTCTAGATACTGAAAGTAAGTTGTAGCCAAGAGATTCAACGAGCATGACATTTTGAATGGAGCTATCATGTGAGATGGCCACCTTACCGAGGCCAACCACCTTACCCTTTGAGTTGTCACCGAAAGTGACATACTTTCGAGGACTATCATTTTCAGCAAGCTCACGAAACATGTCTTTATCTCCGGTCATGTGATCGGTACATCCACTGTCAAGAACCCATTCCTTTCCTCCTGACACATATCCCCGAAGATTTGCCATAAGACCAAAGTGTCTCATTGCATCATCAAGATCGAAGTCACTATCATCATCCTCATCATAGTATCCATGTTCAACATCGTCATGTGGTGGATCAAATCCTAGAGAGGGTAATTCATTAGAGTGAGTTTGACAATGATCTTGCTTATGAATTCTTATAGCTTGGAAATAATATCACTAATAATTCCAACATCTCCTTTGGCACGCATAAGGTCGGTAAGTTCAAATAGCGATCACCAAACATAGGATCACTAGTATTCATCTTACTCAAGGCAATAGACTTATAGAGAATTTCATCTAGATTTTTCAAGGAATAATTTGGAAAGCGTTCCTCAAGAAATTTCCATATAGTGTAGGCACACTCAAAAGTAGGCAAGATTCTAATCAAGTTTCTAGGCAAGCCTCTAGTGATAAGATTAACAGTTCTAAGATTTCTAGTCATGTCAATAGATTCATCAAGGGTAGGATGCATAGGATCAACATGAGGTGCACAAGGGCTAGCAATGTACTTGTTCAAATGATATTGATTGAAAATTACAAGCATCTCATTTTCCACTCATGAAAATACTCTCCATCAAGAATAGGCACTCTATGACTAAGACTCCCCAAAGTAGACTCATCCATCTTCCTCCAATGGTGATTAAACCAAGGCAATGGAGACCAATGCTCGATACCACTTGTAGGATCTTGAGAAGAGGTGTCTAGAGGGGGTGATTAGACACTAAGTACCAAAGTTGCAGTTTTAACCTTATTAAAGTTTAAGTGGAGTTTAGGCACAAGTTTAACATTTTCAATACATAACAAGCAAGCATGCAAAGAGTATATGAGCAGCGGAAAGTAAAGCATGCAACTTGCAAGAATGTAAAGGGAAGGGTTTGGAGAAATCAAGCGCAATTGGAACACGGATGTTTTTGTCGTGGTTCCGATAGGTGGTGCTATCGTACTTCCACGTTGGTGGAGACTTCAACCCACGAAGGGTAGCAGTTCTTGAGTCCACGGAGGCTCCACCCACGAAGGGTCCATGAAGTAGCAACCTTGTCTATCCCACCATGGCCGTCGCCCACGAAGGACTTGCCTCACTAGCGGTAGATCTTCACAAGTAGGCGATCTCCTTGCCCTTACAAACTCCTTGGTTCAACTCCACAATCTTGTCGGAGGCTCCCAAGTGACACCTAGCCAATCTAGGAGACACCACTCTCAAGAAGTAACAAATGGTGTGTTGATGATGAACTCCTTGCTCTTGTGCTTCAAATGATAGTCTCCCCAACACTCAACTCTCTCTCATAGGATTTGGATCTGGTGGAAAGAAGATTTGAGTGGAAAGCAACTTGGGAAGGCTAGAGATCAAGATTCATATGGTAGGAATGGAATATCTTGGCCTCAACACATGAGTAGGTAGTTCTCTCTCGGAAATAGGATGTTGGAAGTGTAGGTTCAGTCGATGGCTCTCTCCACGAATGAAGAGGAGGTGGAGGGTATATATAGCCTCCACACAAAATCTAACCGTTACACACAATTTACCAATCTCGGTGGGACCGAATCAACAAACTCGGTCAGACCGATTTTAGTAAACCTAGTGACCGTTAGGGTTTTGGTGGGACTGACTTGCATCTCGGTAGGACCGATATGGTTAGGGTTAGGGCATAACGTAATCTCGGTGAGACCGATTACACAAACTCGGTGAGACCGATTTTGGTAATTAGCTAACCAGAGAGTTGGTCAGGCAAACTCGGTTGGACCGATTACTCAAACTCGGTGGGACCGATTTTGGTAATGAGTCAACCAGAAAGTTTGCATTGTAATCTCGGTAGTACCGATTGCTCAAACTCGGTGAGACCGATTTTGATAATGGACATACACAGAGAGATTACAATGCCATCTCGGTGAGACCGAGATCCCTATCGGTGAGACCGATTTGCCTAGGGTTTGTGGCGTGGCTAAGACATCCAAACTCGGTGGCGCGGATAGGAAGAATCGGTGGGGCCGAGTTTGACTTTAGGTTTATGACATTTGTGTGGAAGTGGGAAAGTAGTTGAGGGTATTTGGGGCATATCACTAAGCACATGAAGCAAGAGGCTCATTAAGCAACACCTCATCCCTCCTTGATAGTATTGGCTTTTCCTATAGACTCAATGTGATCTTGGATCACTAAAATGTAAAATGAAGAGTCTTGAGCTTGAAGCTTGAGCCAATCCTTTGTCCTTAGCATCTTGAAGGAGTTCCCACATCCTTTAGTCCATGCCACTCCATTGTTGAACTTATCTGAAACATACTAGATAAAAGTGTTAGTCCAACAAGAGATATGTTGACATTAATTACCAAAACCACCTAGGGAGCACTTGTGCTTTCAGCGGAAAAAGCCATTCAAAAGAAGTACTCCGGGCCTGTCCAGTTTGGACCGCATACTCGATCGCTCGTGTCAAATACACGGCACCCCCGATAAGCCAGCCAATCACACCAACAGAGAATGCTGGGTGTTCAAGCAAGCCGGCAAGTTAAATGCCAAAAACAAGGACAAGGGGTTGCATAGTGACGACGAGGAGGGGCCCCGGCCGCCGAACACGGGAGGACAGAAGAGGTTCCCCCCACAAGTGAGGACGGTGAACATGATATATGCAACCCACGTCCCCAAGAGGGAACGGAAGCATGCACTAAGGGACATCTATGCGATGGAGCCCTTCGCCCCGAAGTTCAACCCATGGTCCTCTTGTCCGGTCACCTTTGATCGCAGGGACCACCCCACTAGTATCCGTCATGGCGGATCTGCTGCATTGGTCTTTGACCCCATCATTGACGGATTTCACCTCACGCGAGTCCTTATGGATGGCGGCAGCAGCTTGAACCTGCTCTATCAGGATACAGTGCGCAAAATGGGTATAGACCCCTCGAGGATCAAACCCACAAAAACGACCTTTAAAGGCGTCATCCCAGGTGTAGAGGCCCATTGCACGGGCTCAATCACACTGGAAGTGGTCTTCGGATCTTCGGACAACTTCCGAAGCGAGGAGTTAATCTTCAATATCGTCCCGTTCCGCAGCGGCTATCACGCACTGCTCGTGCGGACCACATTTGCAAGATTCAATGCGGTACCGCACTACACATACCTCAAGCTCAAGATGACATGACCTAGGGTGTCATAACAGTCAATGGAAACATAGAGCGCTCGCTCCGCACGGAGGAGCACACTGCGGCCCTCGCAGCAGAAGCACAAAGTAGCCTCTTAAGGCAATCCACCAATTCGGCGATAAAGCCCCCGGACACCGTCAAGCGAGTCCGGAGTAACCTGCAACAGGATCGCCCGGCATGTTCAGAGCTCGCCTAGCAATTCGGCCCCCGCCCTAGTCCTAGTCAAACGGCGACATCCGTGCCGCGCGTACTTAATTATGCATTGAAAATAGCATGGGCATAGGCGGGGCATGACCATGGCACGTCCCACAGTGCGGCTCAACTGCCCTAGGGGCTGAATACCTTTATCATTTTCTCTCTTTCAGGACCTTACTCTCTGGAAGCCCTATCCGGCAGTGCGATTGCCGGACACATAATACAACAACCAAGGAGGTAGGAAGCTACGTCGTACAATGGAATCCCCAGGTGGTCTCTGATAACGAGCGAAATACCTGCTTTAAATACCAGTCCGCAGCTTGCCCTTGGATAGGACATGTCAAATAGTCCTATTTTTTGCTTATTGCACTACTTGTATCAGTACGCTTCAACGTATTCTTTAAATAACAATGCATAGCATTAGTCTATTATTGCATTATCTATTCTTTTTTATATGTTTATTCACGACAATCAGCACCCATACATTCTGGTACGGCCAATACGCCAGGGGCTTTCGTATACCCCATAATATGGCGTGAGAAGTCCGAACACTTTCGACAGTGCGGCACCCCAAACTTATGCATTATATGCATCAGCTCCGAATCATGTCTTAGGTCAATAGTTGGGTTTGCCCGGCTCCCATGTTTTGGTACCTTATGTTCCGCTATATCGGCTAAGGTAGCACTGGGAGAACTACTGCGATTGTGTCCCGGTTCTTCGGACGAGCACCTCGATGAAAAAGCCAAAACTGATTGTCATGATGAGGCGAGAGCTGGTGTTGTTCGAGAGGTCTCAAGTCCTAAAGACTTTTTCCGCTTTAGGCGAGGAGTCGGCCTTGTCCGACTTAGGCGTATGTAGCGCCCCAAATTCGGCCTTTCGAATACTAGGGGCTTCGCCAAAATTTAAAATTGTAAACTTCTATGGCTAAGTGAGAGTGATAAAGCATTATAGTCCGATTGCACGGTTTGTTCTTGTTGAGCACCTCCTCGGAAGGACCCAAAATGGGAAAAAGAGTGCTCGATTTATCCGAACACCCGATTACTAACTTGCATGGGGGCAGAAGCCGACGGTGGCCAATTCTCAGATTTGATAAACGGCCGCACAGAAGGTAATATTTTAAATTCAAAAAGCATTGCATAGCGCAAGTGAACTAGTTTTCACATTAAAGGATCACATGAGCACGTTCATTCAAAAATTACATCTTTGGTACACTCCTCCGCCACAAGGCGGGCACCCTTCAGGACACCATCATAATACATTTCGGGGTGGCGATGCTCCTTGCCCTGCGACGGCCCCTCCTTCACCAGCTTCTCGGCGTCCATCTTCGCCGAGTGCACTTTCGCACGGGCAAAGGCCCTGCATGCACCTTCGATGCAGACGGACCGCTTGATGACTTCAAACCGGGGGCAGGCATCCACAAGCCGCCTCACCAGACCAAAGTAGCTGTTGGGAAGGGGATCGCCAGGCCACATACGGACTATAAGGCCCTTCATGGCCTGTTCGGCCGCCTTGTGGAGCTCGACCAGTTGCTTCAGCTGGTCGCTCAAGGGCATCGGGTGTTCGGTCCCAGTATACTGAGACTACAACAACTTCTCCGTCGAGGTCCCCTCCTCGGCCCGGTAGAACTCCGCGGCCTCAGACACACTGCGGGGCAGATCTGCGAACGCTCCTAGAGAGCTCCGAACTCGGGTAAGTAAAAAGAAATTTTCTTTCACGTGCTTGCTTTGCATAATGAATTCCTTACCCGCCGCTATCTTCTTAACCGCCTCAATTTCCTGGAGGGCCTTTTGGGCTTCGGCCTTGGCATGTTTTGCGCTGTCGACCGCCTTTGCAAGCTCGGACTCTCGCGTCTTAGAGTCAAGCTCCAAGGCCTCGTGCTTCTTGACGAGAGCCTGGAGCTCTTGCTGCACCTCGCCTACTCGGGCCTCCTGTTTCTCTCGCTCGATGCGCTCCTGGGCTGCTTTGTTTTCAGCCTCGGACAACGCCTTCTTCAGGGTCGCCACTTCGTTCATGGCCCTGGCAAATTCATGATGATCCTATTATTTTACAACCATATTTCTTTCTAATAAATAGACAAGGTATTTCTTACCTTCGTTCTCTTCGAGCTGCCTATTGATAAGGCCAAGCTCTTCCTTGGAACGCTCAAGGTCACCTTGATCTGGCGACCTCCAGCGATGCGTCTTGGCGGCCAGCAGTTAAGCCTGCATATGCAAATAGACATATTCTGATTAGACTCCTGAGTCATTATTTGATCCTCTATTCGGCCTTTCCTCACGAACGCCAAACAGAGCATCAGGGGCTACTGTCTATGCGGTAATATTTCCCTATAATTTAATTACTTACCTGAAAGCCTGTTAGGAGGCTGGCGCAAGCTTCAGTCAGTCCGCTTTTGGCGGACTGAACCTTCTCGATCACCGCACTCATGATAGTTCGGTGCTCTTCGTCGATGGAAGCGCCGTGAAGTGCTTCCAACAAGTTGTCCGGTGCCTCTGGATGGACAGAGGCCACCGGCACGGACAACTAGCCCCTCTTAACGGGGGGTCGCCTACCGGAGTCCGGAACCACCGGAGGTTCTGGCGCAGTGTTCGGCTGGGGTCCGAACTTGAAGCCCGTGGAAATCTTGCTCCCTTTGCGCCCAGGGTCCGGAAGGTCGCCTCAAGGCGCCTCTAGGACTACCTCCCCTTGGCTTGGTGCCTTTTGAGACAACACCTCGGCGTTGTCCGTTGGGCAAGGGGTGGAGGCGGTCGGAAGTGTATCGCTACTCATATCCGACGGGTCCAAAGAACCGTCCGACGAAGATACGCCGATGCGGGCTCGGGACGGACTGCATAATCATATTCGGCGTAAGGAGAAGCAGTGCAATAAAAGCATACCATGAATTACTCTGGTATCCGAATACTTAGGACTTCGCCAGGGGCTGGTCCCTGGGCAACCACTCGTCCTCACTATGAGCGGCGGTCGTGGAACAGTCCGGAAGGAGAGTCCTTCCCTTCTTGGACCCTTCGGCCTCCCTGGTTGGGGTGGCCTTCCTTTTCTTGTCTCCCCCGGCTGGGGGGGGGAACCTTCCTCTTCCTCCTCCTTGTTTTCACGAGAGGAGTGCATCTCGGAGTTATCGGACGATGAGTCCGATATCACCTGACGCCGGAGACCCTTTCGGGTCCCCGTGGCCTTCTTCTTGGTCTTCTTCTCTGGCACCTCATAAGGTGCCGGAGGCAGCATCTCCGTTAGGTAGCATCGGCTGGATCTTCGGGCAGGGGGCTGGACATTCAATCTGCTCCGCTGTCTCCACGCAGTCCTGTTAAAGGCATGGAAGCTTAGATCCCGCACATGGTTAAAATGGGGAAAATAAATACCCTATAAGGTATAAAGAACTTACCGAACTGGCGTGGCGCTGTGCGCTGAGTCCGCGGTCTTCGATAAGGGAAGGAGGCACCTCGGCGCCCTTGAACATCACCTTCCAGACGTCCTTGTGCGTCGTGTCAAAGAGCTCGCGCAGAGTCTGGTGCTTGGCCGGGTTGATCTCCCACATATTGAATGCCCGTTGTTGACACGGGAGGATCCGGTGGAAGAGCATGACCTGGACCACGTTGACAAGCTTGATTTTCTTGTTCATCATGTTCTTGACGCAAGTCTGGAGTCCGGTCAGCTCTATTGGGGAACCCCAGGACATGCCCTTCTCTTTCCAGGAGGTGAGCCGCATGGGGATTCTGGATCGGAACTCGGGGGCCGCCACCCAGTTGGTGTCGCGCGGCTCGGTGATGTAGAACCACCCCGATTGCCACCCCTTTATGGTCTCCACATAGGAGCCCTCGAGCCATGTGACATTGGGCATTTTGCCCACCATGGCGCCTCCGCATTCCGCTTGCTGGCCGCCTACTACCTTTGGTTTAACATTGAAGGTCTTCAGCCACAGGCCGAAGTGGGGCCGGATGCGAAGGAAGGCCTCGCACATGACGATAAACGCCGAGATGTTGAGGATAATGTTTGGGGCCAAATCATGGAAATCCAGCCCGTAGTAGAACATGAGGCCACAGACGAATGGGTGGAGGGGAAATCCCAGTCCGTGGACGAAATGGGTGAGAAAAACTACCCTCTCATGAGATTCTGGGGTAGGGACGATCTGCCCCGCGTTGGGCAGCCGATGCTCGATATCCGCGGCCAAGTATCCGGTTCCCGCAGCTTTTTGATGTCCTCCTCCGTTACGGAGGATTTCATCCACTTGCCTCCTGCTCCGGCCATGCGTGGAACGGTTTGAGGAGAAAGACGCAAACTTGGGCGCTGGAGCTCGAGTGCGCGAGAATGGATGAGCAAGGAGGAAGAACGCGTGGGTGAAAAGGGTGAACCCTTATCCCTTTATAAGGGCGGACGAAACTGTCTACCCCCACCCGCCAAGTAAACTCGCTTATTCCCCAAGCGCCGTAATTGATGGCGCGGATGGGTTACCCACGTCCGTATTGATGAGAATCCCGTGATAAGGGGACATGATCTCTGCTTCGACAAGACGTGCCAAGGAAAATGCCTCGCAATATGAGCCGAGGCTGGTTGAGAAAAATGGTTCGAATAATGACTGGGCCGTGGTGTGATGTCATGCTACCGAGTGTGTCAGCAGATTAGATTTGTGAAAGTATTATTCTCTCTACGGTGGTACGTGGGATTTGTTTTGCAGAGCCAGACACTATCCTTGTGTTCAAAATCTTCTATGGAGTATTAGGAGGAGGAACCCGCCTTGCAATGCCGGAGACAAACTGCGCGCCGGACTCATCGTCATTGAAGCCTGGTTCAGGGGCTACTGAGGGAGTCCTGGATTAGGTGGTATCCGGACAGCCGGACTATATCCTTTGGCCGGACTGTTGGACTATGAAGATACAAGATTGAAGACTTCGTCCCGTGTCCGGATGGGACTCTCCTTGGCGTGGAAGGCAAGCTTGGTAATACGGATATGTAGATCTCCTCCCATTGTAACTAACTCTGTGTAACCCTAGCCCCGTCTGGTGTCTATATAAACCGGAGGGTTTAGTCCATAGGACAACAACAATCATACCATAGGCTAGCTTCTACGGTTTAGCCTCTATGATGTCGTGGTAGATCAACTCTTGTAATACTCATATCATCAAGATCAATCAAGCAGGAAGTAGGGTATTACCTCCATCGAGAGGGCCCGAACCTAGGTAAACATCGTGTCCCCTACCTCCTGTTACCATCCGCCTTAGACGCACAATTCGGGACCCCCTACCCGAGATCCGCCGGTTTTGACACCGACAGTAGCCATGCTCCGTCTCATCTGATTAATGGTGCGCAGATTCCGAGAGGAGGGAGGGCCGGCTACTGGAGACCGGTCCGCCCCCGTGGCCGCCTTCCGGGGTTGCGCCACCTTCTGGTCGCTCGCGGACAGATAGGGCCCGCTGCCTGCGGGCTGTAATGACCGTCCGTCGTGGGAGCATGGGCCTTGCTAACGTATACCGCGTCATGAGTCGCATGGCTACAGTGCCGCACCGGGCAGGCAGGTGACCGTTGGGTCAGCTCGCACTGTAGCCATGCTTTTCCATGATCCGGGGGAGGGGGTGGTCCTGTAGCCACGCCCCTCATAATGAATTGGTGCCAACTTTGAGGGGGGGGGGGGGTGGGGGAGGGCCGCCTGCTAGGTGCCGGCCCCCTGAGGCCGCCTTCTGAGGGTGCGCCGTCTTCTGTGAGACGGCCTCCTGGGCCAGCCGACCCAAGGAGCCGGCCGCATGTCCGAAATGTGCGAGGGGCTTGCTAGCCCCGATGTCTAGAAATGCCATGGGGGGTAGATGAGGCTACCCGTGGTCAATCCCTCCGACATGTCCTTCTGGTGCCTCAAAAACATGGCAAGTGTTGAGCACCATGTGAGGAAGCGATCGTCTTGTCTGGGCACCCACTCACCATCCCCCATGCTAAGAGAACCTCGAACCACACCATGCAGAAGAAGATGCAAGACAGTAAAAAGTGAGCCGCGGTCTCCTGATCCTGCTCGAACATCGGGCAGACGACCTGATGTCGTAGGCCCCTCCTCACCAGCCTGTCACAGGTCCAAATTCTTTTCTTGAGGATTATCCAGCTAAAGAATTTATACCTCAGAGGAGCCTTGGAGTGCCAAGTGAAGCTTGCCGCAAGGTCGTGTTACTCCCAGTGAACTTGCTGGCATAAGCTGATCAAACTGAGAAAGCACCTGAGGTCTCCCACGCCCAACAGACTGAATCGGCAATGCCTGTATGAAGCTCCACCGGGGCTAGTATGTCCCAAAGCAGGAGGAATTGGGCTAGCTTGGCGGGAGTGAGGTATGGGCCAAGATCTCTCGCCCAAGCCCCTACCATGGCGTATGCCACCATTCTAGAGGCACTGATCTGTGGCTTGATCATGGCGTATACTAACAATGCGGTCTCCTGTATGCGCCAGCCCTGTAGCCACTTATCTTCACAGAAAAAGTTCTCTCTGTCGTTGCCAATCTCCACGAAGAAAACCGCCTGATATATCTGTCGCGATTCAGTAGACGGGGATGGTGGACTAATAGAGAAAAATGGGAGAGGAAAGGGCTCTCTCTGCCACCTATCTTCCCAGAAAAAGCTCTCTCTGCCGTTGCCAACCTCCACGAAGTTGCTCTAACATTCTCCCTATCTTCTTGAGAGAGGAAATATAAGACGAGGAGGGTGGACTAATAGAGAAGAATGTCGTCAATGCAACTTCGGGAGTGGGGGTTGATGGCCCACCATGGTAATGAGAAGGGCAGAAAGGGCACGGTGTCAACGCAATTGGTGTTTGAGGGGAAGGAGATGGTTCCATAGGACATGGGGGTGATCTGAGACAAATGGGGGAAATGTGGAGCAGGAAAAGGTGGATTTTTTGTACAAATATTGTTATTATTTTTGGAAAAGTGAAACTATGTCTGAATTAAAAAACCAAATTTATGACCATGTCATTACTGACATCAATGATAAGGTAGTAATTGCTGCAGACCGCAACGACCAGCGCTCGTTCTAGGCTCTACGAGCGAACATTAATTCATATTTTTCGTTCCCAATGAATAACGCTTCCTCGTTGCCACTACCAACGACAGTGTACGCACAACTAGGTATTTGGCCATGACTTGGCCATTATCACGAGCAACCTCTATGGTTACGTCATATGTATGTAGGAATTCTTTGGGATACATGGTCTCATCAAAACGCTCAATGTGGCGGACTAGGAAGCGCTTCAACCAAGGAGTGGCTCAAAGTTCTTCTGCCAAGGCCAGACAACCTTCAATTCGCCGGCTCAGGATGTGATCTCGCCGGGGAGGACTTGGAGTAGCTGGATATTTGTTAGGACCGGTGTGAGGATGAGGATGATTGGCACCTTCTTCGGCTATTCAACATGCCACTCAAATTGGAGATCTGGCCCTTAGACGCGCTAGGTTAGAGACGAGACCCGCTCCTTCCCCATAAGCATTTTTGCAAGAGGCTTGGACATTCACCAAATTTCCTCACATATCGAAGTTGGGGGTGTTAGTGGTCCTTAGTGACATGATCACATGCTCCGTTCAACTTTGCTTTCAACGATGGTATGGAGGGCCAAGATTCTAGATCCCCTCTAGGGAAGGGGATTTTCCCTTCTAGCGCATCATCAAGCTGAACATCGGGGCCTTGATGACTTCCCGTCGCTCTTTCTTTAGTTGGGCCTCCTCATCTAATGTGTTCGAGTTCGCCTCCAAAGACAACATCCCTTTTTTGGCTGCCATTGCCCCTTTTAACAAGTATAGCCTTGAGAATTTCTTCGTATTGCCTCTCCCCTACTTCCCAGATTTAGCCTTTTTCACCAGGAAGACCGTCCAGGAGAAAGGTTCATTAGAGCCATAAAAGAGCTCAATACGGGATATGGGGTTGATTTTCCCCAGATCCAAGGTGGCAAGCCCCCTAGCGACTTGCTGCTTGCAACCACTTTCTCATGATTGAGGCTGAAGTTCAATTACAAACCCTTTCGCATAAAGACAAAGGTGGTCAAGGTCAGGGGAGTTGGCGTCATCGTCATGGACTTGCTCCATGTGGCCCCCATGGTGGGCGTGAATTGTCAAAGATTAATGGATCACTGATCTTACGGTGTACTCATAGTCATGGAAAAAAGTAGAGGGGTAGTATCTTTGGAGGGGTCTCATCAGTGATCAAGGTGACATGGTGGTTTAATTTAGGTTAAGGCCGGTCCCAGGATGGGTAAAAAGCCTTACGTCCTACCACTACAAAGAAAGACACTTCCATGACATTATTTTTCTGTCAGGGATGTGACAATTCCATGACTATAATTGTGACAAAAACACGCATCATCATAGATGTGGTGGGTGTCGTGGTTCTAAGTCTGACAGTAGAATGGGGGGGTAGGTATGGAGAGGGAAGATCCTAGCTATGGAGTAGTCGTATACGCAAGATGTTTACGAGTTCAGGCCCTTCTCGGAGGAAGTAACAGCCCTACGTCTCGGAGCCCGGAGGCGGTCGAATGTATTATGTGTGTATGAATTACAGGGGTGCGAACCCTTTACACTGAGGAGGGGGGTGGTTTATATAGAGTTCGCCAGACCCCTCCAGCCCTCAGTTATGTAGGGATTAAGGTACATTAAGATAGAGAGTTACTGGTAACGTCCCACATAAAGTGCTATGATGACCATAAAGCCACTTAATGACCGAACGTTTGCGTGCAGACTGACTGTAGATCTTCTGGCGATCGAGTGGTTGGCTGATGGTCGAGTGTCTTCAGGTCCGTTGAGTGGAATCCTTCCAGGTCGACTGAAAGGTGTTTTCTTCAAGAGACGTCCTTGGGGAGGGTATCTTGGACAGGTCCATGACCCTACCCTAGGTACATGACTTCATCAGTAGCCCCCGAATGGATCGAGGTTTGAGTGGGGAAGGAGTTGAGAACTCTTCCGACCCACTTTTCGTGCGAAGAGCACGTCTTGTTCTGGATCAATGAGCTTAGGTGACTTCTTCAACTTCTTTTTCAGTCGCCTTGATCCATTCTTTGTATCCGTCGAGTGTGTTTTTCATGCTTGGAGAACTCTGAATGACAGGACGGAGGAAATCTTTTGTCTGGTGATTTGCTCTGTGGCGTGCGGATTTAGCGGGATTCGAATTTCGAGAAGTGAGCGGGGCGAAAGGAGGCCGCAGTAATTGGACAGGATAAGGCAGGGACGCCTCGATATCCGTGCCACCTTTTTCGCCACTTATCGCGCGGACGACTATTGCTGGATTTGACAGGATCACCCGGGCCTACCAGTCAGTCACTCGGAAGCAACCTCATATAAGGCCCTGGACCGGGGTTTTTGAACAGTGCGTTCCCCTTTCCTCCTCCCTTCTCAGATTAAATCGCTGCGTGCGATTCCACCTCGTGGTTGCTGCTCTGTCGCGCTGTTTAAATCGCGACAATGGTGAAGGACAAGACAGCAACTTTGAGCGGGCCGAAGAAGGTGACAGCTGAAGCGAAGGAAGAAGCGACCAGTCGGGCGGATCTCGTCGAGGCGGCTTCCAGCAGGGCTGGATCCAGGCGGCTGGATCCGCTCGACGATCAGCCGAAGGATCTCGACGACATGGCTAATGAGGCCGGATCCCCATGGACCAAGCTGCGGCTCCGGGAAGGAGTGGAGCCACAACCTCTGGAGGGTGAGTGTGTTCTCTTGGCCACCCATGTCGACCATGGTTTTCTCTGCCGCCCCACCCTTTCTTTTCGGGGATTTCTGAACTTCTTGGGCACAACTTCACCACTTCACTCCCAACTCCATTGTATATCTCGCTGCTTTTGTGTCTTTGTGCGAAATTTCTTGGGTTGCCGCCTCATTAGGGTCTTTTCAAGCACATTTTCACTTGTCACTCCCAGACGGTGAAAAAGGCCAATCCGAGTGACGAGAGAACTCAAGTGATTCAGATGTATGGGGGTCTTGGGGTTCAAATGAGAGGAAAAAGTTCCTTTCCGGCCATGATCATACCCGAGTCGGTCCGAGTGGATGGCGATCGACTTGGTTCTCTTGCAAGGACCAATAGCCTTGAGCGGTCGATCGGAGTCCCTCGTTTTTCCATGGACCGAGTGAGCAACCCATCTTCTTTGAAGGTAATCCTGGAAGAGAGGGTGCAGGTGAAGGTGTTAGTCGAACGAGTTGTCCAGCTCATCCGAGACGGGGTGACTGGCATGGATCTCTTGGAGGTCTTCCTTCGACGATGCATCCAGCCGCTTCAAGCCCGAGACCATCCGATGTGGTTGCACTCCGGCACTGAGGAAACCACTCGGATCCACCCGGAGGAGATCGAGGATGCCATGCTGGAAAGGTGTCTTGCGGGCATCACAGGAAACAACGACAACCCTCAAGGAGCCAGGAGGATCCCTCCACTCGACCAGTCATACAAAGTAGACAAGGTCCATTCCTGCATCTTTGACTGTGATCCCGCTTTCTCCATTTTGTTTGCTTAAAATCGGTCGATTGACTTTTGTTTTGTTTGTCGTCTTCCAGGCCACCACTGAGATGTACTCGATGCCCAACGGGGCGCAAGAACCAGTTGAGGAGGAGGAAGGGAGTGGAGGTGAAAGCCAGGAGGAATGGCAATCTGACGGTGCGGAGGACGAAGACGACGACAGCTCCGGTGAAGAGGAGGAGGAGGAGGAAGAGGAGGAAGAAGTTGACCCTCCTCGCATGGAAAGGCGGTCCAAGCTCACCCATGACCCCGCGGTTGAGCGTGGCAAGGCTATCGCGCCTGTCGGGCAGTCGACGAAACGCCCTCGGACGACCTCTCCGGCGCCGACTGAAAAAGCGCCGAAGAAACCCCGAGCGACGCCATCAAAGCCGACAAAGGCTTTGCCCAAGATGAAGAAGGCCATTCCCACCATTTCTGGGTACAAAAGAACTTGTGTTTTCTTGTTTAGTATGGACATATTTTTGGTCGACTTGTTGACTGAGCAACTGATTTCTGAAATCTGCAGCGCTGCCACCTCCGAGACCTCAGCCAGGAACGAAGACCAGGAGATGGAAGATGCTGCTACCTCCAACCTTGGTATGATCGCTGTAGTTTCGCTTTTGGTCGATTGTATTTCCGTTTTTAACTTTGAATCTTTCATGTAGTCCCTCCTCATGTCATTGATCTCCCTGATGATGACGATGAGGCGCCGCTGAGGCGGAGGAGGAATAAAAGGCGCTTCGCCGAAGATCGCTCGTTGTATCGCTGCAGACGCTGGTTCATGAGGGTGGCAACATCACTTTCGGACTTCTGTCTCGCGCAGTGCCGACGAGCATCCGCCTTCATCGTCAACTGCTGATCCGCCTCCTTTTCGCCACACACCACGCCCCGAGGACCAAGTGGGTGCTGCTAAGGAAGCTATACACCAAAGGGATCATGATGGAGCAAGTGAAGGTGGTCCAGAGGCCAGCCAGCGGCCTATGATGCCGGCTCAGCTCTTCGAGCAATGTCCAAAGTTAGTTGATCACCACTTGTTCATTAGGATATGCTACCCAAAACTCTTCTTTCTCAAGATTCAGATGTCTGACACCCACCGGGTGTGTCGATTGAATTTTGGATTGGTGGGGGCATGCTGAGTGCACCCACTGTGTAGTCCCGAGACTATGGTGGATCTGCCGGCAATCGACCGTAGTCTTTATACTTCAATTTCTTTGGTAACTTCTTCACTCGTCCGGTCGGATCATGTCGAATGGAATCTTGAAACCGTGGGGTCACGCTGAGTGCACCCACCGGTGTAGTCCCCGAGACTATGGTGGACTGCAAGGCATGATCGTAGTCCAAGAATCCTCCTCTTTTTCCTCGGTCGACTGATCGAACCGAGTCGGTAGAATCAGTGGGGGCACGCTAAGTGCACCCACTGGGTGTAGTCCCCGAGACTACTGTCGAATATTTTGATTCGGCTGTAGTCTTAGAAACGCAACGATTTTTCTTTAGTCACTCGGAAGTAACCTATCTTTGATGTCTGTCGATTGATTCTTTGCAGAAATCCTGCGAGCTTGTGGCTCGCTATAATGGCTCGGAAAACAAATGATCCAGCTCAACCTTGACTTGAAGCTTGCTCAGGAGTGTCGGTGTTCTGGGAACGGGGGTCCCCAGACTTGCCTGCTTGCAGCCTGCGGCGTGGCTCAAAGGAGGCCCAGGACAGCCCATCTTCATCAACACAAGCTCAAGACCCTCGCGAGGGGCCAAGATTGCATGGGCGGACGACCAGAGCTTCCTCGCACGGCCTCGTCAGGTTGGCTCATGAGGAGGCGGAGAGTTCAAGGCAGGGTACCTCGCGAGGTGCCCATGACGCAAGCCATGACGACCAAGGCGCCAGATCGGCACCAGCCCTGCAGCTTCCTCCTTTCCCTTTGGTGCAAAGGAGCAAGCGCATCTTGAGAGCATCAAGCAAAGGCATCCGCTTCGTGCAACAAGACCAAGACCAGCCCCAACGGCTGGAAGGAGTCATCGTGGAGCCCAAGCAAAGGCCATCACGGATCCTTTGGCAAAGAGGACCAACTTTAGTCGATAAGTGTACCATGTTCCCTTCAAATGGCCAATTGTTGGCCTTTCCCGCTCAATATTTGGGAAGAGGCCCAGGCCTTCGCCTATAAATAGGAGTAGCCACACTCAGAGTAGGGGGATCGAGATCTGGCATTTGGAATCCAGAGAGAGAGAGATAGAGACCTGATCCTCAAGCTAGAGCGGCGGGACACCACCTAGCAGTTCATCACACCCACCAAGAACAGACCCTCGCGAGGCTGTTCTTCCCTGTACTGTTCCCCAAAAGCCCAAGAGGCAATCCACCACCCCACAAACTAGAGTAGGGTATTACACCACAACGGTGGCCCGAAATAGTATAAATCTTGTGTCTCTTGTGCTGTTCTATTAGTAGTTTAGGTCCGTGCGATTTGGCGAGGTACGAGACGGTGGAAGGTTGGATCTCCGCGCACACCCCAGTGTTCGAACCTCAAGGGTCTGCCAGAACCCGAAATCCGACATTTGGCGCGCCAGGTAGGGGTGCGCCGGAATCTGCCATTCGTCGCCTCGTTCTTCCCCGACCACCGCAACCATGTCGACGCCTGTCGGGCTCCGCACCGAGCGCCGAGCCGCCGCCTCCCATGTCGCCAGACATCTCCTGGCGGCGCGCTCGCCGTTTCCGTCACCGCCGTCAACGCCGCCATCGCCCGCGGGGAACGAGCAGCAAGCATCGCCCCAAAGACTCCGCCCATGAGGCGGACGGCCGCACCGCCACGCCGCTCACCCCCGCTGGCTTTTTCGCCACGCGCGCCCGCAGCGCGCTATGGAGGCCCGAGCTGCACTCATCGCGCAAACGAGCTCCTGCGCTATCGCCCCGACGACGATGTCTATGAAGAATGGCTCGACCGAAGTCGCCAGCCCGTCTGCTGCAGCTGAGGCGCCCCACGCCGTCCGCTTGACAGCACCGCACCGCCCAGGCGATGAAGCTCCCGAGGCGCCAGCCGCCTCCTCCTCAAGAAGGCGCCTGCCCCAAGGCATGCTGGTCCTCTGGCGAACCTGCCTCCGCCAGGCCGGGCGCTGCAAGAGCAGAGCTGCCAAGAAGTTCTCGCCCGCAAGAAGCTGCCCGAGCGCCTCCCGCCCAAAGACGCTAAGACCTCGCTGCGGGCGCAGGGAGGCCCACAAGACCAAGCTCTCTACCGTCCCGAGGCCCCCTGCACAAGCCACGGGCGGGCTGCCGCGCCTTCACCTCCGGAAGGCACAGAAGGGCAGGGCCTCGCCAAGTTCAAGCCGCACCTGCCCCTCGCCACGACGGCACAGCTGACCTTACGGAGTTCCTCCAGCTTCACGAGCTGGGCATCGAGGCTGCCAACGGGATGAAAAGGTCATGGCGAATTGGTTTCATGGCACTCAAGGACGGGCCCGCACTGCTCCCGACCGCCCTGTGCACGCATCTCTTCCCGGCCGAGATGCGCACTGCCCATCGCTAACTTCCAAGGTACTCGCGACCGCCACCACGCCGTGAGCGACATGCATCGAATCAAGCAGCAGCCGGGAAACCCCGCAAAGTACATCCAGCGCTTCAACAACGCTGCGCCTCAAGATCCCTGTGGTAACGGAGGAGGCCATCATCTCGCCCGACGGAGTGCGCGACGCCAAGATGAAGGAGGAGTCATGATGCATGAAGATCTCGTGCACCTCCCGAGCTGTTCAACTTGGCGACTGGCGCGCCAGGCTAAGGAGGGCGCCTCCCTCCTCGAGCTGCCTCGCCGCGATCCCAAGAAAATAAGTCCAAGGCCAAGGACGGAAGCGCAAGGGGCTGTCGCATCAAGGCCGTCAACTGCATACACCAAGCGAGGCAGTAGATCAGCCCGAATCCTCCAAGGGCAGCCGGTATCGCGGTACCACGACCTCCACACCCACAACACCAATGAATGTCAAGAGCTCCGGCCGAAGGCGCTGAAGGAAGGGTCGGCAGATGCCCCAGCGCAGCGACCGGGCTACGGCCGAGGAGGAGGAAGGAATGCAGACGCTGGAAGACCGCAGCCCGCGCTTAAGGGTGGCGCGACCAACCTCGCGAGGACCGGCTGGCAAGACCCACCTCTCGAGGGAGGCCGAGGGATCAACCTCGCGAGGATCGCCTGCAGGGGAACGCAGGCTCTCCATTGCCGCCACCGACAAGGAGAATTGAAGACCGCCATCAGACAAGGGGCTGGGGCTTCAGGAAGCGCTGATCGCTCGCAGATCCCGGGCGGAGCTCAAGCCCCAGCCTCTCAAATAAGATCTTCAAGCAGTTCACCAACGGCGAATGCAGTCCTCCTAAGCTCGAGTCCACGCGCCTCTCGTGTGGTTGGCGTGCGCCATCACATTCAGCCTCAGCCGATCAACTCAAGCGCGCAGCCACAGCCGGAGTTCTCCCTGATGCTTTGTTCCCAATCATCAACAATGTGCTAGTCACCAAGACCTCATCGACGGTGGAGCAGGGCTCAACGCCCCGTCCGTGGAGACATTCAACAATCTTCAAGTGCCTTTATAAAGCTTCAGCCAACCAAGCCTTTCTCCGAGTCACCGACGACTCCACGGTCCCGATCGGGCAGGTCCGCCTTCCTCACACCTTCGGGCTCGCGACAACTACCACATCGAGCTCATCGACTTCGACGCCACCCACATTCACTGTCAGACAACGCCATCCCGGCACCCAGCGCAGCAAATTCATGGTCAGAACTCCACCATGGCTACAACGCCTCAAGATGCCAGAAGCGGCGGAGTCATCACGGTGCCCCTGTGGAAGAGAGACGCAGCAGCTCCCTCGAGCGAAGCTTTTCAGCCGCATCGCCGAAGACCTGCACTACAAGAGCAGGAGGCCTCCCGAGGCCGCACTCCAAGAAGAAGAAGACATCGACCGCCCGCTTTTCAAGAGGCAGCCCTCAGGCCCGCCGGGCCGGGGGAGCCTTCCATCGCGATAGGAAAGGCCCCCGCCTCCTCATGCAGGCTTGGGGGCCTCGAGGGCCGCCACCTCGGCCAAGGTCTCGAGGAGGCGCTTGGGCACCACATGGAGGCGTGCCAAGCACGCTTCCTGCAAGGAGGAAGGCAAGGAGGGCCGAACCCTTAGGAGTTTGTCAGCCAAGGCCATTCAGAGCTACATGAGTCAAGGGTCATGAGGGGCAGCCGCCACTGGCTGTGGGCCCCCCATCCAGCGAGGATGGTGGGCTGCGTGGTTTGCATCGACATACCAGGCTCAACCGAGCCGCATCTCAAGAGCGCCTAGCCCTCGCGAGTGGGACGCTATGGGGTCCCCCACAGCCACGCACGCATGCCTTATGGCTCGCCAACACGGGGCCGAGCACCAGCTGCCTCATGAGGGGGCATCCTGAGGCTCAAGAGGTCAGGCTCACCAGAGCCTCGGGCGGAGATGGAGATGGCCCTCAAGGAGCCGCACGCCCCGAGCCTCCCGAGGCCCCCGGCCCGGGGCTCGTGGAGGATCGCCCCGCAGCCCACCGAGTCTGCTACATCAACACCCCTTCGCCCCCAACATCACCAGTGACATCTTTAAGTTTCTGCTTGCCGGGAGCGCCTGTGGTCGAGATATTCCCTGCCGCTGCGGGTCCGCCCTCATGCATGTATCCCTTTATTTCGTGTCATTAGCTTGTCCCTTGGGGTGCCCTCGGGCTGCATCATCCCTGCCGCCGGCTACCCCACCGCATGTATCCTTCTTATGCTTCCTTAGGATTATGCTCTTGTTCCACCATGCTTGTTATTCGCACCGCTTCCGGTGGCGAATCTTGCACGCTAAAGGGGGTGCCTGAGCATCGCGACTGTGGCTCCTACCGCATTCCGCCCTCACCTCCTCGTCTTGTCCATGGCATCGCGACCTGGCTTGCAGCCGACGGCCGAGACCAGCCCGAGAGCCGGACCCGAGGACGAGAGTTTCACATCCAACCTACCTATGCTAAGGGGGGTGCTCGAGCATCGCGACTCAGGCTCCTACCGCCTCCGCCCTCACCGGTCTTGTCCATGGCATCGCAACTGGCTTGCTGCCGACGGCCGAGACCAGCTCGAGAGCCGGACCCGAGGATGTAGAGTTGTTGCTATCCGACTTAGCTTCATGCTAAAGGGGGGGTGCCCGAGCATTACGACCAGTGGCTCTCACCGCTCTCCGCCCGCCCCCGTCTTGTCCATGGCATCGCGACCGGCTTGCCAAATGATCGGCCGAGACCAGCCCGAGAGCCGGACCCGAGGACGAGAGTTGCGCCATCTAATCCACTTGCGTGTTAAAGGGGGGGTGCCCGAGCATCGCGACTCAGGTCTCCTACCGCTCTCGCCCTCACCCTCCTGGTCTTGTCCATGGCATCGCGACCGGCTTGCCGCCGACGGCCGAGACCAGCCCGAGAGCCGGACCCAAGACGAGAGCACCGCATCCGCCAAATTTGCAGGAACACACTCAAGATAAGGCCCAGAGCCAGCGCAACTCCACCTTGAGGTAGGGCCCGTGGAGTCCTGCGGCTTGCTCACGGGTGCCTAGATACACCTCGCCCAGCCCTACCGCGCCAACCACGCGGTCGCGGTGGGTCAGCATACGCCCGGGCCTCCTAGAGGGGAGCCCTCCCACGCTCCAAGGAAGCACCGCTGGTCGACGACACCGCCGAGGAGCGGGCTATGCCCAGACGCATGCGGAAGCGCTTATGCTCGCGGGCCGGTGATAAACAACCGAGGGTGGCCTCCGGTCGATCAACCTCGTGGAGCACAGAGCTCAAGTCCGCCTCATCGCAACGCCTCGAGAGCGCCGAAGGGGCTGGGCATGGCTGCGCCTGGTCACGCCAGACGACGCCACTCCAGCCAGCCCTCGGCCTGGTTCGCCGACGCCACCCTCGAGCGAGCCAAGGTATGAATGCTGCTTGAGCCAAGGGGACTCCCGAGCATCGTGACTCAGAGCCTAATCGGTCACGTAGCCCTCACCCCTTAGTTCCAAAGGCTAACGGCGGTTGAGGTATGCGCAGGGCCGGGCTCGCAGACGAGAACGGCGGATCCGCCCGCTGCCTCACCTCCCTACTTGCTGTTCAGGCGCTAAGGGGGACTCCTCGAGCATCGCGATCAGAGCCTAACTTGTCACGTAGCCCCTCACTCCTTGGTCCCGCCCCTGCTTCCGGTCGGGCTAACGGCGGCCGAGGCATGGGCCGGCTATGCCACGAGAACATAAAGCAAGTAGGAAGCACAAATTTCAAGGAATTCAAAAGCAAATATTACAGTCCACACTGTTATCGCAATACCAAACGAAGTTTAAACGCCTCGAGGCATGATACATGTGCAGGAATTAAAAGCAAGGCAGGAGCCACAACGGAGTCACTTGTTTCGGCGGTGGAGCAGCATGGAGTGGGCTCGCCTCGTGAAGCAGCAGGGGCAGGCATGCCTCGGTGGGTCAAGGCCCGAACTTCCCCAACAGAGCCTCCACATGACCCTTCACAGCTCGGCAGCGGCAGTTGATGCTCGCCGCTTATTGGCTCCAAAGAAGCTGTCCATGTCGACGCTGGGATCGCAAGATAGATGTGGGTGAGGATCCGCTGCTGCTGCGCTGAAGACAAGACACGCGCCGCCTCACCTGTGGGGCCAAGACCAAGGGAGACATCTTCAAGAGCGCGAACCAGTGAAGGGAAGCTGCTTACGGGGCCGCCCTTCCGCGCCGCCAAGGCTCTCCAGCCGCCATCGTGAAGCTCCTCAGAAGGCGCGAGCCTTCACCTCCATATCCATGAAGGCCACGCGATCTTCGGCAAGAACCCGCCGCTTTGTCGCCCAACTCGACCTTCCTCGCCCAGCCTTGCTCCAGCAAGACCTAGGCGGTCACGACGCTTCAGCTTGGCCTCCTGTCCCTTGACGGCAGCCTCATGAGCCTTCATGCTTTCCTCCTCGCGCCCCGGCGGAGGCGGCCTCCTCGGCAAGCTGGTTCGCAGGCCCTTCAGCTCGCCTCCAGCTGGCCTCACAGCGACCTTGATGTTGGCTGCCTCCCCCTGTGGCAGCATCGCGCTACTTCACCACGAACAACCCGCTTCTCCTCGCCGCAGCCATCGAGGCCTCGACCATCACCGCCTGAATCGGGCTGCCGGAGCGATCCACCAGAGGCCAGCTCCAAGCGCCCGCCACCAAGCGAGGGTCGGTGCCTGAAGATCCTGCCAGTAGCCGGTCCAATTCAGCGGCGTGCACGATCCAGATCTGCGGAGGAGTCGGAGAGACAACAGTTGGTGGAGTAGGAGGAGATGGCGGCGGCAGAACCCGCGCTACCGAGGCGGAACCAGCGGCGCCACGGCATGCAAAGGAGGCGCCCAAGCAAGGGCACCTCGGTTCGCCTGGGTCAAGGGGCTGAGCTCGCCCTAGCAGGCTCACCCAAGCTCTCGCGAGGATGCCCGGCAGAGAGGCCGGGCGCCGGGATCACCTTCTTTTTCTCGGGCAGAGGCACCACCACGGATGGGGCCTCAGAGCCCCTTCAGCTTCTTCGCCGCTGGCGCCACCCTCGGCCAAGGACATGGACATCAGATCTTGTCGACGGAGCAATAATCAAGACGGGAAGCAGTGCACTTACAGTGTCGTCAGCCGGTGGACTCGAGCAGCCTCCGCCATACTTGAAGCCCGAGAGCCGGGCTGCAGGATCAGCTTCAAGGGGACCGGAGCGGGAGGCGCTGTCTGCGGATCGCCCCGGGCCGGGCAGACCCGCAGGGACCAGCCCACCCGGTCCTTCTTCGGGATCGGGGCAGGCTCCTCGCCCACGCCATCCTCATCCTCGTCGTCGCCACTCTAGGGAGGCGGAGAATGCGGGACCCGCGCCGCAGGAGGAGCCCTTGACTCCGCACCCCAATCAACCCCTCTCCGCTCTCCTTCCTCCACCTCTTCGCCGGAGTCGGAAGAGGACACATCCACCAGTCCTCCGGAGCCTCCACGGGCACGGGCCCATCCCGCTGAAGACAGGCATGGGCCCCACTACCTGCCTCCCAATCTCACGAAGGAACAAGGGCTGGGCGCCCTCGCCTCGCCACATCGCCCCCAACCAAGGACCGAGGACTGCCGCCAGATCCTCGCTGGCCAGGACCACGGGCTCGAGTGACGCCCACATCGAAAAGCGAGTAATGGCGGCGGAGCCAGCTTGGTGCCCAGAACTCCCTCAAGAGCCGACAAGACCATCAGCTTCACACGCCGCCGGTCCGGGTTTTGATCTGCATCCATCTTCTCCAAAGACTTTGTGCTGGGATCCCGAAGCTCCGCCGACCAGTCGTCGGAATCTCGGCGGGCTCGTGGGGCAGGATCACCGAGGGTGGATGCGCCAAAGATCCATCAAGACCCACTTGCTCCTCAAGCCCTCAATCCGCTTCCTGGGTTTGAAATGGTGATGGCTCCACCAGATGCAACGAAGTCTCAAGACGCGAGGCGGAACCACGGAGGTTCGGAGGACGGCAGTGGCGCAGCAAGGCCACCGAGGGTTTCACCCCAACATGGGCCTCACAATAGTAGGCGAAGATTACCGTAAGAAGGACGGAGTTGGTATGGAGGTGCAGAGCTTGGATGTTGTAGTGACGGAGGACGGAGAAGAAAACTCAGAGAAGGGAGGCACTGCATCAGCAATGATGGCGCCATGAAGAATGGGTAGAAGGTACTCCCGACCCTCGGGGCGGAGGAGCCGCCTTGAACACCGCCGCTCCATTGACGCTCAAGGCTCCGCCAACCGGGCGCGCTCGAGGCAAGGCTTCGCCGACACATTTGGCGGGTCCAAGGCGAAGCTCCTTGTCGTCCGCCCGGGGCTTGGCGAGGAGCCATGACTGGCTAGGGCACGCAAGGCAGTGGATCTGAAGGTCTTGGAAGCGAGAGAGGAGAGGCGCAAGAAAGGGATCTGGAAAGAATCGAGAAAGTAAAGAAGGCAAGGAAGATGCCGCTTATTATCAACCCATGCGGTTGCAGAGGCGACGCGTCAATCAACCGCCACGCGGCGCCTAAGGCGCGAGCTGTTAGGGCCCACGACGCTCCGACTTGCCCTTCGCCTCTCTGCCGGCCAAGTTCGGGCGCCGTGGCCCGGGGCTACTGTCGGCGTTACAGGGAACGGGGTCCCTGACTTGCTCGCCTGCGACCTGCGGCGTGGCTCAAAGGAGGCCAGGACAACCCGTCCTTCATCAAGACAAGCTCAAGACCCTCGCGAGGGGCCAGATTTCATGAGGCGGACGACCGAGGATCTTCCTCGAGCCGCGGCCTCGTCGAGGTTGGCTCATGAGGAGGCGGAGAGTTCAAGGCGGGGTACCTCGCGAGGTGCCCATGATGCAAGCCATGATTTCGACCAAGGGCGCGCGGTCGAGGCGCCAGCCCGCGGCGTCCTCCTTTCCCCTTTGGTGCAAAGGGAGCAAGCGCAGGCGAGAGCATTAAGCAAAGGCATCCGTTTCGGTGCAACAAGACCAAGACCAGCCCCAATGGCTGGAAGGGAGTCATCGTGGAGCCCAAGCAGGCATCATCACCAGAGCTTTTGGCAGGCGAGGACCAACTTTAGTCAGGATAAGTGTACCCGTTATTCCCCTTCAAAATGGCCAATTGTTGGCGCCCTTCCCGCTCAATATTTGGGAAGAGGCCCAGGGCCTTCGCCTATAAATAGGAGTAGCCACACTCAGAGTAGGGGGATCGAGATCTGGCATTTGGAATCCAGAGAGAGAGAGATAGAGACCTGATCCTCAAGCTAGAGTGGCGGGACACCACCTAGCAATTCATCACACCCACCAAGAACAGACCCTCGCGAGGCTGTTCTTCCCTGTACTGTTCCCCAACAGCCCAAGAGGCAATTCACCACCACACAAACTAGAGTAGGGTATTACACCACAACAGTGGCCCGAACTAGTATAAATCTTGTGTCTCTTGTGCTGTTCCTTAGTAGTTTAGGTCCCTGCGATTCGGCGAGGTACGAGACGGTGGAAGGTTGGATCTCGTCGCACCCCAGTGTTGAACCTCAAGGGTGCTGAACCCAAAAATCGACAAGGAGAACTTGCGTAGAAGCGAGACGAAGCAAAAGGTATGGCTGGTGAGAACTTGACGTCTGTCTTTGACTTTCCGCCCCTTCCTAATTCTGATCTCACTGTCATTTTGCAGACAAAATGGAGGAGGCTCTGAGGAAGAAGGATCATGACCTTGCCGAGGCGCAGAAAGCGGCTTTGGACAAAACAAAGCTCGCAGAAGAAAAAAACTGACTTCACCGGTAAACTTGAAGAAGAGAACGCCAATCTGAAAGCTGCTCTCAACGCGCCCAACAAGGAGGTTAGCCGATCAAGAATGACAAGATAGCTCTGAGTGACAAGGCTGGGCGAATCAAGGGAAGAGGAACGATCCGGAGGCTTATCGGGAGGGCTCGCCAAGAAGTTATTCCTCATGCTTGAAGGTAATTCCTTTTATCCGACTGACTTGTTATCACTGACTCATCATAGAACCATTAACTTGAACTCGAGTTGCGTTTACAGAATTTTTCAGAACTTCGAGGAGGAGACTAGTCGAGTGGAGACCAGCCTGGACCCCATTAACTCTCCCGTGAAGGATGAAGCCGCTATGAATGTGCTCCAACTGGAGTCTCGTGTCACTCCTGTGGTGGACTACCTCGCTCGACTGAAGGTTGCGGTGTCGCTGATCGACTCGACACTTTGGCCAGGCGAGACACTTCAAAATGACCTCGAGTCTTTAATGACTCGACTGAATGACGTTCCAAGTCGAGTGCAGGAATGGAAAAAGTCTTCTGCTAGATGTGGTGCCGATGTTGCTCTATCCCTGGTCCGCGTTCACTGCAAGGAGGCGCGAGAGAAAAAGCTGGCGTCCATCAAAGTTGCCAATTCCAAGAAGTATGACTTGCGATCTTTCATGGAGACTTTCATTGGTGCTGCCACCCGGATCGCTGACGGGATCGACCTGGACCAGTTTTTCGCGCCTTCCAGTCCTCCACCCGAGGAGTAAAAAACTTCTATGACTCGTCTTAAATTTGCCTCGGAATGCCGAGTGGTCTTGTAACCGATAAACTTTAACAGGCTTGATGCTTGGGTACTTCTGCATCCGTAGGATGTTATCCGAACTTGGCTTATCGTCGGATATGCTTTCATTTGCCTTCGAGCGAACTTTGTTCTTCACTCAGAATATACTTCAATGCTTGAGATGCTGCTCTGAGGTGAAAAATCCAGTTGACCTACACTTCATTGTTCTTTGCAGGTAGGGATGGAGCACGGATTGTACTTGTGGCGCAGCTCCGAAGGAGAAGGTAACAATCGGCAAGACTGCCTCGTCTCTTGCGGATTGGAATGGATTCCGTGCTTAAGTAGTCTTGGACTGCGCTAAGCCTCCGAGTGGGAGGGTTGCTCTCCACTCGGTAGGATTTTTAGATACTTAGGCGAGTACTGGACTGCAGCTAAGCCCCCGAGTGGGAGGTTTGCTCTCCACTCGGTAGGATTTTCAGATACTTAGGCGAGTACTGGACTGCAGCTAAGCCTCCGAGTGGGAGGTTGCTCTCCACTCGGTAGGATTTTCGAATACTTAGGCGAGCTTGGACTACAGCTAAGCCCCCGAGTGGGAGGTTTGCTCTCCACTCGGTAGGATTTTCAGATACTTAGGCGAGTACTGGACTACAGCTAAGCCTCCGAGTGGGAGGTTTGCTCTTCACTCGGTAGGATTTCAGATACTTAGGCGAGTACTGACTGCAGCTAAGCCCCCGAGTGAGAGGTTTGCTCTTCACTCAGTAGGATTTTTCAAACTTAGGCGAGTACTGGACTGCAGCTAAGCCCCCGAGTGGTCGGTTTGCTCTCCATTCGATAGGATTTTTCAAACTTAGGCGAGTAATGGACCGCAGCTAAGCCTCCGAGCGGGAGGATTTTTTTTGTGTCGTAGATCTGAAGGGGAAGGCAACAGTCAACCTGTACCTCGTCATCCTTACAAAGCGCACATTGTATTAAATACTTAGGCGAGTACTTGGACTGCAGCTAAGCCTCCGAGTGGGAGGCTGGCTCACCACTCGATAGGATTTTAGATACTTAGGCGAGTACTTGTACTGCAGCTAAGCCCCCGAGTGGGAGGCTGGCTCTCCACTCGGTAGGATTTTAAACACTTAGGAGAGTACTTGGACTGCAGCTAAGCCCCCGAGTGGGAGGCTCACCACTCGGTAGGATTTTCAGATACTTAGGCGAGTACTTGTACTGCAGCTAAGCCCCCGAGTGGGAGGCTGGCTAACCACTCGGCAGGGATTTTTTTTACAAACTTAGGTGAAACGGGTTCGCAGCTAAGCCACCCACTGGGGGAAAATTTCTCACGTAAACAAAAAGTAATAACAATCACTGGGAAAATTATAACATTCTTGTCTTCGATAAACAAACTACAGAGGTACTTTTATTACATCTCACCCAAGTGAGTACTTAAGTATAAAAGGGGCGGAGCAGCTCCGCATTCAAGCTCGAGGCTCATCAATCAGCGTCGACGTTGTAAAGATGGTATGCTCCATTGTGGAGAACTCGTGACGATGAAGGACCTTCCCAAGTGGGAGCGAGCTTGTGTGGTTTCTGTTGATCCACTCGGAGGACCAAGTCTCCTTCTTGAAAGGTTCGGCTCTTCACATTTCTAGCATGGAATCGACGCAAGTCCTGCTGATAGATGGTCGAGCGGATCAGGGCCATCTCTCTCTCCTCTTCTAGGAGGTCGACTGCATCTTGCCGGGCTTTCCCCGCTTCATCTTCAGAGTAGAGTTCGACTCGGGGTGCATTGTGAAGCAGGTCACTCCGCAGAACTGCTTCGGCTCCATAGACCAGAAAGAATGGAGTTCTCCCAGTCGACCGATTAGGAGTGGTCCTCAATCCCCAAAGAACTGACGGGAGTTCGTCGACCCACGCTCCTGCTGCATGCCTGAGATCACGCATCAGCCAGGGTTTCAGTCCTTTGAGAATTGGACCGTTTGCTCGTTCAGCTTGTCCATTCCACTGGGGGTGAGCAACTGAAGCATAGTCGACTCGCGTGCCTTGAGAGGCGCAAAAGGCTTTGAACTTGTCAGAATCGAAGTTTGACCCATTGTCAGTGATGATGCTATGCAGAACTCCATATCTGAATATCAACTCTCTGATGAAACTGATAGCAGTGCACACATCGAGGTTCTTGATAGGTTTAGCTTCGATCCACTTCGTAAACGTGTCAACTGCCACTAGCAAGTGAGTGAAGCCGCTTCTTCCAGTTCTCAGTGGTCCAATCATATCCAACCCCCAAACAGCGAAGGGCCAGACGAGTGGAATGGTCTTCAAGGCTGAGGCGGGTTTGTGTGACATATTGGAATAGAACTGACACCCTTCACACTTGTCGACTATTTCCTTTGCCATTTCATTTGCTTTTGGCCAGTAAAATCCCGCTCGGTATGCTTTAGCCACAATGGTCCGAGAGGACGCATGATGACCACAGGTCCCCGAGTGGATATCATCAAGAATTATCCGATCTTCTTACGTGTTATGCATTTACGGCCGACTCGATCGCTTTCTCCGCATAACTGTCCCTTGATCACGGAAAGGCATTGGATCGGCGACGATCCGTCGAGCCTCTTCTTCGTTCTCCGGGAGCTCTTTCCTTAGGATATACGCGATGTATGGCACTGTCCGGTCGGGAGTGATGACCACGACTTCCACGATCAGGTCGACCACTGCTGGGACCTCAACTTCAGTCGGATCAGTGGCACTTTTTGGCAGTGGGGTTTCTTCGGTGAAAGGATCCTCTTGAATTGACAGTGTGTGGATGTGCTCCAAAAACACATCACTGGGAATGGCTTCCCTCTTGGACCCTATTTTCGCCAAATCATCAACAGCTTGATTTTTCAGTCGGGGTACATGATGAAGCTCCAACCCCTCAAACTTCTTCTCTAGCTTCCTCACTGCATTGCAATAACCAGTCATGGTTGGACTTCTGACATCCCACTCCTTCATCACCTGATTAACCACTAGATCCGAGTCGCCATAGACCATGAGGCGACGGACGCCGAGTGAAATGGCCATACGCAACCCATAAAATAGTGCTTCACATTCTGCTTCATTGTTGGAAGAATCAAAGTGAATCTGGAGCACATATCTGAGCTTATCTCCTCGGGGGGAAACCAACACTACCCCAACACCGTAACCATTCAGCATCTTGGAACCATCAAAGAACATGGTCCAGTGCTCCGAGTGAACTTGAGTCAGCAATTGCTGTTCAATCCACTCGGCGATGAAATCTGCTACTGCTTGGGACTTGATGGCTTTCTTTGCCTCAAACTTGATATCAAGGGAAGGAGTTCAATCACCCATTTAAGCCACTCGACCAGTTGCATCTCATTGTGCGAGAATCTCGACAATGGGGCGTCGGCGATTTGTAATGGAATGGTCGAGAAGTAATGAGCAACCTTCTTCGTGGTCATATAAATCCCATAAACAAGCTTACGATAATGAGGGTATCTTTGCTTTGATGGGGTTAATACTTGAAAAGATAATATCTTTGGCGCTGAACTTTAAAGGCTTTTCCTTCTTCTTCCCGCCGATCGTAAACCTTTATCTTGACGACTTGTCTGTGGCTGCAATGTAAAGCAGCAAAGGCTCTTTGCTGATTGGAGCAGCAAGCACCGGTTGGGTGGAGAGCGAGCTTTAGCTCTGCAAATGCTGCATCAACCGGAGTCCACTCGAACTTGTCGACTTCTTCATCAGTCGGTAAAGAGGCAATGCCTTTTCACCGAGACGAGAGATGAATCGACTTAAAGCGGCCAAGCATCCAGTAAGCTTCTGGACATCGTGCACACGCACAGGGCGTTTCATTCGGAGTATAGTGCCAACTTTTTCTGGGTTGGCGACGATTCCTCGTTCGGAAACGAGAAAACCGAGTAACTTTCTGCCAGGAACTCCGAATGTGCACTTTGATGGATTAAGCTTGATATCATAAATCCTGAGATTGGCAAATGTTTCAGCAAGGTAAGTCAACAGGTCGGAACCTTTCCGTGACTTGACCACAATATCATCCATGTATGCTTCCACATTCCGACTGATTTGAGTGAGCAAACACTTCTGAATCATCCTCATGAACGTTGCTCCGACATGCTTGAGGAAGAATGGCATGGTGACATAACAGAAGCACCCGAATGGAGTGATTAAAGCTGTTTTGATCTCGTCGGGTCCATACAGACGGATCTGATGGTAACCGGAATAGGCGTCTAAGAAAGACAACCGCTCACATCCCGCAGTCGAGTCAACTAATTGATCGATGCGGGGGAGAGGAAAATGATCTTTCAGGCAGGCCCGATTGATATGTTTGAAGTCGATGCACATGCGAAGTGACTTGTCCTTCTTAGGGACCATGACAACATTGGCGAGCCACTCGGAGTGGTAAATCTCTCGGATGAACTCTGCTGCTAAGAGCCGAGCCACCTCCTCGCCAATGGCTTTTCTCTTCTGGACGGCGGACCGTCGAAGATGTTCTTTGACAGGTTTGACTTTTGAGTCGACTCATAGACGATGCTCAGCCAGTCCCACAGGAACACCGGCATGTCGGCGAGCTTCCATGCGAAGATGTCCCGATTCTCACGGAGGAACTGGATGGCGCTTCTTCCTATTTGGAGTCGAGTGTTGTTGAGATGTGAGTCGGAGCAGCATTGGGATCGGTCGGGTGAATGTGAATGGTTTCGTCTCACCGGACGACTAAAATGTTGACTCCGTGGCGGGCTTCTTGGCTCGCAACAAATCACTCGGGTCTGCAGTTTTCGGTACTCTTGCAGTTCTACCACGCCATCGAGCATCAACGATCTTAGAGCCTTTAAAAACACTCTTACGCTTTCTTCCGATTGCGATGACGGTGATCACACCTTTGGGGCCTGGCATCTTCAGTTTGAGGTATACATAACATGGTCGAGCCATGAAACGAGCATACGCCGGCCTTCCCAGAATAGCGTGATAAGCGCTCTGGAAATCCACGACCTCAAAGGTCAAATTTTCCTTACGAAAATTCTTGTAGTCACCAAAAACCACATCGAGAGCAATTTGGCCGAGTGACTCAGCCTTCTTTCCTGGAATGACTCCATGGAAGCTCATGTTGCTGGTGCTGAGTCTGGACATTGGAATGCCCATTCCTTTCAACGTCTCTGCATACAGTATGTTCAGACCACTGCCACCGTCCATCACAACTTTAGTTAGTTGAGTGCCTTCGACGACTGGGTCGACCACCAACGCTTGCCTCCCAGGGGTGGCTATGTGTGTCGGGTGAGCAGACTGGTCGAACGTGATGGCGGTCTGTGACCATTTCAGATAACTGGGTGTCGCCGGAGCGACCATATTCACTTCTCGGTTGATAACTTTCAATCAACTTTTGCTTTCAACGTCATAAAAAATCATCAGGGTGGAATTGACCTGGGGGTATCCACCGTCACTATCTTCCTTGTCCTCAACTTTGTCCGACTCCTTCTCCTTATCCTTGGGCTGCTTCCTGGGCTAGCTGAATCAAGAGCCGACATTTGTCGAGTGGTATGTTTTGGGTAAATGAGTTTACCCTCTTCATCTTTGTTAGTGTGAATGTGACATGGCAAGTCCAATACATCATTTCCATCTTGGTCTTTCACCTTCTTGGGATTCCAAGGTCCCTTGGACTTCCCTTGAACTTTCACGGAGTCACGGCCAAGGCTTCTCCGGGAGCAGCTGGCTCGACTTTCATTCACTTCCATTGGAGTTCCCTCCCCCGGTTTCATTAGCGGCTGACTTGTACTTGCTACTCCGGAGTTGATCCTCTTCTTCACCATTGGCGTACTTGGTGGCAATCTCCATCATTCGACTCAGGGTCATGTCTCCGGTCCGACCGAATTTCAAACTTAACTCTCTGTTCTTAACGCCTTCCTTGAAGGCACAGACTGCCTGATGATCAGATACATTCTCTACCGTGTGATGCAATGTGATCCATCTCTGGATGTAATCCCTCAGAGTTTCATTCGACTTCTGCACACATGACTGCAACTCTGTCAACCCTGCTGGTCACTTGCAAGTTCCTTCAAATGTCCTAACAAACACTCGGGCAAGATCTTCCCAAGTGTAAATGCTGTTGGGTGCTAACTGATTCAACCATGCTCTGGCTGAGCCCTCCAACATAAGAGGCAGGTGTTTCATGGCCACTTCTTCGTTGCCGCCACCAATCTGAACAGCCACTCTGTAGTCCTAAAGCCAAGTATCCGGCTTGGACTCACCAGTGAACTTACTGACTCCAGTCGCCAACCTGAAGTTGGGAGAAATCACCGCGGCCCTGATGGCTCTGCTAAAACACTCCGGTCCTGAGACGTGTACTCTGCTGCTGGTGGGCACATCTTTATCATGGCCTTCTCGATGAGCTCTATTCTTGTCGACCAGACCTTGAACAATAATGGATCTAGCATCAAAGCCTGGTTCCCTGGGGTCGACTGGAATCCTTCGCCCGACACTGTGATGGCGTTTGTCATCTTGCTGCCGAGGCACGTATGACCCACCCCTTGGGGGAGGAGTGGGCACTCAACGTCGATCAACACGATCAAATTGGTCCTCATACTGATCACGCCGGCCTCCATGTCCCTCACGCCTCGGGGGCGATCTTGGGCTATGAGCCGACTGGACTGTATTCGCAGCGACGGATCTGCTGTGAATCCTATTCCGTGACTGCGATACAACTGAATTTTGATCTCCCGCTGCCCAGAGTAAATCCCTGATCTGCAGCAAGCCTCTGCCAGCCTCTGACTAGGAAGGCTGAATGGACTCTGCTATACGGGCTGCAGCTGCTAGATTCTGAATTGGAGTTCGGTATACAGAGTCGGTTGTGGAAAGACTTGGCGTCGGCGGGCAGCAGGACCCATTATTGCGCTTGTTAAGTGAGCACTTTCGCTGGAGATTTTCGATTGAGTGCGCTCATCAAGATTACCAAATCGCGTCTTCTAAGGCACGAGCCTCGGGGGTTTCTCCAACGATAGGAGTGTGAAGCGCATCCATGTTCCGGCGGTGAAGCTCCTCCCTCTGCAGCGAAGTGAGGGGATCGGGTTGATACTCTTTGTGAACCTGCGCCGGCTCGCCTCCGCCAACGCCTCCGTCGGCGCGGGGGAAACCAGGAGGACTACGTGGTCCGTCGACCATCAGAACCTCCACCGCTGGATCACTTCTTGTCGCTTTTCGGATGCGAGTCTGCGGAGCGGTCGGCCAGATCGAGCAGGCCGTAGAGAATTCGTCGGGCTCGATTGCCGCGACTTGGGAGTGGCCGGTGGCGAGCCACCGCGTGCCTCACCCTGCTGAAGCCTCAACCGACCAGGCGCTTGCGCGGCGAGAGGCCCAGGAGGGAGGATGGCACGGAGCCGACCGATCTTGGGTCGGCGGCTGCGCGAGGAGGACGCCATGGGGCGACGTCCGAAAGTCGCGTTACCCGCTGACGAGGAGTCGCGTCGGCGTCGAGTGGAGCCTCCTGCAGCTAAGCGGAGTCATCGGCGATGAGCGTGAGTGCGTCGAGGCGGATCTCGCGACCCTCAGCAAAACTCCAGCTGAAACCATGATGAAGGGGATCGGGAAAATGCAACTTCTCCAACAAGTCGCTAAGACACACCCCACAGTGGGCGCCAAGCTATCGTGGTTCTAAGTCGGCGATAGAATGGGGGTAGGTATGGAGAGGCAAGATCCTAGCTATGGAGTAGTTGTATCGCAAGATATTCTGAGTTCAGGCCCTTCTCGGAGAAGTAACAGCCCTCGTCTCGGGCCCGGAGGCGGTCGGTCGTATTATGTGCGTATGAATTACGAAGTGCGAACCCTTTACCTGAGGAGGGGGTGGCTTATCTGAGTTCACGAGACCCCTCCAGCCCTCGATTATGTAGGGATTAAGGTACATTAAGATAGGGAGTTCTTGTAACGTCCCACATAAAGTGCTATGATGACCATAAAGCCCTTAATGACCGAATGTTTGCGTGCAGACTGACTATAGATCTTCTGGCGGTCGAGTGGTTGGCTGATGGTCGAGTGTCTTCAGGTCCGTCGAGTGGAATCCTTCCAGGTTGACTGAAAGGTGTTTTCTTCAAGAGACGTCCTTGGGGAGGGTATCTTGGACAGGTCCATGACCCTACCCTAGGTACATGACTTCATCAGTGGGCTCCTACTTCTATGACAAAAAATTATGACAGAAAATGGGATTTCGTCCTAGGCGGGCCGGAGGCGCACCTTCATGACATTCTTTGGGTCGTCCATGACGTAAAAAATTGTGGTAGAAGTGAGGGCGAGGAAATTTTCGGGAGTTCCCAGTATATGGTGGGTGGTCGGGGCCGAGCGATGTAGTGGTTTGCGCGTTTCTCTCGTATGCGCGCGTGTGTGTGAGCTGTGTTCGCTAACTGAACCCGATCGAGGCGTTCAATTCCTGAACCCGAGCGATTGATTGATCCCTCGCACTATGCACTCAACACGAGTGATCGATCCCACTACATACTGAACACGAGCGATCGATCCCTTCGTTGCTAACTGAATCCGAGTGATTCTTTCGTCGCTAACTGAACCCAATCGATCCCTTCACTGCTATAACTGAACACGAGTGATTGATCCCCTTCGCTGCTTACTGAACCCGATCGATTGATGTGTTGCATCGAGCACCCGCGCGAGACATGAGTTGACCGACCTAGCCGGTTTGTTGCCTCTAGTTTAACAATGCTCGTGCCGCACACGCGGTACTTAGTAGATGGAGTCGAGACTTGCATCGATCGAGCCCCTTGTGCGAGAAGTGGTGACTTGACATAGCCGGTTGGTTCACTATGGATGAACAGTTCCTGTTGCTACTGCCCGCTCGTACTCCCCACCCCAGCAGGTGGCGGTTGGTTCAAATGTAGCCATTGTTTGGTAACACGAATTAATATCATAATTCCCCTTGCTATCTATAGTAAGATTTGATCAAGTCAACTCCTAGTTACTTATTATCATTGGGTTCTAAGTATTATAAGGTTACACCGAGAGACACACAATATTCACCATTGTACCTACAATAATTCTACTAGTTTCTATAACTACACTACTAGGGAAAATCTTATACACAACATCTTAGCAGTAGCACTTGGACAAAATCATGCGCTACTGCTACTTAGTAGCAGTGCGTATAAATAAACCACGGTACTGCTATAACTTTAGCAGTAGAGCGTACTAGCAAAAAGCGTTGCTGCTATGTTTGAACTGGGCGCATATGGCTAGCCCAACTTAGCAGTAGCGCGTATCCTCACCCAGCGCTACTGCTATTCTCCTTAGCTGTAGCGCTTTTCTCGCACCCGCGCTAGTACTAACCATACCTTATCCTCCCCACGCGGCCGACCCTCACTACAAAAAAAGACACATCCGTGACATTTTGGGCCGAACGAATTTTTTTTCTGTCATACATATGACACTTCTATGACGATAATTGTGACAAAATCCGGTATCATCATAGATGTGGTGGGCTCCTATTTCTATGACAAAAAATCATGATAGAATGGGCTTTTAAAGTCTGGCGGGCGGAGGCGTAGCTGCATGACATTCTTTGGGCCGTCCATGGCGGAAAAAACCATGGTAGAAGCGAGGTGAGGAAAATTTCGGGAGTTCGATTACGGTGGGAGGTCGGGGCGGCGATCGCGCGTTCTCGTTACGTCTGTGCTGCGTGTGTGCGGCGTTGGGCTCTAAGCGAACCCGGCGATTGCCCGCTGCAGAACTCTGCGTTCTTGAACCCGAAGCGATCGATCGATGGCTGTTAACTAAACCCGATCGGCGATTCGCCAGCTCTTCTTCTGAATGAAGCCGATCGATGCTGCCTCTGGATGAGCAATGGCGTTGCGGGGGGGTTTGGATGAGCGGTTCCCGGTTGGGGTGGATGAACAGGACCCGTGGTGTTGCCTCTGGATGAACAGGACCCCGATCGGTCGAGCGGTTGGGGCTGGATGAGCAGGACCCGTGGAGGGCTGGATGAACAGGACCACCCGTGGAGGGCGGGATGAGCGATGAGCGGTGGAGGCTGGATGAGCAGTAGCCCGTGGAGGGTGGTTGAGCAGGGCCGTGGAGAGGCTGGTTGAATAGTGGCCGGTGGAGTAGCGCGGCGGTGGAGGCTGGATGAGCGAGGGCCGTGGATGAGCGATCGCGGTGGAGGCTGGAGGAGGTCGACGGTGGATGAGCAGTAGCTTGTGGAGGCTGGAGGAGTCGGCGGTGGAGATGAACAGATATCCGTGGAGTCCGTTTTGCGGTCGCCACACCCTCCCGATGAACAGGACCCCGCTTGACCGTAGGAGGTCTGCATTTCGTTTGTTTTGCGATCGCCACACCCTCCCGATCATCGGGACCCCGCCGGCCGTGGGAGGTCCGTTTCTTCCTTTTATTGGTACGCCACACCCCTCCTGATAACACAGGACCCCCGTTTCGACCGTAGGAGGTCTGTTTCCTCCGTTCTGCTGTACACCAGGCCTCGTTTCCATCGCATGTTCCGTCCAAGCCCTCCCGATGAACACGACCACGCATTCCGTTCCGACCTAGCCGGTTGGCTCCCACGCGTTCCGTTGCCTCCCGATGAACACGAGCATTCCGTTGCCTCCCCATGAACACGGCCAGCGGCGCTGTTTCTCCGTTTCAACCCAGCCATGTCAGCGAGCCCTCGCCGTGCGTATCGCGGCGAGTAGGCGTTGAGACCCGCCGTATGTACACATACGTGGCCATATTTTCTTTCTTGCACCACTGGCGCCTCTACTACGACCGTGCCGCCTCTACATCCACCGGTATATATGTGTACATTACCGTTCGCGACCAGAATGACAACGCTACATACGCTTGAGCAGGTGGGTCTGGTACCGCCGAGCACTTCCTTGCGTGCGAAGTTATACAGGTGGGTCCCAGCGATCGGGGAGGCGAAATCGGTGGCCCGTCCGGTGGGTCCCGCTGTCGGTGGAAGAATAATTATTTTGCATGTAATAAGGAGGCACTTCCTTGCTGCGGCCGTGGACCCGGTATCGGCCTCTCCATGTACGATCCAGCGTCCGATGGAAGCCGTTCCTTGACCACGTTGACCACGCCCGGCCGAGAGCACCGAGGCGGTGGACAACGGCGAGGCCTAGGAAGGGGACGGCGAACCGGAAAAGGCAGCGGCGGTGGATGCCCACGCATAAAAAGTCTGAGGTTCACTTGGTTCGCTGCGGTGTGAGGCTGCCGTCGCCGCCGAAATAACGAGGTGTGGGTGAGTAGAGGATGGCCTGGCCAGTGGTGGGAGTAGTAGAGGCGGTGAGGCCTCCGCGCATCTCGCCCGACCGACCACGGAGGCAGGAGCATGAGGCACGATCGGCGCTGGTTTGGGCGTTTGAGCAAGAAGACCGGAGGTTAAAGAAGCACTACTGACGTTGGATGGACATCGTCACGGTCCTTTGGAGCTAGAATCGTGCATATGGACTAAGTTGACAAAGCCCTCCGTCCCGTCAACTTAGTAGGCCCACAAGTCAGCCTGCCACTATCTTTGGGTCCCAGCTAACAGGTGGAGCATTCATTTTTTGTCTGCGTGTCTGGAGGCAGTTTCTTGCGTGCGAAGATATAGTGGTGGGTCCGAGCTGTCGTGGCGGTAACATTTTTTCGCGAAATACATAGGCCCTTTCGTTGGGTCCCTGATGTCGGCGGAGAATCTTTATTTTGCGTGTAATAAGGAGGCATTTCCTTGCGTGCGGTCGTGGACCCAAGCTGCTCGGCCTCTCCACATCTAGTCCGCCAGATGCATGTCGGTGCGTTGACCATGTTGACCAGGCTGCGCCGAGAGCACCAGGCGGTGGGCGATGGCGAGGCCTAGGAAGGAAACGACACGGAGGCGAGAAGACTTGGCGATTGTTTCCCCAGCGGAGGGGATCGACTGTATGAGGTTTCTTGGTTCGTCGTCGTCGCCGGAGAATAACAGCAGTGTGGGTGAGTAGAGGATGGCTAGGCCAGCGATCTCGAAGTCTGGTGGGGCGGTGAGGCCTCTTGCGGCAACCTGACCCGGCAGCAGGGAGGAGGAGCGAGCAGTCCATGGGCGCTTGTTTGGCGGCTCGGCGGGAAGAAGCGAGATTGAAGAAGCACGACGGCCGTTCGATGGACATCCAACGATCCTTTGCTTGTCGTCAACCTTTTTTTAGGAAAGCCTCAAATCTGTGGAAAACAACATACAGCCCATCTGCCATTATTTCTAATAATTTACAGCCCATTTGCCATATTGTGGCCACGGTTAAAAAATTATACGAAATTTTGCATATTTCGGTGCGGTCCGAACTATTTTTAATCCCGAATTGACTCACATTCAAACTGATTTAAAAAATAAATGTATATCAATATAAAACCCAACAAATTCTCCACGCATAAAAAATAACGTAATTTAAAATCTTGAAATGAAAAAAATAATATTTGAAACTAATTGCTGGTTTGATGTGTTTTAAAAATGTACAGCCCATTTCTCATTACTGATGGGCCATTTTCTCGGCCAGCCGAATGGAAGCTCTCCTCGTCTTGAAAGAGTGGCAGCTCAACACGACTGACAAAGCGACTTACTTGGCAAATCACAAAAAAACTGGGTTGTGGCCATGGACCCAGCTGTTAGCCTCTCCACGTACAGTACTCTTCCGATGGAAGTCGTTCCTTGACCACGTTGACCACGCCGCGCGGAGAGCACCACGACGGTGGACGATGGCGAGGCCTAGGAAGGGACGACGGGCCGGGGAAGACAGCGGCGGTGGAAGCCAGCAGAGAGAGAGTCGAGAGGTTCACTTTGGTTCACGGCTGCGATGTTAGACTGCCGTCGCCGCATGTAAGTGCATCTAGTGCCCTTAGTGATTTTGGTGTATTGAAGACTTATAGGTTAAGTAACTAATGCGTTTGTGAGTGTACACAGGTCTATAAGTCTATGAGGAGTTTGATATTCTGAGAGAAAGTCGACCCTAAAATGAATTTCTTCAAGCGAAGAATTTGATATTACGAAGACTTTACGAAGACTTTGAAAGTGAAGAAATTGGTGTGACCTTGAAGACTTGGTATTCATTTGAGGAACATGAGCGTGAAGACTTTTGTTTTCGTAGTTTCATTTTCTCTTTCTTGAGTCATAAAACACCGTCTTTGTTAAAGGGGTTAGGAAATACTAAGGAAAAATTTCCATTTGATGCTCAACTCAAAATCCTACACCTACCAATTCCTTGAGTGAAGCTTTTGGAAATCTCATACTGATTCAGTCAATTTCTTGAGTGTGAGAGCAAGCTCTTACAGTCCTTGAGAATTTATTCGGCGAGGAGTTAGGAATTCGCCGGTCTGAATTGCCTACATGAGAACATGATAGCCACGAGAATTTGATATTCCAATTTCCGACCGTTCTTTGTTCTTGCCACTGTCCCAAAATATCTCCACCTAACGGTCATATCATTGAAGGGCATTTATGTCTTATCATGTCGGGCTGCTCCCTAGGCTATAAATAGCCGCCCCTACAACCACTAGTTGGTTGGCTGCTCGAGAGAACTTGACACTTGTCATTTGAGAGCAACCCATCCTCTGAGGACTTTGGCGAAAATCATCAAGTGAGGAAAAACCCAAAGTGAGGAAAACCCAAAACCAAACCCCAACAAACCCAAAGTGATTGAGCATCACTGAAGAAATTGATCCAGCGTGGATCCGGCGCTTTTACCTTTGAAGACTGTGCTTCTTCCAGACGGTTAGGCGTCACGGTCTAGAAACATCAAGAGGAATTGTGGATCGCCGGTGACCAAGTATGTGAAGGTTTGGAAGTCGCTGAAGACTTACCACAGTGATTGGGCGAGGTCTGCGTGGCCTTAGTTCAAGGAGAATCGGTGAGGACTTGGTGTCTGAGCTGCGTGCTTTCGATGGTAGGTGTCCGGACTGCGTGTCCTCGAGTTTAAATACTCAGCCGCTCCAACAGACGTACAAGCGAGACACAACAGTTGGAACTGGTCTACCAAATCATTGTCTTCACCAACCTAACTGGTTCTATTTCCTCAACCCTTTCATTTCCTCATTCTTGTGTTGAGTGTTTGTCATATCTGTGTTTGAAGACTTTGGTGAAGACTTTCTCAATTTCCTCAGTTCAATTTCTTGATCTGTTTGTCTTCATCTTGTGTTATCCTGTGATTCGCTTTTTGTACTCTGTGATTGTCTTCATTTCATCATGATGACTATGCTTGTAATCTGCTATGCTTACTTACGAGTACTTATTCGCTGCATGTATTTCTTAGCTAAGGAATTTCCTCACCAACAAATTCCTCGATGAAGAATTTGTAAATTCATAAAATCGCCTATTCACCCCCCTCTAGTCGATATAGCACTTTCAATTGGTATCGAGCAAGGTACTCCTTGTTACGTGTGATTTTAGTTTAACCACAGGAGTTTTAGTTATATGGGCCGCAGGTATGATCAAGGTCTCGGCAGGTGTCCTACCTTTGATGGGACGGACTACCCCTCTTGGAAGAACAAAATGCGAATGCATCTTGAAGCAATTGACAACGATCTACGGTATGTTGTGACAAAAGGTGTTTCCTCGGTCACACCCTCTACGAATGATCTTGATGTGAAGAGATTCAAGCAACTCGATTCTCAAGCGAAGAATATCATATGTGGCCATCGAGCAAAGGTCAATATGGAAGAGTGAGTGCTTTGGAATCTGCCAAACTCATACAGGACGAGGCTGTCCAAAGTAAATGAAGGTGTTTCAACTCAGCGTGACTCTCGAGTTGATGTTCTTGGAATCTCTTCAACGCTTCAAAAGACTCGACAACGAAAATGTTCAACAAACCTTGATCGCCTCACGACATCTCAAATGAGCTTCAAGCCTTTGGGTGCCATGACATCACCGACCATGAGGTGGTGAAGAAATTACTAAGATAAACGATTCCTCATTTGACACTCGCACCGATGATACAAGAGCGAGCTGACTACAAGTCTCTTGATCCTGCGATATCCTCGAAGGCTAAATACTCACGAGTTCGACTTCTTTGAAAGAGATCTCTATGGTTACGGCTATGGAAAATCACGTGCTACGAAGGCCAAGGCTGAATCTGAATCGAGAGTGAAGAATTTGGTAGTAGCCTTGGAGATCTGAAGAATTTGGCGAGAGCTAGCCTTTGCTCGTGAAGAAATTCAGAAATTCACAAGGCGTGGTCGTTTTGGAAAATCCTCAAGAAGCGGTGATTCCTCATCTAGTGACTATAAGCGAAGACTTTGCCACAAATGCAAGAAACCTGGTCACTATATCCAAGATTGTCCTCGATGGGAAAAGGAATTGAAGAAGAAGAAACACAAGGATTACGATTACGATGGCGTGAAGAAGAAGAAGAAATCATCAAAATCTTCATCATCAAAATCCTCAAAGCCTTCTTCTCACAAGAAGAGCAGCTCCAAAAGGCTCGGGCATTCATTGGCAAGGAAATGGACTCGAAGCTGAATCGAGGAAAATGAGGAAGAGGAGGATGCAGAAGAATCCGAATCTGGTGTGGCTAGTCGGCTCTTGCTCTTCGCTTCGTCGGCAAATCCATCTTCAACATGAAGAAAATGACTCCGTAACAAACTGATGAGGAAAATGATGACTCGCTCCACCTATTGCTTCATGGCAAAAGGTGCCAAGGTACTCAATTTCACCTCCTCTGAATCTAGTGAAAATGAATCGATGAGGATCTCAAGCCCAGCTACTCTAAACTTGCTAAGATTGCTATAAAACAACAAAGGGCTTTTGAAAAGGTTCAAAACATGCTAGATAAGAGTGATGATATGTTAGGTGAAGAAATGGATCGCACTCAAGCCACATTGAAAATCTTGAGAAGTTCGATCTAGGCTTGACAGCCTTCAAGGTCATCATAACACTCTCTTATCGATCATGAAAACTTTCTTATGAATTTCTTCAAAAGCAAGATCTTGAGAAGCTAAGGCGAGTTATGAAGATCTTGAGAAGGGCGCGATTCATTACTTGCTCAACAAATCAGCGCTTCTCAAGAAGAATTTGTTCCTCCATGCTTAAAGTGCATTGAGCGTGAATCGCTAATTCTTCACTGAATGTTCAAATGCTTCAAGCTGTTACAAATTCTTCACCTGCCTCTGCTATCACTAATTCCTCACGAGGACATTGCTAGTATCCTTGACGATGCAGGGCTGAAGGAATTGTACATGACAGCATGTACAAAAGCCTCAAAGGGCATCAGACTCTTTGTGATGTGCTTAAAAGCAGATCCTCAACAGAACCCTAGGAAAAGGGTATTGCCTTTGAGAGGAAACTCAATCTTGATGGAGCGTCTTTGGAAGCTTTGGCGGTATCCCAAAACCTCATGGGTTGCTGCAAAGGGACCTCGATTGATCCATCTACCTTATCTGGTTTTACATGTGAATTTCCTCATTACGATGATGAGTCATTTGACTCAAACTATAAACTGTTCAAAAATCAGAATGGTGAAGTATTTGCTAGATATGTTGGCACTAAGCTGCGAGAGCGGTCCCCTATGAAGAAAATCTGGGTTCCCAAGAAATGTCTTGAAAGTCTTGGTGAATGTCCTCATGACACCACACAGTGAAGAAAAGGAACCCCAGATCAAATTCTTCATATGGACAAAATTCTTCATATGGATCCAAGTCCTCCCTACGGACCAAATTCCTCCGTGGATCAAATTCCTCAAAAGGATCAAAGTCCTCATATGATTATCATCGTGCTAATAACTCTGTTTGCAGGGTAGAGCTAAGGGCTATGAATATGTGCATTATTCTTCAAACCAATATGTTCATAAGTCCTCGAAGAATTTCTCTGCTTATTCATATGCTTACCTAACCCCTCTTATGTGAAGCGAAATGGTTTGGCCTCTATGCCACCATTCTCATATGGTGCTTTCATGAATGATGAACTCTTTGCCACCCCTTGAGATGTGGGTGGTGAAGAAAAAGAACTAATCTCTTCTGCAGGGTCAGGTCTCGGGCGTGCTTTAACGTCTGAAGAATTTCTTGGGGGCACGACAAAATTGCACGAAAGGGCCTTGAGGCTAATCATGATGAAATGAACTTTCATTTCACCGTCCTCATCTTGCTTATCTAAATCTTGGTGATGAAATTCATCGATGAACTTGATATCATATTCTTCAGCGATGAAGTATATGAGATCGTAAGTTGTACTAATTCATCTGCGGGATGATCAACCCAAAGCCAGCGAGTGGGTTCTCGATAGTGGATGTACAAATCACATGGTGGTGACAAGAATCTATTGATGGATGCTCCTTATCACCGTCACATCTGAAGCATATCATCTTTCTTGACAAAGGCAAAAGTCGGTATTGGGACTTGGTAAGGTTGCTATCTCTAAGGACATGCACATGGACAAAGTCATGCTTGTTGAGTCTTTAGGATATAACCTCATGTCGATCTCAATGCTTTGTGATCTTGATATGGTTGTTATCTTTGGCAAATATCGTTGTGTTGTGATTATGGAAGTGACAATTCCAAAGTCTTGAAGGCTTTAGGAGAGGAGACTTGTATATTGTTGATTTCTCAGGGTCCACAACCAGTTGTGTGCCTACTTGCAAAAGCTTGAGAAGGCTGGCTATGGCATCGACGACTTGGTCACGCAGGCATGAGGAATTTACTGCGCTTGCGAAGAAGAAGCATGTCATTGGCATTGAGAATGTCAAATTCCTCAAGGATCACTTATCGGAACTGTGAAGCTGGAAAAATGACCAAGGCCAAGCATCCAGTGAAGACTATCATGACCACTACTCGTCCTTGAATTGCTTCACATGGACCTCTTTGGTCCCAATCATTACTCAGCTTTCGTTAATGAAGCATCACTATATGGCTTTGTTATTGTTGATGATTACTCTCGTTACACTTGGGTACACATTGTTACTTACAAAAATCAAGTGCAGGAAATCTTCAAGCGATTTTCCTCGAGGGCTTCAACCAACTTTGGTGTGAAGATCAAGCACATCGGGAGTGACAATGGAACTGAGTTCAAGAATTCGGACTTGAGGATTATCTTGATGAACTTGGTATTACTCATGAGTTATCTGCTCCTATACTCCTCGGCAAAATGGCGTCGTGGGCGCAAGAACAGAACTCTTGTTGAGATGGCTCGCACTATGCTTGATGAATACAAAAGCCTAGTCGTTTCGGATTGAAGCAATTGACACTGCGTGCCACATCATCAACAGTATATCTTCACAAATTCTTCAAGAAGACTGCCTATGAACTCCTCACGACAAGAAACCCAATGTAAGTTATTTCAAAGTCTTGATTGCTAAATGCTGGATTAGAGATCCTCACCACACCTCTAAATTTGCACGAAAGCACATGAAGGTTTATGCTTGGTTACGGAAAGGACTCGCACACCTCTGAGTCTTCAACATCGCACTTCACAAGATTGTTGACCTTGTAGATGTGCGGATTCGATGAAACTAATGGCTGCAAAGAGAGCACCTACCTTGTTTAGGCGAACCAGCACTGAGGATTCTATCAGGTTCAAGGCAAGCGAGGATGTCATTCCCTCTTGAAGAAACTGCTGAAGAATTCATTCTGTCTGCTGAAGAACGTCGAGTGATGCACTGAAGATAATCTTTGAAGAAAATGGTCTTTGAGGAAAATGATCAAATTCCTCGAAGACAACCAGCTCATCCTCGCGTTGCAAAAGAAGTGCAAGTTGACAAGATCATCGATGACATTGAAGCGCCAGGTCCTCTCACTCGCTCAAAAGCTTCACACTTATCTAACTTTTGTGGGCACTATGCTTTTGTCTCTATCCAGAGCCCACTAAGGTAGATGAAGCATTTACGGGCAGGAGTGGATTCAGGCCATGCAAGAAGAATTACATCGATTCGAGCTCAACAACGTGTGGGAACTGGTCAAGCGTCGAGATCCTCATAAGCATAATATCATTGGCACAAAGTGGATCTACCGCAACAAACAAGATGAAAATGGTCTTGTGGTGAGGAATAAGGCACGACTAGTAGCTCAAGGCTACACGCAGTTGAAGGAATTGATTTGATGAAACTTTTGCACTGTTGCTAGACTTGAGTCTATTAGCATATTACTAGCCTATGCTAACCATCACAATATCACTTTATATCAAATGGATGTGAAAAGTGCATTCCTCAATGGTAAGCTTGAGGAAGAAGTATATGTTGCTCAACCCCGGGTTTTGAAGATCCAAAGAATCGACAAAGTCTTGAGACTAAATAAGGCCCTCTATGGCCTCAAGCAAGCCCCTCGGCGTGGTATGATACATTGAAGGAATTCTTCGTGAAGAATGGCTTCACACCAGTTCACTCGACCCTACTCTCTTTACTAAATCATATGATGGTGAACTGTTTGTGTGCCAAATATATGTTGATGATATTATCTTTGGCTGTCTTGACCAACGTTATAGTGATGAATTTGCCTATATGATGAGTGAAGAATATCAAATGTCTATGATGGGAGAGTTGAAATTCTTCTTAGGTCTTCAAATTAATCAACAACACAATGGCATATTCATATCTCGGAGAAATACCTCAAAGATGTCACGAAGAAATTGGCATGCAAGATTGCAAAGGCGTCAAAATTCCTATGCCCACAAATGGCCATCTATGCCTTGATGAAAATGGTATTGACTTGATCACAAGGTATACCGCTCCATGATTGGTTCTTTATTGTACTTATGTGCATCTAGGCCAGATATAATGCTTAGTGTTTGCATGTGTGCCCGATTTCAAGCTACAGAAGGAATCACACCATAAAGTGTGAAGCATATTCTTGATATCTAGCTCACACACCAACACTAGGATTATGGTACCCCAAGGGCTCTACTTTTGATCTCATTGGATATTCGACTCGACTATCTTTGGTGATCGTGTGGACCGCAAAGTCAACATCTGGTACTTGTCATTTCCTCGGACGATCTTTGATGCATTGGTCCTCGAAGAAAGCGAACTGCGTATCACTTTGTCCCTTCTGGAAGCTGAATACATTGCTTTCTGGCTCGTGTTGTGCTCAATTACTATGGATGAAGCAAACCCTCAAGGACTACGGCATCAACGTGAAGAATGTGCCTCTCTCTTGTGACAATGAGAGTGCCATCAAGATTGCTCACAACCCGTTCAGCACTCGAAGACAAAGCACATTCAAATTCGTCATCATTTTCTTCGTGATCATGTGTTGAAGGCGACATCTCCATCGAGCACGTGAAGGCTGAAGAACAGCTAGCTGATATCTTCACTAAGCCCTTGGATGAGAAGAGATTTAGCAAGTTGCGGTGTGAGCTAAATATCTTAGAATCTTGAGCGTTCTTTGAAAAGGACACACATCCTAACACTTATGCAAAATTGATGACTTAGATGTGCAACACATGAAGAAACGTTTTCTTCAATCAATGAAGAATAACACTCTAAGTGTGAAGAAATTAATGAAGAATTTGATTCTCGAGAACCCTCGACAATTATGCGCGATGTCTGAAATCATCATTCTTATCTGATGGGTCACGCCACCACCAAAGTTGAAAATCTTCAATTTGAGTTTTTCTCAGTTTTGAAATTCTTGAGTTTTGAAATTCTTGAGTTTTCAAATTCTTGAGTTTTCAAATTCTTCAACTTTGCAAAATCTTCACTTTGTTTCGTCGTCTTTCTTCATTGACTATATATATATGAGTTTATGTCCTCTCTGACATTCACTTATGGCTATTTCTTCAAGTCGCTTTTTACGCTAAGTGAATGTGATCGGACCCTTCCCCTCTATGCTATACTCAACCCAATCCATTCACAAATTCTTCATGTGCGTTCTACTTTGAAACTTCGTTCAATTTCTTCCTTTGTGTCCTTGACAGGTGAAGAAATTGCGAACGAACTTTAAAAAGCGAATCTTATTCAAACTTCATTTTACCGCTCAAACCGTTCCGCATCCCGATGCATTATTATATTCACCCACGATCGAACACGATCTCCACTACACTATGCGTGGGTGACACATGTCGTGAGAAGGGAAGTGGTCGAGGCATGTTAGTCCTAAATCTTGGACGAGCCGTTTTTCACCGTGGCTATAAATACCCTCTCTCCTTCCTCACTCTTTTACTCCGCTCGATCTCTCTCCCGCTCGAGCTCCTCAAAACCCTAAGCGCCGCCGCTTCTCCATCGTCGCCGGTGAGGAAAAGCTTCACTGCCTTGACCTCTTCGCCCGGCGTACTCGCGCCGACCGTGAACTTCTTCACTCCGCCGTCGCCGTAGCTGATTTCCTCTGCCAAGTTAGGGCGGAGAAGATCTGAGCAGACGAACTTCTAAACTGTTCATCTCAGTTAATCGTGTTCTTCACTTGAGTAAATTAAAAGTTACTTTTATTTACTCGCTTTGATTCTCAAATTTTCTTCAAATTCTTCAAAGGTGTTTATTTCAAATTCCTCACACATATGAACACCTCAAATCTCTTGACTCATTTCTCTAAGCTATGATTTTCTTCAAGATTCCTCAATTGTGTGGATCTTGATCTATACAACTCTGGAACCTAAGATAAAGCACGCTTATTGAAATTCTTCAAAACTCATCTGGTCAAAATCCTCAAACTTGTTCTTTTGAAAAACCCTCACGAGAGCATATGACCTCTTCAAATTCCTCGCACCTATACTCATTCCACAGTACAAATGTCTGCTGCTGAATCCCTAGGTTCTCATCAACTTAACTCATTTGCAGCGTTCCTCGAAGAAAAACTGCACACTTCTTGAGAGAACTCAATTGTTCAATTTCCTCACACGAAGAAAATGGCAGATGGTAAGAAGCCGCAGAAGGAGGAAAGAAACACGAGGTCATGACAGCATTGAAATCCACGAGGAAATATATGCTGACTCTGCACACCGATGAGGAAAGCAAAAACCAACGCAAGGTGCGCATTCAGAAAATTGAGCGGAGATGGGCACGGGAATGGAAGGAATACCGCTATGTTACACCTAAGTACATGAAGAAATTAGCGTTAAATCCTCCATGCCAAGAGCTCCTTTGGCACCGGGCCAAATAGCTGATCCCACTAGCGTCAAGCAGCGGTGAGGACTTTCACGATGAATGGGCTAAATGCCAAGCTAAGTTGGCTAAGCAAGCAAAGGAAGCGTGAAGAAATTCAATGAGGATTCTGCGCTCTTGCTGCTTTGAGGTCTCGGCCAAGCCGAGAAATCGATGCAAAGAAGTCTGCCAATAAGCCAAGTGCTTCTTCATCATGCCCTCACGGCCAAGTTCTCGGCAGCTCCCTCAAGGCAAATTCCTCGTGACAAATTCCTCACTGCTCTTTTGTTCCATCAAAGTCCTCAACTGCTCCGTCCAAACCTTGGTTCAGTGCACACTGCCACTTGTCAAAGGACTGCTGGTTTTCAATTGCCTCGAGCACCTCTGCAAATTCCTCGGCTGCTTTCAATTCTTCATCGGGCCCCCGCTCTGCTGAAGACAAAAGCAACAACTGGACGTGGTCCTCGGCCTAGCCCAAGGAAGAAACAGCTTGTAGTCCACGTGCCATCTGATGATGAGGCATCTGATGAAGAACTTGAAGAAATCATCAGAGACCGCCAAGCTAGAGCCGCAAGAGCCAAGGGAACAGCTGTGCCACTTCTTTTGGACCCGAAGAAAGTCCTCGATTTCATTGACCTCTGGCACAATGATCCCAATACCCCTCTGCCTGACCTTCCTTTGACGCCTGGTCAAAGTCATATGTTGACTCACTTCATTGCTGAAGAAAAATGGAAGTTCGAGAAGGCGAAGGAAATCAAGAAGGCTCAATACAAGAAGGAGAGGTTTCTGAAGAAAAATGTTGTCAAGATGACACCTGAGGAACTTCTTCAAGTCCAAACTGAAATTCAGAACCTCAGCAAGAACTTTGACACGTACTATGCTGATTGGCAAGTTGTCAAGACCAGATTAAATCAATCGGCGAAGAATCTCTAAGTGTTGCTGCACAGAGCAACATGAAAATCCTCGGTGAAGCCTCTGCTCAGCCTAATGAAGAAAATGCCAGGCAACGCTGAAGCTCAACCTCTTGAAGAAAATGCTGATCGAGGGCTGATGAAGAAATTCCAGCGGCGAAGAAACTGCCGGGCACCCACTAGTGGTGCGCTGAAGAAATACTCAAGACAGGGAGCGCATCGATTGTTCTGAAGAAACTGCACCAAATTCCTCGGCTCCTCCTGCGCCAACTCCACTCCAATTCTTCCATCGCTTCGATGTGAAGAAAACCAAGGCTCTTGAGCGAGCTCTTGTGAAGAAGAGAAAAGCATCAGCTGCGTCGATTCTTGACTGCGAAGAAAATGAAGCCAATGACCAGCTCGATTGAGAACCCGATTGATGCTATTCAATTTCCTCCATACCATCAAAGGAAGTAGTTCCTTTTGGAGAAGAATATGAAATTCCAACGGATCGATGAAGAACATCAATCTCTGCTTCATCGGAGAAAATTGATGAAGAAATTGAAGTGGAAGCTGTCCCTTCAACCCCGGTCATTCCCTCATCGGATCATGAAATTCCTCAAGATGGTCTTGAGAAATTGAAAATGAAGATGTGGATATTGGATGCACCACTCCGGTAATCAATGATGATTTTTGGGAAAATCAACATCCCAATACTCCGCTCTTCACCCTGCTTCAACAAGTTCCTCACTCCCCTGCACAGACTGTCCAGATAGACTCTGAAGAAAATCAACCCACTGGTTACGTGCATGAAGAAATTCCAGCCACTAGCGCTGATGAAACTGCTTCTTTTGCTGAAAATCCTCGGACTGCACAAGTTGAGGACCAAGAAATTCCTCAAGTGAAGAACCTGAACTTACGGTTCGGAGGTGGTGATGCAACTGGTGACACCCCTCTGCCAAGCAGAAGAATCCGTTCTCGACCAAGCAAAAGTTCAAGGCTAAGATTTCTTTCTTGAGCATGTGTTCTTCACTGAATATAATCCCTATGATTACTGCTCGGATTAGGAAGAGGCGCTTACGGACTGCCGGTCAAGCCAACTTCTATTCCTCGGTGCTTTTCAACAAGGACAAAATCTTGATCATGCTCATATTCCTCATGTGGATATGGAGTCGCTGCCGGGCTTTGAGCCCGTCCTAAGTGTTCTTCACGATGCAGGTCTTCTAAACTTTTGCACGATATTTGTGATTGGAGCGAAGAGCTAATTCTTGAGTTCTATGCAACCTTGCACATCACGGAGGCGAAGATGTGACTTCATGGGTCTTGGATTGGATGACCGAAAACACACACTACAAGGCACCCGACAAGTGAATTGCCGTGCCCTTCCACTCGATCCTCCGATTGATGGTGCTCGTCGCATCTATGAAGAAAAGAACTTTCAAATCACTATATGCAAGTCTTGATGAAGCCTTTGAAACCAAGGCAAGCTCCAGGACCAAATTCCTCGTCAAGGAATTGTTATATGTGCCTCGAGCAGTCTATCGAATTACGGCGAAGACTATGAGTCCTATCAAGGGCCACGACTTCGAATGATGAAGAAGTCGTTGGCATCATGAAGAATATGCTTTTCAACATCATCCATGGCGTTCCGTCAATTTCCATGATTTCTTCATGAGGACTCGGCTAACATTGCCATGTCACCTTTTGAGCTGAAGCCTTATGCACCTTGGATTATGAGATTCATCGGTCAAGATCTTCACTTTGAATTACAAAGGCGACACTTTGAACCACTGCAGCTACACTTTGATTGAAGTCCTCAAGCGGCCAATTGCCTCGGTGATGAAAAGGGAAAGGCTGCTGCTGTGATAGATGAAGGCATTCGTCCATTGGATGGACAGTTTCGCAAAGCAGCATCTTACTCCACCAATGATGACTCTGCCACACATGACTCAGCAGCAAATACCTCAGTTAAGCATAGTCCTCAAGCTACTGCACCCAGGGTGATGACTGATCATGAATTACTCCTCAGTCTTCATCAGAAGGTTGATCGCAATCACAAGTGGGTCAAACGTCAGTTTGGTACTATTCTTTACAACATGACCTCAACTCACAATGCAGTGAAGAAAAACCACTACTATCTTCATGAAACCTTCAAGCGCTTTGGGCTGTTCTTTCACATGTATACAATGAAGAAGAACGCAATCAATGGGACTCAAGGAAGAATTTGGTGGTCGCACCTCCTCCAAAGAAATTCAAGAAGGTCAAAGTTCCTTCCTTGGTGGCCAGCTCCTATTCTTCATCTCGCGATCTTGATGAAAATGAAGATTTGGAAGACACTGCTGCTGGTCCTACTTCAACGAACAACCCCGACAATGCTGGCGCTCCGTCTTCAACTTGAAATTCTTCAAGAGCGTTAGTCCTCAGTTTCGATCCTTTTGGTCATTCGATGACAATGGGGGAGAAAGTTGAGTTAGTCTTCAAGCGGGTCTCGTTTTTGTCTATATACATTATTCTATTAAGTTACAACTCTCGTTCTTCTGAAACCTTTTTATTGGATCGAGTTGTAATCTTAAACCCGATGGTGCTTTGATACTTCTGATGCATTATGCTTTTGCTCTTTGCTCTGATTACAGTAGTGTTGATATGCATTGATCCTTGGTATGCTCTGATCCTCATGAGCTCAGTGAAAATCTTCAAATCGATTTGGGATCTGATACTTATGAAGAGTTTCAAATTCCTCATACGCATTGGGCTCTGATACTCTATACATTATTTTGCATGCTCTGCATATCATCAAGCACCATATTTCATCATGCATTTCAAATTCCTCATATTATATGTCAAATGCGTGTATGAATTACAAGATATAGGGGGAGATCTCCATGATTCAATTCTTCAAATGTGCATTGCCTCAAAAGCAATTTCCTCACTATGCACACTTTCGGGGAGTTCTTCTATATCTTGCAATCAAAATCCTCATTATCGATATTTACACTTCATATATTTATCCCGTTGAAAACTTAACTTATGTATTGTCATCAATCACCAAAAGGGGAGATTGTAAGTGCATCTAGTGCCCTTAGTGATTTTGGTGTATTGAAGACTTATAGGTTAAGTAACTAATCGTTTGTGAGTGTACACAGGTCTATAAGTCTATGAGGAGTTTGATATTTACTGAGAGAAAATCGACCCTAAAATGAATTTCTTCAAGCGAAGAATTTGATATTCGAAGACTTTACGAAGACTTTGAAAGTGAAGAAATTGGTGTGACCTTGAAGACTTGGTATTCATTTGAGGAACATGAAGCGTGAAGACTTTTGTTTTCGTAGTTTCATTTCTCTTTCTTGAGTCATAAAACACCGTCTTGTTAAAGAATTAGAAATACTAAGGAAAAATTTCCATTTGATGCTCAACTCAAAATCCTACACCTACCAATTCCTTGAGTGAAGCTTTTGGAAATCTCATACAGTTCGATCAATTTCTTTAGTGTGAGAGAGCAAGCTCTTACAGTCCTTGAGAATTTATTACGGCGAGGAGTTAAAGTTCGCCGGTCTGAATTGCCTACGATGAGAACATGATAGCCACGAGGAATTTGACATTCCAATTTCCGACCGTTCTTTGTCTTCTTGGCGCTTGTTGTCCCAAAATATCTCCACCTAACGGTCATATCATTGAAGGGCATTTATGTCTTATCATGTCGGGCTGCTCCAGGCTATAAATAGCCGCCCCTACAACCACTAGTTGGTTGGCTGCTCAGAAGAACTTGACACTTGTCATTTGAGAGCAACCCATCCTCTGAGGACTTTGGCGAAAATCATCAAGTGAGGAAAAACCCAAAGTGAGGAAAAACCCAAAACCAAACCCCAACAAACCCAAAGTGATTGAGCATCAGAAGAAATTGATCCAGCGTGGATCCGGCGCTTTTACCTTTGAAGACTGTGCTTCTTCCAGACGGTTAGGCGTCACGGTCTAGAAACATCAAGAGGAATTGTGGATCGCCGAGTGACCAAGTATGTGAAGGTTTGGAAGTCGCTGAAGACTTACCACGAGTGATTGGGCGAGGTCTGCGTGGCCTTAGTTCAAGGAGAATCTGGTGAGGACTTGGTGTCTGAGCTGCGTGCTTTCGATGGTAGGTGTCCGGGACTGCGTGTCCTCGAGTTTAAATACTCAGCCGCTCCAACCAGGCGTACAAGCCCAGACAGCGCAGTTGGAACTGGTCTACAAATCATTGTCTTCACCAACCCAACTGGTTCCATTTCCTCAACCCTTTCATTTCCTCATTCTTGTGTTGAGTGTTTGTCATATCTGTGTTTGAAGACTTTGGTGAAGACTTTCTCAATTTCCTCGGTTCAATTTCTTGATCTGTTTGTCTTCATCTTGTGTTATCCTGTGATTACGCTTTACGTACTCTGTGATTGTCTTCATTTCACCATGATGACTATGCTTGTAATCTGCTATGTTTACTTACGAGTACTTATTCCGCTGCATGTATTTCTTAGCTAAGGAATTTCCTCACCACAAATTCCTCGATGAAGAATTTGTAAATTCATAAAATAGCCTATTCACCCCCCTCTAGTCGATATAGCACTTTCACCGCATGAGGCCTGGCTAGCGGTGGAAATAGTAGAGGCGGTGAGGCCTCCTTGGCAACCTGACCCGACCCACAGGAGGCGGGAGCATGCTTGACACGACGGCGCTGCTTTGGGCGGCTGGACCAAGAAGACCGGAGGTTGAAGAAGCACTCGACCGTTGGATGGATATCGTCACAGTCCTTGGAGCTAGAATCATTCATATTGACTAAGTTGACAAAGCCCTTCGTCCCCGTCAACTTAGTAGGCCCTAAGTCAGCCTCCCACCAAGGTGGGTCCCGGCTAGCCGGGGAGTATTCATTTTTTGTGCGTAATAAGGAGGCACTTCCGGTGGATGCAGTGACAGCAGGGGAACATTTTTTCATAAAAATACGGTGGCCCGTCGGTGGGTCCCAGCGATTTTTTTGCAAAATACGTTTTTTCATGATGACCTTTTTCTTAGAGTTGTGAGATTACCTCATTACATGCAATCATGCAATATGTTGTTTCATAAATGGGTATAATTCCATTCAAAGATAAATATGTTGTTTCGGAAAAACCTTATATCAACTATCCGATAACAAAGGAAACAAAACCAAAACATGTTGTTATTATAAAAATTATTCAAAAATTAAACAACATGTACACTTGTGAAAGAGCACGCACACACACATGTTGCACTTACAGATGGCCCGCTTACGCCAATGTAAACAACATTGTTATTGTTCTATTCACGAACAAGATGATCATTTGTTCTGAATATTCAGTGCTCCTGTTGGCATTGGCCTGCCTAACCACATACAGATGAAGCATGAACTATTTTTTCATATGAGAAGAAGCATCCCAGGCCCATCCCTCACCGCCACACCACCCAGCTCTCTCCATCGACTTCCTTCCTCGCCGTCTTGTCCACCACCAACCCCCTTACGCCTGGTGTCGACGCGAGCTGTCGGAGCTCACAAATTACGACCTTGTCGTTTCAACGGGAAGGAGAGAAGGAGAGAAGGGAGAGGGACCGCCGCCTTTCCTCAACTGTGCCACCACCCAATAAAAAATCCCACCCGCCGCCGCTGTCGCTATTTTCGTTCGAGAGCGAGCAGGGCGTGAGGATTCTGTTCAGGAGGTGGGAGATGGGGAAAACGTTTCAGCGACGAGAACGTGAGTGGCTGCCCTCGTCCGCGAGAATATGACGGCTCTCGTCAACCAGGTTTTACATTGAATATTCTCTAAAAATGGCTGCCCATATCCACTGTATCCTCTCTTCCAAACGGCTGGTATCATCCTAAAATATGGCTATCCCCCATCCACCCATGGAAAGCCAACAAACCAAACGGCCCCTATACTTCCGATGGAAGTCGTTCCTTGACCATGTTGACCTCGCCGCGTTCCGTTGAATGCATGCTTCCATGGGCGTGGTGCGTCCCCACTGTCAGCCTCTCACGTATAGTCATCTTCCGATGACTCTCGGTTGTTGACCATGTTGACCACACCGTCTTTGGCGCACCTGCATCGGAGCGACCGGAGATGGGGAAGGCGGGCGGTGGAATTGAGGAGTCTGGATTAGGGGGTGTCTGGATAGCCGGACTATGACCTTTGGCCGGACTCCTGGACTAGGAAGATACAAGATTGAAGACTTCGTCCCGTGTCCGGATGGGACTTTCCTTCGTGTGGAAGGCAAGCTTGGCGATACGGATATGTAGATCTCCTACCATTGTAACCGACTCTGTGTAACCCTAACCCTCTTCGGTGCCTATATAAACCGAAGGGTTTTAGTCCGTAGGACGAACAACGATCATACCGTAGGCTAGCTTCTAGGGTTTAGCCTCTCCGATCTCGTGGTAGATCTACTCTTGTACTACCCATATCATCAATATTAATCAAGCGGGAGTAGGGCTTTACCTCCATCGAGAGGGCCGAACCTGGGTAAAACATCGTGTCCCTTATCTCCTGTTACCATCCGCCTAGACGACAGTTCGGGACCCCCTACCCGAGATCCGCGGTTTGACACCGGCAGAGTCGCAGATGGAAGGAGGGAAACTTCATTGGTTCGATCTTGGCAAGACACCAGCGGTGTCTTGCAGCGCCAGAACAGAGGTTGAAGAAGGAGCACGGCTTTTGGATTAACATCCAACGGTCCAGCTGCTAGAATCATTTGTTGATTAAGTTGACAAAGCGGTGCGTACCGTCCGCTTAGTAGGCCCACAAGTCGACCACCAAATCTGACGGGTCCCAAATGTCAGCGGATGAATAATTTTTTTCCCAAAATAAGGAGGCACTTCCTTCCGTGCGAAGATACAGCCGGTGGGTCCCAGCTGTCAGGTGGAGGAAACATTTTTTTTAGCTTAATAAGGAGGAACTTTCCTTGCGTGCGACCATGGACCTCGTGGGTCCCGGCCGTCAGGCTCTCCACGTACAGTCCTCTTCTGATGACTCTCATTTGTTGACCACGCCGCACCGAACGCAGCGAGGCGGTGGACGACGGAGAGGCCCCCGGACGGGAACGACTCGGAGATGGGAAAACGCGGCAGTGGAGTCGCAGACTGAGAGGAGGAGAAGGGTTATAACTGGTTCTGTTGCGCGTGGGGCTGTAGTATGTGGAGAATAACAGGAGGTGTCGAGGGGTGGAGGGATAGCCTGGCCGGCGGTGCGTGCTAAGCAGAGCCGCTAGCCACCGGAGGCCGGACCAGGCGGTCCCGGCGACGCTGGAGGAAGAAGATGAGAGATTGAAGGTGCATGCCGGCCGTTGGATATAAATCCAATGGCTGTGGATGACACAATCATTTGTTGACCAAGTTGACAACGCCCTGCGTAGGCTTCGACCTATTAGCCCACATGTCAGCCTGCAAAAATGTGGCATATATTTAACCCATGTTTTCTAGAATGTATAGTCCATTTGCTGGGCTGGGTGAACAAATAATTTCGCGTCAATCAAGCCCATTTATATTTTATAATAAATCCCAGCCCATATGCACTTCCTTGAAATACACGTATTAGGTGGGCTCGTTATATATATAATGTTATGTTAGAAGGAGCAATTAATATCAAAGAATAAACCGAAGAGGCACATTATATATATATAATTAAGAAATTAGCGAGTTATTGCTCAAAATAAAAATGAGCGTGTTATTATTAAATTGGTCCTTAAAATCTTCGCAAGCTTTTGTACGCAATCACCAGGATTTTCCTTGCCTGTGAGTTAAAAACAACTAGGATTTCCTTGCCAACTTCCGTTAAACATTTACTTTCATAAGTTAATAACACGTGGGATGTTTTTATAATGTATAGATAAGTCTCTATAAAATATACGATAATAGTAATAATATAAATATAGATAATGTGGTTAGAAGGGAAAACATAAATTGGACACATCATTACTTTTATAAGAGACTTGCATTTTATACTCCACAGTAGGCATACTAACAAGTTCACACACAAATACAAAAGAAAAGGTAAACATTCATATCAAACTCAGGTTCACAGGTCACGTTCAAATTCATAGCCAACATTCACTATCAACAACTCAAAAGATTCATATATACACAAGCTCAGCATATCTATGCATCCAAATGATTGATAGATCACACGACAATATTCATACATAATTCACAAAAAGATTCAGATATACACATGTTCAGTATGTTTATGCATCCAAATGATTGAGATCGTAGCCAATATGATCCATGGACGAACTTTAATTACCTAGGGTGCAGATTGGTAAATGGTGTTCAATCGGAGGTACTTCTTGCTAAAATTAGTTCTTGTACGAGTAAACTTTCGAGTACATAAGAGGCAGCAGACTATCTGAACTTTGCTTGTAGGTTTATCCTCAAATAGTGGCCTCGTGCGAGGGAGGTTTGAGCAACTTGGCCACTACTTTCATCCAACTAGTTCTTGGCTCATCTTGGTCACAGATCTCGCCAAAATTCTACATTGCGCACAAGAAAGGAGGCGGTTGAGAAAATGAACCACCCAAATTTGTTGTGCAGTTCAACTGAAATGGAGCATCCTTGGCGTGCAGACTGATTAAGTGCCAGATGAATATACACGTCAACCAACTTGTCTGGAATCTTTAGACTCCATGCCATATAGTTCGCTACCATATGTGCCGATAACCAAAAGGGACAAGTTGGGACCAAAGACTAGACTGCGTTTTTCCAGGCTATGCACCAAGCAATATTTTTGGTGTTCACTCTCCTAATACTTGGAGTTTGACAATTGGTTGACGCCGGTTGATACTCGAATGAATATAGGCACTTCTTGTCAACATCGATGCTTGTCTGAGTGAACTTTGGAGTACATAACAACATCATAAGTACATGTCCATCTGATCATTTTGTGCAGTTCTACTGAAATCACCCGATGTAATGATTTGCTGCGAGTTCAGGCTCCAAATTACTCCTTTATGAAATCGGCAAACAGTAGCACAATACCAAATTACCAATACATATGACAGGCACAATAATCAGGATAAAGACCAGTACCAACCTGTGTGAGGTAGCATATCAATTACTATTTCCTTTGACTGGAAGCCGAGATAAGCCAAGCGACTAACAGCAAAGCAAGAAAGCATGCGGAGTTTAGCGACTGACAGGAAAGGACGAAAGCTGTCGAGGCAATGAAGCACCCAAAGTCTTTGTGCAGTTCCACCAAAATCGAGCATCCCTATTGGCACATATATTGAGAGAGTGAGATTACTGTAATAGTGGGACTTGTTGATGAAACATACACTAACAAATAGAAGCACCCTCATTATCTTAATGGGTAAAGTTAGCAACATAGTAGTCTTTCTTAAAGAGAGGTATTAGTTTATTTAATCAGTGCCAATTAGCTCAACTCAACACTAAAAGCATTGCCATTTATCATAGGTTGCAAAACTTTAAACGCAAAGATAAAGGAGTTTCTCATGACAAGATGTACGATACAAATAGAGATGACAAAAACTAATATGGGTGAAGGCCTTAGGCCCGTACCAACCTGAGAAAAAAGCTTATTCATGTAGTCCCATAAGAGATGATAAAGCACTCATTGGAATCACACAATAGTATATATTTTTGTGCACTTCAAATGTATGGTTGAAATTACTCTTGTTTACCAGTGCTGAGATTATATCGAAAGATTATCAAGAACTTCCAGCAGAGTTAAAGCACTAGTTGGGATACAGTTCATTGTATTGTCTTGTGTAGTTCCACTAAAATGTATGATTGGCACAACATGATCCCTGTTTGCACAAGTAGGAACAAGGTGAAACCTTCATTAGCTTAGTGAGAAAGGATAGGAAGACATTAACATATTACTCAAACAGTAGCATCAAATTCATGATGGACAATACGCAAAACATTGCCTCATTGAACCAATGGTAATAAATTGACATGCAAAACAATAGCACTATTATGTCATGACACTAATAATATTCCCTCCCTGCTCCACCACATGATTCACCTCCATAGACAAACATACACACGTACATGATTCAGCATAGGGTCCTACTAAAGATTTGTTTAACTCCAACAGGAAAATTAGGCAGTAATAAATTAGTGGTACTTACGTACTCTTAATTAATTAAGTGAGATAGCAGAAGTGGAAGGGCTCCCTGGAGGATCGTCTCACATGTAAGGTAGTCGTTGCCGGAGCCCTTGAATGGCCTCGACTGAGGCCTCTGGCTGCAGCAAGATCGCCTTGGCACAGTTTATTCTTCTTCTTCTTCCTCTTCATGCTCTGTTTCTCTTTCTCCTCACCAGTTGGTGAAACCAAGTACATGATTGGCCTTCTAATTCAGAATTGGTTTTGTCGGTGAGGGAGTACAAGTGTACTAGTAAAAACATCATTATTTTCTCATGGCGTGGAAAATAGAGATGAACACATGCATTAAATATCATTCTTACCTAAAGGAAGGTTATGGCGCCAATATGGATGATGAGGATTGGAACACAGATCTCCCTTTGTGCAGTTCCACCAAAATGAACCAACTGTTCCATTCGACATTCGAGCTAAACAAGATAAAAGTCACTTCTTTTAAGAAGAGTTTTGTGCAATGCACCAAAAGGTCACAACAACAACCGGTGAATTGGATATCCTGTTTGCACAAAAGGCACAGAGGAAACATTCGAGTCTCAAACAATTACAGGCAAAAACATTTGGCTAAACTTGTCATGGCTTATAACAGTGGCATGGCTTCATTTTTACCAGGGACATTAGATTAAGAACAGCTAAGACTGCATTCGGTTCATAGGTTTGGTGCAGGATTTTCGTAGGAACACAATTCCTACGGTATTCTTTCACTTCCAACCGTTCGGAACACGGGAAAGGTGAATAGTGTTTCATAGGAAAGCTGGTCTGGTAGTACTGTTTCCATAGGATTCGAAACATCCAGGCGATGCTCATTTTTTGGGCGGAAGCCCGAGGCAGGCGCTCGCTGCCATGCGTTAGACAGGTTGCTGTGCTGTGTTGTAGGAATACAAAAATCAACCTATGTGTGGTACGTGAGGTGAGGACAAGAGTAGTCACTTTGTAGCTGAATAAACAAATAGCATCTCATACTGCCAAGCATGCTACTCTAAAAAAACAAATCTGTACATTTCGTAGTCCATCTGAACACATTCTCTTGAGAGATTCCTCCGGTTCGCTGTTCCATAGTTTTATACCTACATTCCTTTCCTATTCCTCTATTTTCATCAAGACCTACGTTTTCTGCCCCTTTATTCCGAACGGAGCCTAAATATTTGGTATAAGGGCATGGGACAGTGGGTGCACCAGCAGTCCAGCACCATGTACGTAAACAGGGGCATAAAGTGGTGATTCATAGTTTGTTGCCCCGATAAACAAACATCCAAGAAACATATCTGGGTTGGTCCCATTTTGTTCACTCTAGCCACCTACTCCTATGTGTGGATAGCAAATCTAGTCCTGGTCATACCACTGTGTACAGCGTTACCCCTATATTTCCCTTTTCGACCAAGAGACCGGTTGGATGACCAGTCTGTACTACTTTCGCCCCCTTTCCTTCCTGTTTGTACCAAGTCCGACGTACACACTAAATTCCCCCACCCCCACTTTATTTCTTGTTTGAACCAAGTACTCCCTCCATCCGGAATTACTTGTCATCAAAACGGATGTGTCTAGAACTAAAATACATCTAGATACATCCATTTCAATGACAAGTATTTTCGGACGGAGGGAGTACAAGATTCGACTCCATGAAGTAGCTTTACCTCTAACACTAGAAGAGAAAAAATGCGACGTTGGACCATTCGATCGAGAGGGGCTGAGAGGTAGAAAATGATGCACATGCAGCGATGTAGAGAGCTGGGGAAGTAGAGCTAAGGCGGTTTCGAACGAAGATATACCTGAAGGTCGTCGGGATGTGGATAGGTGGGCGGCGGGAGGCCGGATCCGCCCACAGGCAACGACGAAGGGATCGGAGGACCTCCCGTGCCGGCGCCCGGCCAGAGATAACGGTGCGGCCAGCAGTGGGTCTCCTCCCTCGCTGTCGACGATGGCCTAAACGCTGCCCCTCCTCCCCTTCACTGGCGGAGGGGGATACGTCTGGATCTGCAACCAGCGGTGAGGATAGAAAGCCAGTGTTTTTTGAAGGGAGAAAGACAGTGTTACTACCCCTATCTTGTTTAGATCTGGAGAGGATGAGAGTGTGTGAATAGAGCAACCCTAGAAAGCAAGCACGGAGGCTCCGGCCTATATATACCTAGTGAGCAACCCTAGCAAGCAAGCAACCCCTATCTTCGTCAACTCGTACAAGACCGAGAAATTTGATTACTACAATGCCCTCTCCCTCGCGGACTGAGCTCCGGTGCCTTAACTGCACCTGCCTTTGGCTGCATGACAGGAGGGCCAACCACCTGTTGGGCCCACCTGTCATAGACGCAAAGGTAGGAGCAGTAAGTAGAAGCTTTCGCTACACGCTATCCCTCTCGCACGGTGGATGGACATGCAGCGGTGGATTCGATACTGTAGAAGTAGGAGTAACATCATTGTTCATCTTCTCGAAGAGGCAAAGAGCCAAGCGCAACCCGAACGTGGCAGTTGCGAACGCTCGCGTGGTGTGGTTCCTTGGAATACTAGCCAGACTCTTGCATGAGACAAAATTGCTATTGTTTAACAATTAAACTCCATTATTCATTGGTTGATACTCATTCTGCATAGGTCCACGCGCTTAGCACCATTTCCTCCTGGGGTCACCAATGTTTATTTGCTAATTAATAGCATTGCATGCAATGAACTAGCCATTGCAAGTCATTAAAAGCATGCACACCTCTCATCTCTTATTGGTTGATATGTCAAGAAACAAGAAACAAGGTAGAAGTTAATGCACCGCGCCTAAGTGTTTTGGGACTATTTGGTTTTCGTAACCTTTTTTCTAATATTCATTGAAAATTTTTGTGTTTCTCCTTAAGCCGTACGAGATGAAATTTTCATATACGGCTCTTAGAGGGGGACTCGGGTTAGTTACCTATCTCAATAAAGTATATGATTGGTTTGAGGAACGTCTTGAGATTTAGGCAATTGCAGATGATATAACTAGTAAATATGTTCCTTCCCATGTCAACATATTTTATTGTTTAGGGGGAATCACACTTACTTGTTTTCTAGTACAAGTCAAGATAACTTACACACCTAGACGGAGGGAGTAGTATAGCCCTGTAAACCGGAAAGGAGTATTTGCCTTTCTAGAGATTTCAACAAGTGACTAGACTACAACGTGTGCAGTACTCCCTCCCTTCCGGTGTATAGGGCTCAAATCTCAAATCTCATGAACCAAGGCATTTTGCGATTGGAGGAATGTATCTCATACTTTACAAAACTACCCTAATTAAACTCATGCATTAATTATGTAGTTCTCTCGTTTTCCTCTCCACCTTGGTCCTGGTGCACAATATTGAGCACTCCTACTCCCTCCTTTCCGATTTATAGGGCTTATCTCAAAATCTTAGTTTTTTCATTTTGTAAGGCTCAATTTGGTTGTTCCCCATCACAAGTTCAGATTCCAAGGTGCATTAAATAATTGCATGCAGGTGTTAAGAGAAAATTGACCAATGCATGTACTTTATGCATGCATTGCAATTAATACATTGGTAAACATAAATTTTTGAAGAAAACAAGAGCATTAATTGGGTGCTTTTGCAAATTACAAAAAGGATTCCACCACTCACCATCTACCTTGGTTGGTGAAATTTTTGAATTGAGCCCTATAAACTGGAAAGGAGGGAGTATATTACTAACCGCTCTATCTACATGCGGGACATTTCAAAGCATCCGGGCCCGCGTGCCATCCACCAAATCACAGCGAGGTGCTACAGCCGAGACTCACCTGTCACCCCGGTGTGGCCGTCATGACCCGTCATATCACAAAACCCACACCTTTACCAGGAGTGGTAAGGTGGCCTCCAAGTTGGACTGGACGAAGCAACCATAATTTCACTGGAACGCTCGTTCAAGCCCTTTCTTCCCTTTATTGAAGAAAACCTCACTCCAGGCTACTCACTTCTGCCATTTTTCTTCTGTACCGACGAAGGAAAGGTGGGCGAATCAGTTATGCTGCTATATTTTCATTCCAAGAATCTTCTTTTTGCGAAGCAACGACCGATTCTCACATCCTATTCTTTTCCCGTTTTCATTGTGATTGTGGTTTCCTTTTGATTGCTTTTTGTTTGTCAGTTCATTGATGGATCCTGGAGCACTAGGCAAAGAGTTGCCGGCGGACAACCCACTGGAGACAGTGATATCCAGGAAGCGAGCACCGACCAACGAGTTGACCATGTTGGCGGGCCAACCCATGGAGACGAAGAACTCCAAGAAACAAGCACTGACCCAAGAGTTGAGGACGTTGGCGGACGAACTCCTCAAAGAAAGTTGGAAGAACAGCAAGGGCCCCACCGTGCCTACCCCAGGAACTCTGATTGCCACCTATGTGAGGCTTAAGACCGAGTTTGAGGAGATAGTCGCCGTTGAGAAGCAGTATTCCCCTGGCAAGGTGATGGCCCCCATCGAGGACTAGGAGATGGCCCCCGGAGGGATGAGATCCCCCGGTGAGCTGCACAAGGTAAAAAATAAATGGCTTATTACCATAGTTGTGGTTTTTGATTATTTGCAATGTGCTTGCTAATATGTTAGGGTTGTGCAGGTGCCGGTGGACGTCCTTGATGATTTCGATGTCGTGGCCCGTCCTGTTGGCATCACCCCGGAGATCGATTTCGATGCCGCTGTCCATCCTGTGGACATCGCCCCAGAGATCGATTCCGATGTCGCGGTCAGTCCTGCGGGCATCGCCCCAGAAATCGATTCCCATGCCGATGTCCGTGCTGTGGTCATTGCCCGAGAGATCGATGACAAGAAATAGTTGGTCGCGCTAATCCTTCAGGGTAGTTTGCATTGCCCTGTGTTTAATTACCAGAACGATGTGTGTTATCAAACCATCTTAGGGCTAGTGCACTGTCTTGTGTGGGCGGATCTTGCTACTTTTGTTTGATAGTGAATCATGCGATGAATCATGCGAACTCTCTCCGAGTTATGGAAACAGATGTATCCTCACCAACTTTTGATGTAATATATGGCATGCTTAGATGTAAGTTTGAACTGTTTATCATATCAGCAGGGATTGTTTGATGATTCTTTGTGTTAGTAGGCTAGCTACTGTTCGAGCTATAGTACTTGGAAAACACTCACCGAAGAGAAACGTTGGGGCTGATGAGCTCGTGCTACGCTTATACTTATCCCTCGTCGATCGAACAATAGCCCTAGCTCCTAAAATTGTAGGCTTAGCAATCGATCAGACTATAGTCGACATACATTCAGGCCTCATTTGGTTCATAGGGTAGGAAAATCGTAGCAAAAGTACTGAGAACGTGCAACACAAAATCATAGCAGTGCAGTGACGTACTCCCTCCGTTCCAAAATAGATGACCTAGGCGGGCTAGTTTGGCCTAGTGGGTTTCAGTGATATGACGTGGTACAGTGCCGTCCAGTCTTCGCATGTGGTAGCAGTATTGCGGGTACAATAAGTTTTCTTGAAGAAGAGGAATTCAACGAAGTCATGATGGTTCCTTCGTCCGAACAACTTACAGTGGGAAAGGTTGGGCCTGCGATACGACCGGGGTAGACCAGGATAATTTTGTGCATGGCAGGTGGACCAGGATGGTCGATGTCCCACATGTCGGCGAATGAAAGTATTCTTTCCGATATAGAGGACGAGCAACGAGTATTCATTGTTTATTTTTGATGAAAGCTATTGTCTCAACTGTTACGACGGAGGAGTGTGAAACACGGCAGCCTAGTGAACTTGGCATGTGCACCACTCCCTCCTTCCTCATGTAATACCCAACTTACAGCTTTTTCTCACTTTCTCTCTATCTATTTCCTCTCAAATGTTTTTTACCTTCCTTTTTTTAAGACACAATTGTTTTTTATGCCTTTTTTTAGAATTATTTTTTTATACCTAGGAGCACGTGTAGAGACGGGCTCTTGCAGAGCCCACTCCTTGACTTTGTCAATGCCTCTCTCTCCTCCACATAAGGAGTACTACTTGCTATGCATGCATGCGGCGGGCAGCTGGCGTCTTGAGGGGCCAGGGCGGTGAGAGCGGCCTCCGGAAGCGGTCCGGACTCCAGCATGGCCCACCTCACATTATCACCATATATTTCTTGGAGTCCGTGCACGTAGGCGGGCGATCTCTTCTCCTCCCCGCTTCTCTCTTCTCCGCCGCCTCACGAGCGATTAGATTTTGGCTATCGACGGTTTATTCAATTACGGTCCCACATGTCAGTGAAATTGCAAGACAACGCGTGTCCCCTCTGGTGAGCGGCGTGCGAGCCCGACTGTCGGGGTTGCGACGCGTACGAGTTGTAAGTGTGCCGCCTTTTCCTTTAGAACTTCTGAAGCGTAACATTTTCGCGCGATCGATCGATAGAAATCCAGAACAAAATGACAAGGGCAGTGCTTTCCCGCTCGTTAGGCAGCCTAGTTCGAGTGATATGACGTGCTACAGTGCCGTCCACTTGCTCCATTTTTATGTAAGCAAGAGTTTACACTCTTACGCGGGAGGAGTGCGAAACACCGCGGATCTGATTTTGATCGAGGGATAACTTTTCCCTGCCAAATATGGAGGATTGTGAGCGATTATAGCATGATAGTTAGGGCATCTCCAGCGCTGGCCCACAAATTTACACCGGCATCTGTCCGAGTACACTGATGGATGCCATCTGATGCTGCCCACATACCTTTCAACAACTATATGAACTAACCGGACGAAATTCGTGCAAACAAAGCAAATTTCAAATTGACCGGATGAAATTCATTACATTTCGAGAACTTTTCCTATAAACTAGATGAAATTCATTACATATTTCACACAAACCGTACTAAAACCTACTGTAAACCTAATCTAAACGATCGCCGGGCCCCGACCACCATGTCCGGCCATGAACCCGAGAAAGGCGGCCGTTGCCTTTGCCTCCTCCTTATCCGCCTAGATAACCTCCTCCTCCGGAGCACAAGGTTATGAAGATTTCCGCCTCCACGTTGCCATCAAGCGGCTAATCGGCCGCCGATTTTTATCCCACCAAGCTTGGCGTCGACTGAGTGGAGGAGCGGTGGCCTTCCTAGGACCAGAGCGGTGGCGACCTACCATGTACTACTCTTCCTCGCTGCCGGCTGCGCTCGCGCACGCGCACCAGCTTCGTGGTCGTGGCGGCGGAGGGCGGCCGGGGGGGGGGGGAGCCGGCGATCTCCTTCGTCTGCTCCTGCGAGAGTACGTCCAAGAGAGCTTTGGAGCGCGCCTGGAGCGGAGCCACCGATGTCCTTCGTCTGCTCCTGCGACAGTACGTCCAAGAGATCTTTGGAGTGCCCGGAGGCCATGGTTGGAGTGGTGCCAACAAAAGGAAGGGACCGGAGGAGAATGAGTGTGGGTCTTTGGCTATGGCTGGGAGCTGGGGCTCAAGTTAATATAGCGGGCGAATGGCAATGAGCCGCGGCAGACGGATGGACGGCTGGCAGCGGAGTAGGTTCGTCGGCAGCCGTGGTGTCATTAACGCGGAGCAGTCACTTGCACCAGGATGCCGCGCGGGTGGCGCTCTCTCGGCCGGCGGGCTGCTGCAATGCCGGTGCCAGTGAGAGGTCACGCCGGGCGTGAATGCGGACGCTGCTTCAGTGACTTAACCGCAGGTGCGTTGTCTCACTAACATGTGGGCCCAACGGGCATCAGGCCTGCATGTCAGTGACACACCAACTGTACTTGCAGTTAAGGATGGTGAATGCGGCATTGACGTTCTGGAGAGACGGTGATCGTTTCAGGCGGAAAGCGCTCGCTATCGATGGAAGGGGTTTCGGTAGGCCAGGGCGGTCAGACGCTGGCGTGGTGGTAAAATGTGAACTCATGGATGACGAGCCTTTGAAGCGTATGCGGCACATATTGACAACCAGGCGTCCATGCAACCACTCTTGTCGCCAGCTAGCATTCGATGACCACCATTAGACAACACCACAACCATACATAACTTATGAATAATGGACGAATCGATCAGACACACACTCGTGTGCAGTGGCACTATGATCGGTTGCTCACGATAGTACATACTCCGCACCATAGTACCCTCTCTAGCTAGGTTGTTTTATAGATTGTCGTTGTGATGGATGATATACATGAGCAAGGCGCTGAGTCATGAGTATGACCGTTGGTGTTGAGCCAGGTGAATACATGCTCAGTGTTCACGGAGGCCTCCAGCAAATGTCTAAACAGTAATGTCACATACACATAATTTTGGTTTTTATTTCTTTCTTCAAGACAGGTAGGCCCGCATAGATAGATAGATAAAGAACACAAGCTAATGAGGCGCATGCGGACTGTTTGACTGGTCAACCAGACAAATACGGAGCTATACGCTGAGCTAGTTACCGTATAATCACCATATCTCGTATACAATGATCAAAGTGACCTATCAAGACAAATTCGATGATCGCCAATGCATTTTACTCGGCAATAAATGACCAGGATTGAAGGGAATCCAAATTTGCTTCGTCTTCTGTCCTTGAGCTCTTGACAAACCAATGCACTATACGGTTGTCCGGCCACTCCACCCCAGAGCTCTCACCAAGCGTCGTTCATGCCACTGCGCCGCACACTAACCGGTAAGGCAGAGATGGCATCCCGCTGCACCGAGTTCCTCGCCGCCCACGACCGCACACAAAATGGTAGGGAAGCGATGGCATCCCGCCGTACCGAGTTCATCGCCGCTCACGACCTCACAACTATGTGGGAGGAATTTTAAGATGCCAAGGCCGAATGGGCGGTAGAGCAAGAGGCGGCCAAAGCCGCACAGAGGGAGCGGAAAAGTCAGAAAGCACTCAAGAAAAGAGAGGCCCGCTGCCGCAAGAAAGAAAAGGACGCACACGCTGCTGCGGAGAGGTCGACGGAGATCCAAGCATGGTGGGGTGTCGCCGACAAAGCCGGGAAGGAGAACGACGGCGTCTGGCCAGCATGTGAGAAGTAGTAGTACTAGTAGTTAGTGTGTGTGTCTGTGTCTGAGTACGAGCATGTACCAATACTAGTACTAGTTACTGCTGTAGTTTTTAGAGCAAATTACCAGTACATTAGCCTAGACTAAATGGAAAAATTCCTATCCTAGGCATCAAATGGCATCTCTTTCTCTATAGGAATTGAGATGCATGTCATCTCACTTCCTATGATTTTCATATTCCTATCCTATGAACGAAAGGAGGCCTCTGTTGGAGTAACTACTGTAGCTAGCAGTACTGCTGGTACATTAGTTTTCTTCAAGAAGCGGAATTCAACGAAGTCATGATGGTTCCTTTGTCCGAGCAACTTCAAAGTGGGAAGTGGGCCTGTGATTTGACGGCTCATTAGTCATTGTTACTGCGGCGCGACGACCTGGGTGACTCCCTTGGAGTTCTGCGTGCATGGCAAGTGGACCAGGATGGTCGACCTCCCACATGTTGGCGAACGGAAGTATTCTTTCCGATATCGAGGAGCAAGGAAACCGCGTGGTATAGTATCACTTCTGATTGGTGCACAAAAAAATAGTTGAAAGCACAAGTGCTCCCTGGGTGGTTTTGGTAATTAATGTCAACATATCTCTTGTTGGAATAACACTTTTATCTAGTATGTTTCAGACAAGTTCAATAATGGAGTGGCATGGACTAGAGGATGTGGAACCCCTTCAAGATGCTAAGGACAATGGATTGGCTCAAGCCTCAAGATCAAGACTCTACACTTTCTATTTAGTGATCCAAGATCACATTGAGTCTATAGGAAAAGCCAATACTATCAAGAGGGGATGAGGTGTTGCTTAATGAGTTTCTTGCTCTACAGTGCTTAGTGATATGCTCCAAAGCCCTCAACTACTTACTCACATCCACATTTGTCCTAAACCAAAAGTCAAACTCGGCCCCACCGATTCTTTCTATCCGGCGCCACCGAGTTCTGATGTCTTAGCCACTGCCACAAACCCTAGGCAAATCGGTTTCACCGATAGGGATCTCGGTCTCACCGAGATGGGATTGTAATCTCTCTGTGTATGTCCATTACCAAATTCGGTCTCACCGATTTTAAGTAATCGGTACTACCGAGATTACAATGCAAACTCTCTGGTTAGCTTATTACCAAAATCGGTCCCACCGAGTTTGTGTAATCGGTCTCACCGAGTTTGCCTGACCAACTCTCTGGTTAGCTTATTACCAAAATCGGTCTCACCGAGTTTGTGTAATCGGTCTCACCGAGATTAAGTTATGCCCTAACCCTAACCATATCGGTCCTACCGAGTTGCATGTCGGTCCCACCGAAAATCCTAACGGTCACTAGATTTGCTAAATCGGTCCGACCGAGTTTACCAATTCGGTCCCACCGAGTTTGGCAAGTTGTGTGTAACGGTTAGATTTTGTGTGGAGGCTATATATACCCCTCCACCTCCTCTTCATTCGTGGAGAGAGCCATCAAAACGAACCAACACTTCCAGCATCCATTTCTGAGAGAGAACCACCTACTCATGTGTTGAGGCCAAGATATTCCATTCCTACCATATGAATCTTGATCTCTAGCCTTCCCCAAGTTGCTTTCCACTCAAATCTTCTTTCCACCAAATCCAAATCCTGTGAGAGAGAGTTGAGTGTTGGGGAGACTATCATTTGAAGCACAAGAGCAAGGAGTTCATCATCAACACACCATTTGTTACTTCTTGGAGAGTGGTGTCTCCTAGATTGGCTAGGTGTCACTTGGGAGCCTCAGACAAGATTGTGGAGTTGAACCAAGGAGTTTGTAAGGGCAAGGAGATCGCCTACTTGTGAAGATCTACCGCTAGTGAGGCAAGTCCTTCGTGGGCGACGGCCATGGTGGGATAGACAAGGTTGCTTCTTCGTGGACCCTTCGTGGGTGGAGCCCTCCGTGGACTCAAGCATAACTGTTACCCTTCATGGGTTGAAGTCTCCATCAACGTGGATGTACGATAGCACCACCTATCGGAACCACGACAAAAACATCTGTGTCTCCAATTGCGTTTGAATCCTCCAAACCCTTCCCTTTACATTCTTGCAAGTTGCATGCTTTACTTTCCGATGCTCATATACTCTTTGCATGCTTGCTTGAATTATGTATTGAGATTGTTAAGCTTGTGCCTAAACTCCACTTAAACCTAAAGAGTTAAAAACTGCAACTTTTGGTACTCAGTGTCTAATCACCCCCCTCTAGACACCTCTTCTCGATCGCCTTTCAATTGGTATCAGAGCTTTGGTCTCCATTGCTTTGGTTTAAATACCATTGGAGGAAGATGGATGTGTCTACTTTAGGGAGTCTTAGACATAGAGTGCCTATTCTTGATGGAGAATATTTTCATGAGTGGAAAAATGAGATGCTTGTGATTTTCAATGAATATCATTTGAACAAGTACATTGCTAGCCCTTGTGCACCTCATATTGATCCCTTGCATTCCACACCCGAAGAGGATCTTGACATGATTCGCAATCTTAGAACCATCAATCTTATCATAAGAGGATTGCCCAAAAATTTGATTGCTAGTTTGCCTACTCTTGATTGTGCCTATACTATATGGAAATTTCTTGAGGAACGATTTCCAGATTATTCCTTGAAAAATCTAGATGAAATTCTCCATAAGTCTATTGCCTTGAGTAAGATGAATTCTAGTGATCGTATGTTTGGTGATTGTCTATTTGAGCATACAAACCTTATGCGTGCCAAAGGAGATGTTGGAATTATTAGTGATATTATTGCTGAAGCTATAAAAATTCATAAGCAAGATCATTGTCAAAATCACTCTAACAAATCACCCTCTCTAAGATTTGATCCACCACATGATGATGTTGAACATGGATACTATGATGAGGATGATGATAGTGACTTCGATCTTGATGATCCATGAGACACTTTGGCCTTATGGCAAATCTTCGAGGATATATGGCAGGAAGAAAGGAATGGGTTTTTGATAGTGGATGTACCGATCATATGACCGGAGATGAAGACATGTTTCGGGAGCTTGCTGAAAAAGATGGTCCTCGAAAGTATGTCACTTTCGGTGACAACTCAAACGGTAAGGTGGTTGGCCTCGGTAAGGTGGCCATCTCACATGATAGCTCCATACAAAATGTCATGCTCGTTGAATCTCTTGGCTACAACTTACTTTCAGTATCTAGACTTGCTGATTTCAGTTTCAATGTCCTATTAACTGAAGTAGATTGCCAAGTGTTTCGTAGAGATAATCGTAAAATGGTCTTTACCGGTGTACGTAGAGGTGATCTATACATTGTTGATTTCACTAAAAAGGCTCAACCTAGAAATTGCTTTATTGCTAAATCCTCTAAAAGTTGGTTATGGCATAGACGATTAGGTCATGTTGGCATGCGAAACCTTGACAAGCTTATTAAAGGAAATCATATCCTTGGAGTTAACGATGTCATATTTGACAAGGATAGACTTTACAGCGCTTGTCAGGCAGGTAAACAAGTTGGAGGAAGGCATCCCATGAAGAACATCATGACCACAAGGAGGCCACTCGAGCTACTTCACATGGATCTCTTTGGTCCCAACGCCTACAAGAGTCTCGGTGGAAATTCTTTTGGTCCAGTTATAGTTGATGATTTTTCAAGATTTACGTGGGTGTTCTTTCTCGATGATAAATCGCAGGTCCAAAAGATTTTCAAAAACTTCGCTAGGAAGGCCCAAAATCAATTTGAAGTGAAGATCAAGAAGGTTCGCAGCGACAACGGAACGGAGTTCAAGAACGCAAATGTGGACACCTTTCTTGATGAAGAAGGGATTTCACACGAGTTCTCGGCTATGTACACACCTCAACAAAATGGAGTTGTTGAGAGGAAGAACAGGACGCTCATCGAAATGGCAAGAACGATGCTTGATGAGTACAAGACGCCGAAGCACTTTTGGGCGGAAGCGGTTGAGACAACTTGTCATGCAACAAATCGCTTGTATCTTCACAAGCTACTCGGCAAGACGGCATACGAGCTTCTCACCGGTAACAAACCCCAAGTTGGATAATTTCGAGTATTCGGCCCAAAGTTCTACATTCTTGATAAGCATCGTCGTTCTAAATTTGCTCCTAAGTCTCATGAAGGTTTCCTACTTGGTTATGGCTCAAACTCTCACACATACCGTGTCTACAACAATTTCACCCGAAAGGTTGAAGAAACGGTAGATGTGAAGTTTGATGAATCTAACGGCTCGCAAGTAGAGCAATTGCCAATTGATGTAGGAGACAAAGACCCCTCGGAAGCAATTCAAGACTTGTCTATTGGCAAGATTCGTCCGACGGTGATGAAGGAGAGTACCTCGTCCGTCCAAGTGGATGCTTCTACCTCACGACAAGGTGAACCAAGAGTTGATATGGAAGCATCCACAAGTGGGACACACCAAGATGAAGAAAACGAGGAAGTGCTCCAAGATGAACGTCAACAACCTCCTTCTCCACCACGACAAGAGAACAACAACACCAACAATGAAGAAGGCCAAGAAGAAGAACAAGATGAAGAAGATGTTCAACCAAGACCCAAGCAAAATCTTTCACGAGTTCGAGCAAGAATTGCTAAAGACCATCCCGTCGAGCAAATCTACAATGATATCCAAACCGGGAGAATCACTCGCTCTAAAACTCGTTTAGCTAACTTTTGTGAACACTATTCATTCATTTCTAGCATTGAACCTATGAAGGTTGAAGAAGCATTGGAAGATCCGGATTGCATAAACGCCATGCACGAAGAGCTACACAACTTTGAGAGAAATCAAGTGTGGACATTGGTTGAGAAGCCCGACAACAACCACAACATCATCGGTACCAAATGGGTGTTTCGCAACAAGCAAGATGAAGATGGACAAGTAGTTCGCAATAAAGCACGTCTCGTCGCCCAAGGCTACACACAAGTCGAAGGTATGGACTATGGTGAGACTTATGCTCCCGTTGCTAGACTTGAGTCCATTGGCATCTTACTTGCCTATGCTAATCACCATGATATCACCTTGTACCAAATGGACATTAAAAATGCTTTTCTAAATGGTGAAATAGAGGAGGAAGTTTATGTTAAACAACCTCCCGGTTTGTTAATCCTAAGAAACCTGATCATGTTTACAAATTTCACAAAGCTCTTTATGGTCTTAAACAAGCTCCTAGAGCGTGGTATAAATGCTTGACCAAGTTCCTTATTGAAAAAGGCTTTGAAATCGGAAAAATTGATTCTACTCTTTTTACTAAAAAGGTCAACGGAGAACTATTTGTGTGCCAAATCTATGTTGATGATATTATATTTGGTTCTACTAACCCTCATTTTAGTGAAAAGTTTGGAAAGCTAATGTCGGAGAAGTTTGAGATGTCTATGTTGAGTGAACTCAAATTCTTTCTTCGTTTGCAAATCAAGCAAACTAAGGAAGGTACCTTTGTCTCTCAAACAAAGTACACCAAGGACTTATTCAAGAAGTTCAATATGCAAGAATGCAAAGGTATGACTACACCCATGCCTACTAGTGGACATCTTGATTTGATCAAAGATGGTGAACCGGTCGATCAAAAGGTTTATCGCTCTATGATTGGTTCATTGTTATATCTATGTTCTTCACGTCCCGATATCATGCTAAGTGTGTGCATGTGTGCACGATATCAAGATGCTCCTAAAGAATGTCATCTTAAGGCCGTGAAAAGGATAGTGAGATACTTAATCCATACACCAAATTTTGGCATTTGGTATCCTAAGAGGGCCTCTTTCGATCTTGTTGGCTACTCCGACACGGACTATGCCGGTGACAAGGTTGATAGAAAGGCCACTTCGGGTACTTGTCAATTTCTTGGCAGATCTCTTGTGTCTTGTTCTTCCAAGAAACAAAACTCGGTATCCTTATCCACCGCCGAAGCGGAATACATTGCCGCTGGTTCATGTTGTGCTCAATTACTTTGGATGACCCAAACTCTTAAAGATTATGGGATATATGTGAAACATGTTCCATTACTTTGTGACAATGAAAGTGCTATCAAGATTGCTCACAATCCCGTGCAACACTCTCGAACTAAGCATATTGAAGTTCGTCATCATTTCATTCGAGATCATGTTGCTAAGGGTGACATTAATCTTAAGCATGTTCGCACCGAAAAGAAATTAGCGGATATATTCTCTAAACCACTTGATGAGAAAGTGTTTTACGGGTTAAGAGGTGAATTGAACATCATTGATGCTTCAAACTTGGAGTAGGAACTCCATTGGATACATGCAAGACATGAGCTTATGAATAATCCTTGATATTTCTCTTATGATGATAATCTTATATCTTGGATACATTTGCACCTTGCATGTTATCTAACCCTTGTAGGTACTTGGATGAATCTAAGTCTATGAGATTGCAACTCACTGATATCTTGAGTAATCTCTACATCACGAAGTCTCCACACAATGGTGGTTGAAGACAAGGAAGCACAAAACCATTCAAACATATCCTTTGACAAATTCTATGTTGAGTTTCATGATTGTCATTTTGGATACACAAGTGCTCTTCCTTGCAAGAACTAACCCATGTAGGTAGATGAACTCAAATTCCAAGTGGTGCTCCCAACTCTTGATGAGCTACATCAAACTTGAGAAACCCACACAAGTTCAGCAACATGATCACGATCAACACCACCACCCAAGGTATGTTATTCCATATTAGAGAAGCTTTACTCCAAGACATGAGTCAAAGCAACTCGACAAGATGTGAATACATCAAGATGCTTTAACGAAAAACGGTAACCCCATTTTGAGCTTAAACGATGAGTATGACCTATGATCAAGTGATCCCACTTGACTCCTAAGTCAATATACTCTAACATAGGTGACTTTATCACTGCCCAATTCTAGATGAAGTTCTCTTGTGTTTCCCTTTGCATTTGTCTCATGCATATTTGTTTCCTCTTTCAAAAAAAACTTCATCTAGATTTCCTTCTTTTCTTTTCTTTTCTATTTGTTCTGCATTCCCTGCATCCAATTCATTGCAAATATTTCAGTTAATTCCTTGCAAATCCTTATGAGATCTTACTTGTCTAGTGAGCTGAGGTGACAAGTGTTTTCTCTATGATGAACTCGGTCGCGCCGATTTCTTGTCTTCGGTCTAACCGAAATCATTCGGTGCAATCGAAGCATACCACTCGGTGCCACCGATTTCACTACAGGAAAAACATTTTGCCACTTATTCCTGCATTACTTTTGATCCAGCTCCACTCCATGAATCTTGTCCTCTACAAGCATCACATTTTTATCAGTGCTTTATGCTGTGACTCAAGGACCAAACCCATTTACGACAAATTCCAGAAGGCCCTTCTTGGAAATTGATGTCAAAGGGGGAGAGAGAGATCACATCAAAGCTTATCACTTCAACAGGGGGAGAAAGATATCTCTAGGGGGAGAGAATACTCAAGAAGAGAGTAATCTTCAAGGATCCCAGATGCTTGGTGTTCAAGAGGAGAGATGCCACATGTCTTCTTGAGGGGAAAGACATGTTCATATGTGCTTATTTGCATTAGCTCTGTTCATTTGTTTCTTTGAGCTCTGATTCTGCATTTTGCTCTAATTTTTTTTCTGTTCCCTATCTTCTCCCAGTATCCCATGCTAGATTCAGGGGGAGCAAGACATCTAAGGGAAAGAAATTCTTTAAATTCATTGCACATCTTTACCTTTGGGGACATGTATATATTCAATGTGGTACTTAGTACTCACTCTGTACATGTCATCCCAGTCTTGGTACTCTTGTGGCTTCTTTTGCTTGCTCTGGCCAGTAGGTGTATCTGTGTTATCTAACCTTGTTTACGCAGGTTCATTCTATCCTAAGCCAACTCAAGACCACAAGGTAAGTATATGCATCACAGTCATGTGTATGAGGAATTCTTGTTGATGTACATACTGTTTGCAAGAAGGACTCATGAGAATGAAGGCACATTTCTCATATTCACATCATTTTCTCTGATGCATATAGCCAAGATACATGTAACACATTGCTTACTCTGTCATGGTTATGCTCTCACATGCTTCTATGTTCCATATCCACATGATTGCATACATGTAGGGGGAGCCTATGCATGTTACATGTCTTTCCAAAGCTTTACTCGTTATTCTTTATATATTTATCTAAAGCTTTGATGTATTTTGTCATCAATTACCAAAAAGGGGGAGATTGAAAGCACAAGTGCTCCCTGGGTGGTTTTGGTAATTAATGTCAACATATCTCTTGTTGGACTAACACTTTTATCTAGTATGTTTCTGACAAGTTCAACAATGGAGTGGCATGGACTAGAGGATGTGGAACCCCTTCAAGATGCTAAGGACAAAGGATTGGCTCAAGCCTCAAGATTCAGACTCTACACTTTCTATTTTAGTGATCCAAGATCACGTTGAGTCTATAGGAAAAGCCAATACTATCAAGAGGGATGAGGTGTTTCTTAATGAGTTTCTTGCTCTACAGTGCTTAGTGATATGCTCCAAAGCCCTCAACTACTTTCTTACATCCACATTTGTCCTAAATCAAAAGTCAAACTCGGCCCACCGATTCTTTCTATCCGGCGCCACCGAGTTCAAATGTCTTAGCCACTGCCACAAACCCTAGGCAAATCGGTTTCACCGATAGGGATCTCGGTCTCACCGAGATGGGATTGTAATCTCTCTGTGTATGTCCATTACCAAATTCGGTCTCACCGATTTTAAGTAATCGGTACTACCGAGATTACAATTCAAACTCTCTGGTTAGCTTATTACCAAAATCGGTCCCACCGAGTTTGTGTAATCGGTCTCACCGAGTTTGCCTGACCAACTCTCTGGTTAGCTTATTACCAAAATCGGTCTCATCGAGTTTGTGTAATCGGTCTCACCGAGATTATGTTATGCCCTAACCCTAACCATATTGGTCCCACCGAGTTGCATGTCGGTCCCATCGAAAATCCTAACGGTCACTAGATTTGCTAAATCGGTCCGACCGAGTTTACCAATTCGGTCCCACCGAGTTTGGCAAGTTGTGTGTAACGGTTAGATTTTGTGTGGAGGCTATATATACCCCTCCACCTCCTCTTCATTCGTGGAGAGAGCCATCAGAACGAACCTACACTTCCAGCATCCATTTTCTGAGAGAGAACCACCTACTCATGTGTTGAGGCCAAGATATTCCATTCCTACCATATGAATCTTGATCTCTAGCCTTCCCCAAGTTGCTTTCCACTCAAATCTTCTTTCCACCAAATCCAAATCCTGTGAGAGAGAGTTGAGTGTTGGGGAGACTATCATTTGAAGCACAAGAGCAAGGAGTTCATCATCAACACACCATTTGTTACTTCTTGGAGAGTGGTGTCTCCTAGATTGGCTAGGTGTCACTTGGGAGCCTCCGACAAGATTGTGGAGTTGAACCAAGGAGTTTGTAAGGGCAAGGAGATCGCCTACTTGTGAAGATCTACCGCTAGTGAGGCAAGTCCTTCGTGGGCGACGGCCATGGTGGGATAGACAAGGTTGCTTCTTCGTGGACCCTTCGTGGGTGGAGCCCTCCATGGACTCAGCAGAACTGCTACCCTTCGTGGGTTGAAGTCTCCATCAACGTGGATGTACGATAGCACCACCTATCGGAACCACGACAAAAACATTCGTGTCTCCAATTGCGTTTGAATCCTCCAAACCCTTCCCTTTACATTCTTGCAAGTTGCATGCTTTACTTTCCGCTGCTCATATACTCTTTGCATGCTTGCTTGAATTATGTATTGAGATTGTTAAGCTTGTGCCTAAACTCCACTTAAACCTAAAGAGTTAAAAACTGCAACTTTTGGTACTCAGTGTCTAATCACTCCCCTCTAGACACCTCTTCTCGATCGCCTTTCAATTGGTATGAGAGCTTTGGTCTCCATTGCTTTGGTTTAAACACCATTGGAGGAAGATGGATGTGTCTACTTTACGGAGTCTTAGACATAGAGTGCCTATTCTTGATGGAGAATATTTTCATGAATGGAAAAATGAGATGCTTGTGATTTTCAATGAATATCATTTGAACAAGTACATTGCTAGCCCTTGTGCACCTCATATTGATCCCTTGCATCCCACACCCGAAGAGGATCTTGACATGATTCGCAATCTTAGAACCATCATTCTTATCATAAGAGGATTGCCCAAAAATTTGATTGCTAGTTTGCCTACTCTTGATTGTGCCTATACTATATGGAAATTTCTTGAGGAACGATTTCCAGATTATTCCTTGAAAAATCTAGATGAAATTCTCCATAAGTCTATTGCCTTGAGTAAGATGAATTCTAGTGATCCTATGTTTGGTGATTGTCGATTTGAGCTTACAAACCTTATGCGTGCCAAAGGAGATGTTGGAATTATTAGTGATATTATTTCCGAAGCTATAAAAATTCATAAGCAAGATCATTGTCAAAATCCTTTCATGTACGAATTTTCCTGTATGCTTTGAGCAACTTGAATGTCCTATACTGCTCCTGTTTGATACTCTAACTTAGCTAGAGGTTAGACTAACTCATGACTAACCCTGAACTAACTGTAGCCAAAGAGGTGTTTGGGTGACAGGGTTAGATTGACAATAAATGCACTTCATGGAGAGAGAAAAGTGATTTTTCAGTGGTCCCAATGAGAACTATCTCCAGTTAGCACCTCTTAGGTGGGATAGTTTTTTTTGGTGGGTTCGGTGCAACTTGCTCCAATTTAAACCCTCATGCTTGGATACTTTTGGCTAGTTGAGCCCCAAGTAGCTCAAACTAACTCTAACCCATGGATCCAAACAGGGCCTATGGCCAGTCTCGACGCGGAGCAGTCGCGTGCACCGGGAAGCGGTGCTCTCTCGGCCGTCGCGCCACTTCAAAGCCGGCGCTAGTGAGAGGTCGCGTCCGCTCTAGCCGGGCATTAATGCGACACTGACGCTCCAGGGTGACGCTGACCGTTTCACGCGGGAAGCGCGCGCTGGCAAGGGAGTATAGGTTTTGAACCGTTTCAGGTGTAGTACTGGTAGTTTGCAAAACTACTCAATTATTGCACTTAGTTTCCTAAGAAATTGTGGTAAAAACGTTACTCCATAGCCCGCTTCCTTCTCCTTCCTCTTCCACCGCCACAAGACGTCTGCTGGAAGTGACCGTCAACCCTTATATAGGAGTGCTAGCACAAAAGATGCATGCATGACCACTAAAATTTCCATATTAAAGCGCCGCTCGGCGGAGTATGGCGATGTTGTTACCTTCGCCGCCCATGGCTACCGAAAGCGACGGCGACCAGAGAAGAGGCGGCGGGAGGAATGAATGCAGCTATTGTTTGGGTTCGCCTTCGGCTTAAATAAATGCGCAACATCACGTGTACCGCGGGTGCACAACTGTAACATACGTGTTCCGCTTAAGTGGGCGTCACGTAATCGGAGTGTGTGTGAGAGATTCTGAGAGACAGAGTGCGTGTGTGCGACTCTACTCTTTGGACATGTACTCAACCTTTTGCATCGGGATATAAGTATAATGGTATTTACTTTAGCTAGTGATTTACGTGGCAATGTTAACGTGGTTGTGTCAAAAAAATGTCACTTCCTGCTCGTGATTTGCGTTATATAATTACAAGCAAGATTCTCGTGCATTGCATGGAACATCAATATGCATTTTTTTACAGAACACCTGTTGTGATTGACCCATGCAGGAGTAATCCCATGTGTAAAAACTAATGATATCTCGAGAATTTTATCGGAAAACTGGTATCTCAAGAATGTCATCGAAAAAATGAAAGATGAGAGATAAGGCGAGGAGGAGTGGAGCGTGGTGGTGACTGGTGGTCGGAATGGGCGGAGGCATGGGGATGGATTTGCGCCAAAGCGCTGCAGCCACCATGCATGCTAGATTGTTCCAGAGACTTATTCCCTTTTTAATTGCTGAGCAATGAGGTTGCGGGAGATAATGATGTGGAGAGAGGTGTGGGTATCTTTTGTAAAATTATCATAGTTTGCTTTCTATCCTCAGATATAGATCATACGATATGTATTATAAGATGGCAGGCACACCATCACCGCCAACTCGTTTTTTTATAAGGGTACAGATGATAAGTTTGCTGACTACTAAAGTAAAGTGGAATTTGCCCATGTTATGCAAGTAAATAAAGGTGATTGTTTATCATACGGGTAAGGTTGGATGAAGGGTGGTAGGAACAAATGCTCCGCCTAGAGCATGTGTGTGTGAGATGGAGTCTTAGTGTGTGGGGGGGGTGTGAGAGAGAGAGAGAGGAGAGAGAGAGATGGAGTCTTAGTTTGTGTGTGTGAGAGAGAGAGAGGAGAGAGAGAGATGGAGTCTTAGTTTGTGTGTGTGTGAGAGAGAGAGAGAAATGGAGTCTTAGTGTGTGTGGGGGGAGGCGTGCGTGCGTGCGTGTGTGTGTGTGTGTGTGTGTGTGTGTGTGTTTGTGTGTGTGAAAGAGAGAGAGATGGAGTCTTAGTGTGTGTGGGGGGTGCGTGTGTGTGCGTGTGTGTCGCGGGGTCCTCTATGGCGGATGTAATTTAAGTGTGCATGGCTTCATCATAGTGAGGTGATGTGTATGGTAGAGGCCACCAACGATGGGGTGCGAGGGAGAAAATGCCCGTAGAGAGGGAAGAGAAGGTGTGCGCGCGTGAGAGGAGTCGACTTCGAGAGAACGTGTTTGTTCGAGAGACACCGAGGAAGACTACTATATATCGATGGTGCATGTAGGCGGGTGAGGGAGTCCTGGATTAGGGGGTGTCCGGATAGCCGGACACCATCATCAGCCAAACTATCATTTGCCGGACTATCATCATCGACCGGACTCCAAGACTATGAAGATACAAGATTGAAGACTTCACCCCGTGTCCGGATGGACTTTCCTTGGCGTGGAAGGCAAGCTTGGCGATACGGATATGTAGATCTCCTACCATTGTAACCGACTCTATGTAACCCTAGCCCTCTCCGGTGTCTATATAAACCGGATGGCTTTAGTCCGTAGGACAACAATCACAACAACCCTTACAATCATACCATAGGCTAGCTTCTAGGGTTTAGCCTCCTTGATCTCGTGGTAGATCCACTCTTGTAAACATCCACAATATCAATATCAATCAAGCAGGACGTGAGGGTTTTACCTCCATCAAGAGGGCCTGAACACAGGTAAACATCGTGTCCCTTGTCTCTTGTTACCATCCGCCTAGACGCACAGTTCGGGACCCCTACCCGAGATCCGCCGGTTTGACACCGACATTGGTGCTTTCATTGAGAGTTCCTCGTGTCGCCACCGATAGGCGTGATGGCCTCTTCAATCGATAACGACGCAATCCTAGGTGAGACCTTTCTCCCGGACAGATCTTCGTATTCGGCGGCTTTCAGCATCGCGGCCAACTCGCTGGCCATCTGGAGCAGATCGAAGCTACGCCCCTGGCCGTCGTGTCAGGTTTGAAGCTTAAACTTCACGGCCGATATCCGCGGGACTTGATCCTCGATGGATCGAGCCACACCGAGCGTGCTGCTACTGTCACGATGGGCATGAACTAACTCGCCGCGGACAGCGCCTTTGAGGCCGCACCGGATCCGCCCGACTCATAGTCCGGAGCCGATCGCTGAATCGAGGACGGATGGCTGGACACCGCCTCGGGAGCCGCAATTTCTCGGCGATGGAGCCGAACACTTACCTTGTCCCACATAAAGCCCATGACTCGAGGTGCGGACTCCTGCCGACTCAACCTCCTGCGCTCCCGCCACGAATCCGATTGGGCGCCGATCATGGAATTCACCGCTGCGGACATCTTTCAGCACTCGCCCTTCAGCAATATCATAAATCCATTGAAGCATCTCTCGCTATCCAGAGAGCCCTGGCCGGACTACGGCCAGGACGGTTGGGACGCGGATGACGAAGAAATTCAGATCCCACCCACCACCCACCTCGTAGCCACCATCGACGATTTAACCGACATACTCGACTACGACTCCGAAGACATCGACGGTATGGACGACGATGCCGGAGACTCCAAGAACCAGGTGCCTACAGACATTTGAAGACCACCTCGTCATACGACATATACATGGTGGACACCCAAGGGAAGCGACAACGAGGAACAACGGTACGCGACAGAGGGTAATCTCGCCGATAAAGAACCAAAACGGCGACGCAAACGCCGCCCTAAGTCCCGCCTCGATCAAAGCAGCCTTCCTAACGACCCAGCGATAGAGCATGGCAAGCCAGCAGACGACGAACAGGACGAGCCGGATAATCAACCCCTTCACGGAGCAATCAACAGTCCGGCCACAACACCAGAGCATAAGAACATACGCAAAAAACTAGTCGCCACTGCAAGAAGTTTGAAGAAGGCGAAACGGAAGCTCAAAACAGCGGAAGACACGCTCAGAATGAAGTGGAGCAAATTATTCAAGACAGCACACAAATATGGCAATGGCCATCAAACTAAGAGCTACCCGAAGCGCAAGTTGCTGCCAGAATTTGACGAGGAAGCCATCGAGCCCTCGCAATCAAAAAATAAAGAGGCCGCCTGGCCGGATAGACGGCCAGATGACAGGCCCAAAGCGACAAGCGAGGCTGCACACAAGCCGAATTATAATCCTGGTAAAACGGACGGCCCAACTAGGTCCATCTACGGGCCAAAAAAGAGGACCCCAGGAAGTAACACACCACGACAAGTGTTCGAAGACAGCGGCACACCCAAATACAGGGGTGCCGCACACCCGCTATGTTTTACCGATGAGGTGCTGGATCATGAATTCCCAGCAGGGTTTAAACCCATAAACATAGAGGCATACGACGGCACAACAGACCCCGGAGTCTGGATAGAAGACTACATACTACACATACACATGGCTAGAGGAGATGATCTCCACGCCATAAAATACCTACCCCTCAAACTCAAAGGGCCAGCTCGGCACTGGCTCAAAACCCTCCCAGAAAACATTGTTGGAAGTTGGGAAGAGCTTGAGGACGTGTTTAGAGCAAATTTTCAAGGGACTTATGTCCGCCCTCCGGATGCTGACGATCTGAGTCATATAACCCAACAGCCCGGAGAATCAGCGCGCAAATTCTGGAACAGGTTCCTTACCAAAAAGAACCAAATAGTCGAATGTCCGGATGCGGAAGCCTTAGCAGCTTTTAAACACAACGTCCGAGACGAATGGCTCGCCAGACACCTCGGCCAAGAGAAGCCAAGAACAATGGCCACGCTAACAAACCTCATGACGTGCTTTTGCGCAGGAGAAGACAGCTGGCTAGCAAGATGCTGCACCAGCGACCCGAGTACATCCGAGATCAGAGATGGAAACGGAAAGTCACGGCGCAGAAAAGATCAGCGCCGGAATAAAGAGAAAAGCCCACAGGGCACAGCGGTCAACGCCGGATTCAAAAGCTCGCGGCCAGACAATAAAACACGGCCTCTTAAGGACAACAGAGACGAGCTATCAAATTTAAACAAAATTTTAGACCGGATATGTCAAATCCACAAGATACCCGGAAGGCACGCAAACCATACCAACCAAAATTGTTGGGTTTTAAACAGTCCGCAGACTTAATGCGGACACAAGGGGCCGATCGCCAAGTGAGGACAAGGACGAGCCCCACCAGCAGAGCACCGAAGTCAAAGGACTTTCCCTCGAGAAGTCAAAACAGAAACTTGCTTCACGTGATAAACACGGAAAGCCAACACGGCACTCGCCAAGACAAGTGTCGGACGATCCACCCCAAGGACCAAGGTTGGATGTCAAAACCAATCACTTTCGACCATCCGGATTAGTCCGTAAGTATCCGGAGCGCAGGATAGACTACCGATATCGGATCCCATAATAGACGGACTGCAATTAACGCAGTGTTGATGGACGGCGGCGGTGACTTAAACCTGCTATATCCGGACACAATCCGCAAGTGGGGATAGACCCTATTACAATTCGCATAGCCGCACTTCCTTCAAAGGAGTGGCGCCAGGGCCCTTAAGCCAGCTATCAAGCACCATCGACGGGAAGCTCTCGTCCGCTTCAATGCAATACCACATTCGCGTCTCTTACGCTTAAAATGCCCGGTCCACGTGGCATCGTTTCATCATAGGGTCGCTTTGAGACCCGGACACGGCTGGACGAGTGCGGAATAAATAAGCTAGGGCTAGCTAGCCGCACACCCCTTCACAAGGGTTTGCACATACAAGCCATAATGAGCTAGCATAGGCTCAGCTTTCTTAATCTATATTTCAATTTTTATGCATTTTCTCGCATTTATTTCTTTTCCAACCAAGTTCCTCTCTTTTTACGGATGAACAGCGTGCACACCCCGCCCGATACGGCACAACGGAGACACAAAGCAGACGTGCAGTAGGGACCCGTTGCAAGGACTCTTTTAGACTAAGACCCTCGTAAACCTTTCTTCTGTCTCTTGTTGCTATAATCCCTGGTTTTCAAAGATAACCAGAGTGGAGACTGGCGTTTTGGCATCGTCCGCGCCAAAGAACCTGCCGCACACGGACACAAGGGGCTTAGGGCTTTGTTTTGCCCGCTATTATAAAGACCGAACACCTTCGGAGTGTTCGTGTCTCGAGTTAGGCCTTATATGCATCAGCTCGAATCATGTCTTTGGTCAAATGTTGGGTTTGCCCGGCTCCTGTGTTTTGCTGCCTTACGTTCAGTATCATCGGCTAACGCGCCTCCGGAGAACTCTGCGATTGTGCCCCGTTCGGCTGGCGAGCACCTCGAGAGAAAGCCAAAACTGATCGTCATGATACAGCGAGAGACTGGTCAACCACTCGATCGACCTTGGGAATGTTTAGGATTCCTCCGCTTTGACGAAGGGCCGTTTCGGCCAGCACATACGCTACCCAATTCGGAGAGCACGGTGCCCCGTGGGCTATGTCGTAGCCCCACCCTCGAACTCCATGGCTGAGTGAAAGTGATAAAGCATTATAGTCCGGTTGCCTCGTTTGCTACGCTACCACCTCCTTTACAGGACCGAGACGCCGGATTAAGTGTGAAAACGCTACTTTTTATGAACACCCCGCACCTTGTGCGTGGGGGCTGAAGCCGACGATCGCCATCTTTCAGGTTATACATACGTATACAAGAACGGCCGCAAAGGAGATATTCTATTACTTGAACGCACAAGTATAAAAGGCGCTTATATCATAAAAATCGTTTTACATCATATCAACGCTCATTCGAACGTAACATTTTTCGAGCATCGCGACTCTATTACACGAGCACCAGCAGACTTCGCCAAAATAGTGCTCGGCGGGTAGCTCGTCATTATCCGCACCGGGGTCGCAACAGCGGTGGCATCCATCTCTGTCAATTTGTCTTCACACGGCGAAGCGCCATCCGCGCACCCTCTATACAGAGCCGACCGCTTATCGCTTTGATATGCGGCACCGCCCAAGAAACTGCTGCAATAAGCCAAAGTAACTCTTGGTTGGGGCCTATCCGCCGGATATGGGTCACTATATCCGCCATAGCAAGCCCGGACAACCTATTTAGCTCAGCCCACTCAGCCAAGCGATCGGTCACGGAAGTGAACGCTCCGACTATGGAATTGAGACCAAAATAGCTCTTCCGTCGGTGATCCTTCCGCTTCGAATGCACAACGGCATCCGCCGCTTTCGCTGCTAAGTCCATATAAGGTCCTCCGGACACCACAGTTAGCCCAGTGAGCATATTTCGATCCGTGAACCTTCGCCAAGCAGCGAAAAAGGCCTGCCACCTACAATCTCCCGGCTGGGCGCAGCTCTTCCTTCATAGCCCGCATTGCGAGCGGGCATTCTTAACTTCGGTGGCCTTCCGCAGGTCTTCTTGCCCGCTAAGCGCTCCTTCCCAAGAGCTTCATTGCGGTCGGTAGCCTCTTGTAACTTCACAGCCATTTCGCTATCTCTTCCCTGCTCGGCAAGCAGTGCGCCCTTTCGCCGCTAACTCTTCGGCGCCTTCGAGGCTGCCGATTACTCCTTCCGCCTGCTCCTTGGCTTGAGCAAGTTCGCCCAAGACTCTCCACGGCAGCGCACTATCTGCATTTCACGCACATATTGTAAGGAGTTGGCTTCGGCTCCCTTACCACCTGACCGCGCAGTAACACTTACCTTGCGACTCATCAAGTCGCCTGTTGATCAGCGCGATGTCTTCATCCGCCACATCGGGTTGCCGCTTTAGTTCAGCAACTCCATCAGCCTGGCTGGCCCCCGGATGACCCGCCACCTGCATCGGCACGACGGGAATTTAAACCTGCGATTTTTGATCCTCGGCACGCTGTCGATATCGACAACCTACCGAGTCTCAGGGGCTACTATCTATACAGGGCGCATTCTATATGCAAAACTGTTAAAAGGAGTGTCATTTTTACGTACCTCAAACCCCGCCAGTAAACTCCTGACGGCATCATGCAACCCGCCTTCGGCGGACGAAATCCTTTCAATCACCATGCTCATCAATGCATGTTGATCTTCTGAGATAGACGCCTTCTCAAGCAGATCCATCAGCCGCACACCAGTTGGCACCGAACTATCCGGCTTTGCCACACTTGGGGGCTCCCTCCGCGACGACACTTCAGGCTCGTCCGCCCTATCCAACGGCGCCCCGGACGGGGGCGTCTCGCTCTCTATCATCTCCGGACGAAGGTCCACCGAAGACGAGCTCATCTGCGAAGGACGGAGATCCGAACTACAAGGTAAAAACTTTAGTTATCCTCAGAAGCACAAATAGGGATGTCCCTTATTATAAACCTCCTTTCTTTCTACTTACGGCTCATTGGAGGGATGGCTCATTAAGGAGATTGTGCGGCGGGGCCTCCCGGACGCAGGACCCTCCGCGAAGATTTCTTCCCCGCTTAGGGCTTTTTTCCCGGGTCCTAGGAGGCAGTCCTCTTCTCCCTTGGTAGGAGGGATTCTCGATCCCCTCGCTCAAGAGCCTCCTTAGGCGAGGCAGTAGCTTTCCTGCTTTCCCTTCACTTTCCTCCGGCGCGACCTCCAACATCCGGACCAGCACGGATCCGCGCGGTCTCGGGAGGGCGGACCGACATCAGATTTTGCTTCCGCTATCCACTCCTGTGTAGAAGGAGATCGGTCATAAGGCGGATCATTGAAAGGCAAACAAACGGTATGTCCGGACTTGGAACTACTTACTTGAGTATCCGGCGATTGCAGCTTAGTCCAGATCCTCGGTCAATTCCGGACGCACCTCTTGCGATCCAAGAATAAGTTATACATCTCCGTGGGTGTCATACCCATGAAGTGTTAAAGAATCCGTGGGCCCTCCGGATTGAACTCCCATAGCCGGAGAGGACGGCGTTTGCAGGCGAGGCGCCTAATTAGCATAACCTGCATCACCACCACCATATCGATCTCCCTCATTAAGAGATCCCGAATCCGCCTGCAGTAGGGGCACGCCCTTTGACGGCCCCAGCTTGAGCTCCTTGGTTGACCCACGACATCAATCGTCGTGGAGGTCCCAGCGGAATAGGGCGGCGGCTTTTGTCCGCGGCCCCTCGAACGGTAATATAGAACCACTCTTGCTGCCACAGCCGAGCTCCTCTTGGAAGGAGCCAGCGGACACGGGCATCGGCCCTCCTACTTATGGCCGCCCGCCACACTCCGCTGACGCCCCGATCATCTTGGCGCCACATTGAAAGTCTTCACCACAGGCGAAGTGTGGGGTGACGCGGAGGAAGGCTTCGCAGATGACAATGAATGCGGATATATGGAGGATGGACTCGGATCCAAGTCGTGGAATTCCAACCCATAGTAGAACATGAGCCCTCTCACAAAAGGATCCATCGGAAGCCTAAACCCGACGGAGGTGGGATACGAAGACGACATACTCGCCGGGCTCGGGGGTAGGGATGGTCTGCCCTTCGCAGCAACTTTGTCGAAATCTCGTAAAGACAGTACTTGGCCTCCGCAGCTTTAGCACGCCTTCCTCCGTGACGGAGGAGGGCATCCACCGCCCGAGGTCGAACCGGACATCGTTGAAGGTCCGAAGCGCTCTAACTGGAGCTCTAGGTGCTGGAACTTGGAGCGTGGAGAAGATTCGATGGTGGATTAAAGAAAAGAAACGAGCCTTGGTCCCGTTATAAAGAGGAGAATACTAAGAGCCGTCTCGTGACCGCTTGGGACTCGCCGATAGAGGCGTGGCGAGCAGACGCGTTGGGTTACCCACGCCCATATTGATGAGAATCCGGATTAAGGGAAACACGATCCTGCTCGACAAGGCGTGCCAAGAAACCGCTTAGCTAAATGCGCTAAGGTGGTAAAGTAAAAACAATTTGAGTAATGACTTGGTAGTGGTGTGACGTCATACCATGGAAAACGCCGACAGATTGAACTTGTCTATATATTATTATTCTCTACGGTGGAATGTGGAATTTATTTTGCGAGCGGACATTATCCCGGTGTTCCCAATCTTCTATCATTTGGAGGAGGACCCGCCTTGCAATGCCAAGCAATATACACGCCGGACTTATCGTCATTGAAGCCTGGTTCAGGGCTACCGAGGAGTCTGGATTAGGGGTGTCCGGATAGCGGACACCATCATCACCGAACTATCATTTGCCGGACTATCATCATCGACCGGACTCCAAGACTATGAAGATACAAGATTGAAGACTTCACCCGTGTGCGGATGGACTTTCCTTGGCGTGGAAGGCAAGCTTGGCGATCTGGATATGTAGATCTCCTACCATTGTAACCGACTCTATGTAAACCTAGCCCTCTCCGGTGTCTATATAAACCGGATGGCTTTAGTCCGTGGGACAACAATCACAACAACCCTTACAATCATACCATAGGCTAGCTTCTAGGGTTTAGCCTCCTTGATCTCGTGGTAGATCCACTCTTGTAAACATCCACAATATCAATATCAATCAAGCAGGGGCGTAGGGTTTTACCTCCATCAAGAGGGCCCAACTCAGGTAAACATCGTGTCCCTTGTCTCCTGTTACCATCTGCCTAGACGACAGTTCGGGACCCCTACCGAGATCCGCTGGTTTTGACACCGACAGCGGAATTAAACAAAGGGATGGTCTTATTGGTTTCGGGGATATAGGGGAAGAGTGAGAGGCGGGGGTAGCTAGAAGGAGATTGTTAAGTGTGAGTGTGTGTTTTACCCATCCAAAGGAAGTTATGTGCACAAAGAGGAGAACGATTCGATGTGGCGTTAGGATAGAGGGTAATTAACTATGTATGGAGACGTAGAGACCTTGAACGTGCATGTGTGAGGTGTACATGTATACGTGGGATGTGTGTGTGTGTGTGTCCGCGCGCGCATGATCGAGATAAAAGAAATAAGACATAAGTCATAAGATCAACGACATGGGAGAGACGGGTCGGTATGACAATATGCATGCATGTGAGAATGCAGGGAAGAAGGCCCGACAATTGAGCATGTGTTTTGTCTTTAAGAGATAGTGGCGTGGGCTGGAGCATGCATTTATGGCGGCAGAGAGTGAGGCTAACGATTGTGCAAAAGAGAACAACCTATAAATGCATATGTATGGAGAGACATATATAGTGTGGGTGATAGGAAGCAAGACTCCGTGCGAGAAAGAAATGTTGACGGACAAACTACATATAGATACAGAGATGGAGATGCTAGCTAGAGGGACATCCGCTAGTTTGGGTGTTGGAGATGACTGTCGGGTGGTTCAAAGGGTGAAGTTATATATGTGTGTGAGAGGGCACTTGACTGCATGTAGAGAGAAACATATGTAGTGTGCGTGTAGGAATCAAGAGTGAGGGCGAGAAAGAAGGTTGATGGAGAAACAGATAAATAGAAAGATAAAGATGCTAGCTAGTGTGCGTTAGAGATAGGAGTCGAGTGGATCAGAAGGCTGGGTAATGTGTGTGGGTGTGAGAGAGATAGAGAGAGGGTGCGTGTGAGTCACATACAAACAGATATCAGAGAGAAATGAGATCCAGAGAGACGGAGTTTTGTGTCTGTGTGAGAGAAGGATATTTCACAACGAGAGTGATAGCTAGAGAGACATACGAGGGAACGCAAGATATCTTTAGGGAGCGAGGGTGTGTGTGAGCGACATACAAGAGAACAATGGAGAAATATGAGACCCTGGGAGACAGAGTTTGTGTTTGTGAGTGAGAAAGAGATATTGAAGAGGAAGAGTCGTAGGTTCTCATATCAAAGGAGCGAAAGACATCTCTGTATGAGGGGTGTGCGAGTGGCACACATGGGAATAGTAGAGAGGAATGAGACCCCGGGAGACAAAGTTTGGTGTTTGTGTGAGAGAAAGAGATTCCACATGGAGAATCATAGTTAGAGACACATAGCAGGGAATGAGATATACTTAGAGAGATATAGAGTGATGAAGGTCGAGGGAGAGAGTACCGTCAGTGTGTTACGAAGATAAAAGATCATTGTCGACATACAGGCAGCACGAGAGATACCTGAGAGACGATGAACGCGTATAGGTCCAGAGAGATAGTCCTATATAAGCATGAGTGATAGCTATATGAGACGAATATCTGGATTAAAGGGGATTCAAATATTTAAACTGGAGATCACGACATCGATAATATCATAACGCAAATTGGTGTATCAAACATGCATATTCATTTGAATTTGGGCACACGTGTAATGTTATATAGTTTATCAATATTGGTGATCCATAGATTCTTCAATTACAAACAATGCATGGTTTATATGCAATTAATGTCTAAATGGGATTACACTATATGTTGCGTGTGTGAAACACATTATACATGTTTGAGAAGTAAAAAAAAACCGCATGAAACACACATTAATTGGAGACAGTTAGCGAGGAATGCATACATTGGATTTCAACATAAAGTGGTTTCAAATATTTGAAAATCCAAATTGATGGATACAACCTTATGAATCTGAGATCATGCCATTTGTAAACCATATTTATGTATAAATGGTGTTGTGCTTTTGAAAGTATGTATAAAAAATGATGTATATAGAATGTAATTCCAATTGAAAATGGATCCCGCCCGAAAAAAATAGAATACAAACAGGATTCGAATTGAGTTGGCACGGTAAACGTGCACTCTGCAAAATTTGAACGAAGCGGGGAAAGTCGCAGTAACCGCCCGAAACCAAATCTGCGAGATGGAAATCACTACTGCCTATCCCTGCCACGCAAAGCCTATCTGCTGGATTTCTATAGGTTTCGATAGGGGTAGGTTTGTAATTTCACCCAAACGCGCCTCTCACCCGGATTCATACACGGTGGGCGCCAAAACACAATGTGTCCTCGGCCGAAATCGACTCCCTCCCCGATTCATATTCATACACGGTGGGCGCCAAAAACAAACTCTCGTCGGCAAATATTCGGTGTATGCGAGATTACCCTCCTATCCCCAACCGACTAGTGTTGTTGTGATGTAGTAGAAATTTGAAACGGGGGCTAAGTTTGTAAATTTCCTCGCATTTGAGACAAGCGCGCCCTGAATACATGGTTCTCCCCTTCCTCTCTACCTCCCTTTTCCCCATTCGTACTCCATGGGCGCCAAAACACCCTCTCCACCCCACCCTCCTCCGTCCGCCGCCATCCGCCACCGCATCCACCGCCGTCCCCCTCCACCATGCCGGAGCTGATACCCCGACGCCGTCGACCATTACAAGAGATCGACCTCTCTCATCCACGGCTGCGGACCGGGATCCTTGCATCCCGTCCTCTCGCTTCATCCCCGCCGCCGTCCACCTTGCCGGCGCCGCTCCTACGACCGTCTCGTCCACCGCGCCCCGCCGCCACCGTCTACCCTCCTAGATCTGCTTCCACGCCGCCGACAGCCATCGCTACCGCAACACCGTCAAATTCTCAGCAGATGCGTACACGGCGCCGCACCAGAGGCGGTACTCTATTGTATCTGCTCAACTTATTTATCGCAACAAGAAAATAGATCGCCACTGCTTTACTCTGATTTCTTGTCTTGACTGCGAAATTGCCTTTGTCCGGTTTGCACCTTCAGATCCGCCATGGCACGCTCAACACTATACTCCCAATGCTTATGGTTTTCCCTTTTATATTCCACACTAGTTAAATCACAGAGACTAAATTTCAAAATTGGGTCAATCGATTTTTGAGCTCATGGAGATCGCGGTCTGATCGAAGGGCTCGGTGGTTAGGGGCCTCGCCGAACGAAGAAAACTCGGCGGGTGGGGGTTGGGGCTGGGGTGGGGGTGGGGTGGCGGAGGAACATAAGCGGTGGGGCGGTGGTCCGCCCGGCCGACCCAAGGGTGTTATGTATGGGAAGAATCGAGACGAGGAAGAAGAAGGGTTAGGAGACGTAGGATCTTCATCCAACCGCTTGAAATGGTCGAGAGACAGCTGGGAGTTGCATTCTTAATGCGCTCTGGTTCATCATGTGTGGGCACTGCGCAACCAACATTTTATTATCCAAAATCTGCTTGCTCTTCTTTACCATGTTCCTCTTCCGTTCTTCTTTAATATGTACTCTCTCCGTTTATAAATACAAGTTTTTGTATAGATTCCACCATGGACTACATATGGGGCAAAATGAGTGAATCTACACTCTAAAATGTATCTGGATACATCATATGTGATCCATAGTGGAAATCTCTACCAAGACTTATATTTTGGAAAGGAGGGAGTATGATAGTAGTACATATGTTCCTTGTACTGAAGATGAGCAGGGACATTTGCGGTGTAGAGGTCTATACGGTCGGTTGTGATGGACAGTTTGAGCCTCTTTGATTCGTAGGATCTTGTAGACATAGGAATAGGATTTGTAGTGGCCTGCCCACTTGAATCCTATAAGAATAGCAAGGAAATGCGGGAGCTGTGTCGCCTTTGAGAGTTACATCGATATTGACAGACCGCACCTTCACTTGAAGAGAGCTGGTATCCGAAGCCTTTCTAGCCGCATCGGCAATACTAGCACATATATTCCAGCAAGTTCCACTTTGCTGATTTTACTCTGATGCTTAAGGTTTTCCCGTTCTATCTACACTATGATCTGTGTAGCTGCTTTGTGTCGCACTAGCAGCAGTCCACTCTTGAAGCTAAATACTGCAATGACTTACAAAATTGGCACCAAGGCATTGAGTGCCATTCTGGATGCAATGAAACTCATATGCTCCCCACCTGTTGATTCTTGTTCAGAATATGATCCTAATGACTATTCTAACCTCGAGGAGTCAAAGGCAGATGGCCTGTCTTGTTCACCCATCAAGGTGCCTGTTCTAATTTGGCAATATTTTATTGATTGCGGGTATCTTTCATATGTTGTCTTGCATTTCTTCTACTTTGTTGCACCGCCATCTACTTAGTTTACTCATCATATATGTCGAGATGCCATGCCCATCCATTATCAATACATATTCCATCTGTCATCATACCATGTTTTTCCACTCAAATGCTGTTCTTGTGCATCAAACATCAAAAAGGATGAGGGTGATTGCCGAACCTGAAGGAGCACTAGCAAAGTCCTTGAAAAACGTGGTGGTGCCGGAGAAATCAGACAGCACCCCACTTATATTGGTTGTACAACCAGTGACACAAAACGTAGGACCGACTCCAGCAGACTGTACCCATACTTCACTGGCCACACCACTAGACCCACCACACAGGACCTGCACTCCAGCAAAAGGTATACCGATTTCATTTGCCATAGCACCAGCTGTACCACGTAAAAATCCCACCCACAAAAAAGTACAGCAAGTCCACCGTCAAGACCTATCCCAACTGCATGACGGCCAATTCCTGCAGATTGGAACCCCATTCCATTTATTCCCAGTTTAAAGACAATTCTTTCAATGTTGTTAGGGACTACGTGCATATATTCCCATCATGGGAAGATTATTGTGAATACAAACACCATTTTCACATCTTCCTGTCCAACTTACGTGTAAGTGCTATCATTCATGGTTATTATTTTTCTGTTTTCTGCTGATTGAACACATCAATGATTTACATTACATTGTTGTAACTAGGAGAGGGTCAATATGGATAGTCATGATGAGCAAAGCTTGCTTGTGCTTTTCAAGGAAGCATTGCAGCAGTATCGGTGTTACCTGAGGAAATCACACTTTGATGGCAAGTCTATAAACGAATTTCCGGTGAAGTCTCCTGTGCTAAATTTAGAAGACATTGAATGGAAAAACCTTGTTATGCACTGGTCTCGTTACCAGGATGAGGTACTGTCTATGAAATCACATGACAATTTGAACTTCTACTTTTCCGCATGTGCCTTACGGATCTTTTTTGCAGGAAATCTGCTCGAAGAAGAATTCCGGTTTGACAAGAACGATAGGATATCACAAATATGCTGCCCGCTGCTTTGCTCTTGTTAGTACTGTTGTGCTGTATCACTGTACTTGCATACATACCTGGTTCATTATATGACAGCGGTATGCATGATAGCTTGCTTATCAATTGTTCGCTCCAAATTATCTGATCTGTATGAATGGTTACATTAGTGTAGAATATATCCAATGCCAATGTTTTTTTTAGCTCTGCATTGTTCTTGTAAGTACATGATGTCCTTTATCAGTGTACTTATAATGACATGTAGTTGTTCATGTACCATCACTCTGCAGCTTATTTTCCTTTGCCCTCCATTTTCTACACATCAGATCTATATTTACTCTTACCATAAGGTTGGTACTGAAGAAGTTTAGCTGTGCATTGCTCTTGGTTGTACCTTTTGCCTGTATCGCTGCACTTACATTTATAGCTACTTGGTTATGTAGAATCACTCTTCATCTTATCGTAAATATTCTCCATTTTTTCATATATTATCACATCTATATTTACTCTTAACAAAATGTAGAATAAAGGCAATGCTTTTGAAGAAGATTATGTGGTAAACTTCTTGAATTGCCCCCTCCCCCCATCAGCATGGACAAGGCCTTTATAGAGCCTGTCTTCACCAATAATGTAAGTTTGTCCATCTCAAGCCTTAAAACTTTGTTGTATATATTTGGTTAGGCATGACTGTGACAGCTGTTTATTTTTGGTGTTTGCATCAAATTGCATGTTTAAAGTTTATTATGTAGTTCATAAACAAAAGTTTGTCCTTTCTCAATTTAAGTTTTCAGTTGTACAACCAAGTTCCTTCTTCATACCATGTAAATTAAACTATCTGAGCAAGTGATCTTCTTTTGCACTGCATGTATGCTTCATTCTTCATCCGTAATCCAAAGGGTGTGGTGAACCTACCCACTACAGCACAATGTCATATTCTGCAATGTCTTAACTATGAACAATGTCATATCATTCTACTATTATTTAAACCGTGTCTTTATTTTCCAATCTGAAATGGTATAAATTGACAGCACACTAACCATTGATACTTATGAGTTCTTGATCTGTAATCCAGTGGTGTCGTGAAGCTGCCAACTCCTTCACAATGTCATTTCCTGCCATGTCTTGACCTGAACAATACCATATTGTGTTAATGCAAATTTAAACTGTGTCACTTTATTCGTCAGTAAGAAATGTGATGAATTGTCAGCACTGATACTTTTATGTGCAAAACATGTCATCTGTCTGCTTGTTTATCTTTCAGAGTGAGGAAGATATAAGTGTTGAACAAGCGCAGTCTCATCATCTTGCTCAGCTGCTTGCGCTGCAGCTCCCCAGCAGGGCTAACCTTTCTTGAACTCTATTGAAGTGCTGTCAGTTTTGTATATTATTTTGTCGGCGTGTTTATTTGCACTGGTGGCGATCTTTGATGCCCAGTGTATGTAATCTGCTGTCTGCTTGTGCTTTATTATCATAGTGGCGAACTTTGATGCCCAGTGGATGTAATATGCCGTAATTTCTTTATTATATAGTCTAGGTTTTTTCTTATTCACGATGCTGCAGTTATTTTACTGTATATATATATATATATATATATATATATATATATATATATATATATATATATATATATATATATATATATATATATATATATATATCCTTTCTTCGCAGTAAACCGGCCAAACCATAAAATTATGGTACATAATCGGGCCGTCATGCAATCACGATGTAGGTTGGGCCTGAAACGTGTCGAACAACTCACGGGCCGACAGCAGCCCGAAATGAACCCCGGCCCATGATTGTGCGAATCAAATCACGGGCTTTTAACAGGCCAAAAAATTGTCTCGGTCCTTGTTTGGCCCAATCAGATATCGGCTGCGAGCAGGCCGGATGCAAGCCGGGTCGTAGTTAGGCCCAACTATATGACGGGCTTTTAACAGGCTGAAATTAATATAGGGCCGAAATGTTAAACGGGCCCTTACACTACTAGGGAAAACCTTATACACAGAAATTTAGTAACAGCGCGGGTCAAAAAAGGGCGCTAGTGCTGGATAGCAGTAGCGATTGGATAAAAACCGCACTGCAGATACAACTTTAGTAGTAGCGCGTGTAGTAGCAAAAGCGCTACTACTAATGTTCCCATTGCTAGAACGATAGGCTACGCATAGCAGTAGCGGGCTTGGAAGAAACGCGCTGCCGCTACGGCATAAGTAGCAGCGCGTTTCCTAAGAAAAGCGCTACTACTAACGGAAGTAAAATAAGATGAAAAACAAATAGAAAAGTAAATGGAAATAAAAGAAATAGAAAAAGGAGAAAGGAAAAAAATAAAATGTAAAGCAAAATAAATGAAAAAGCGAAAAAACGGAGGAAGGCATAGCAGCAGCGTGTGTTTGTAAGAGGCGCTATAGCTAACGTAGCTGCAGCGCGTGTCCTAGACCCCCCGCTGTAGAAACAGAAAATGAAATTAAAAAAAGGAAGAAAATTACATAGCTATAGCAGCAGCGCGTTTTGTAAAAACCGCTGTAGCTATACTAGCTATAGCGCGTTTTGCCAAACGCGCTACCGCTAAGTTTGACTTAACCAAAAAACCGTTTCCCCCAGGCCACCACTTCTCCCCCAAATCCCTCAACCCACCCCGCGCGCCGCCGTCTCCCCGATTCGCTGTCGCCCCACTTCGCCACCGTCTCCTACCGACGTCGACGCCACCAGAGCCGTGCACCGTCGACGCCACCGAAGCCGCCCCCAACGCCACGGAGCCGCGCGGCCTCGTCAACGCCACCGGAGCCGCCGTCGACGCCACCGGATCCTTCAACGCCACAACTGCCTCCCTCGCCGTCACCTGAGACGCCCCTGCCTCCCTCACCGTCACCTGAGACGCCCCTGCCTCCCTCGCCGTCACCAGAGACGCCCCTGCCTCCCTCGCCACCACTGCCTCCGTCGCCACCACCGGAGCCATCCTCTGTAAGCCCCCACCCCTCCTCTCTCTCTAATGCATAGGTTAGCTAGTTTAATTAGGTTAATTATCTAGGTTAGGGCAAAAATTTAGTTAGGGCTTTGACAGAGAAGTAGTTAGGTTAACTAGTTTAATTAGGTTAATTATCTAGGTTAGTGCAAAAATTTAGTTAGGGCTTTGATAGAGAAATAGTCAGGTTAACTAGTTTAATTAGGTTAATTATCTAGGTTAATTAGTGCAAAATTTTATTTTGGGCTCTGACAGAGAACTAGCTGCGTTAACTAGTTTAATTAGGGTTAATTATCTAGGTAAACTAGATTAACTAACTAGGTTAATTAGGTTCGTTGGATTAACAAGCTAGGTTAAGTAGGTTGGCTAGGTTAGAGGAAAATTTTATTTTATAGCATTAGGTCAGAAGGGTTAGAGAAATGGAGTTCCTTTGCAATTTAATTGGGTTCTGTCCTAGGCAGGTTAGAGATAATAATGTGTGTTTGTGTGTGTGAGAGAGAGAGGAATAGCTATATCAACATAATTTGGGTTCTGTCCTAGGCAGAGAAGTTTTTAGTGAGGTCATTTTGCAAAGGTTTTTGATTTTCGAAAAGACCACTATTTTTCAAGGAAAAGAATTTACGCAAATTTTATTTTTCATTGAAGTGGTCATGTTATATCTTTTCATTGAAGTTGTTCGATTGTGCCCAAGTGGCTTTGTTGTTTCAGGGAATGATCTTTGAGTGGCCTATATTTTGCGGAATGTTGATTCATTTCTGTTAAAGCAAATTTCAGGTTCTCGATTTGTCCACTTTTTAGCAAAGGTCATGCGAAATTTTCCGTGAATTTCGGCATGACTTGTGCTACAAACTAGGACATATCGAGTGCCGTTTTTGCCGCACCAGGAAGGAGTCAACATTCCTGCAAAACAATAGTCCTTTTATGTCATTATTCATTTATTAGGTCTAGAATTAATTGACTAGATTCAATCATAGGAAACATGGCTAGCAACGATGAAGGACGGGGTTACGGTGATTGCGACGGCGTCTACCGGCGGCGATTTAATATTTTAGCCGTACTGACGATCAACCGATGTTGTTCTTTGGGCCCACCGGTGGCATCGGGATCGAGACCGACACGCAGACCGGTCTTTGAGGCCGAGACCGGCGCTGAGATTCAGACCGCATCGAGACCGGCGCCGAGACCGTGCTGCCTCGGGGAGCGGAGCCGGTGTAGAACCGAAAGCAAAGAGGCAACGGGTTCCTAACAAACTCAGGACTACTAGACTGGTGGTCACAGAGGTGGACGACGGCAATTTTGAGCCAAAGGCGCCCGAGGAAGCGCGCGCGTGCTACGGCAATCAAATTGGCTGCATCGTCTGCACAACCGCCACCATCAATGATGAGAAACTACGAAAGATAGAAAATATGAGGAGCTCCCTCCTAAAGAAGTTTCACCAGATATTCTTGTTCTCGGGCGGAATGAGAAGGATTATGAAGATCCGGGCGAGGACCCAGCAATGAAGAAGATAAACAAACACGCCATGACCAAGTTTAGCGGCGCGTTGGCGCTGGAAAAATCGAGTGAAAGCAAAGATCAGCGACGGGAACCCTACTCCGAGATTGTAAAGGATAATCCGACAATCACGGAAGAGCAGTTTCAAATATTCAAGGAGGCTTGCGAGGCGAAGCTGCCAAAAAAGTCTAAGTACATGAAGGGGCTTCAAAAGAGGAACATTGGGAGCCACCACCCCGGAAGCCGTGGTTACGGCGGAAAGAGGTCCAAATGGGCCAAGGAGGACGTGGAAGCCGCGAGTCTGGGCATCCCAGACCCCTTGGCGGATTTCACCGTCCCGCGGGAGCGTGACGTCCTGAGGGCCCGGCACCGTTGGGACCCAGTGAAGAATGTTTACGAGACAACACCGGTCATTACGGAGTTCATGAGACTGCTGGTAATTTTAGTTTCTGATCAATTCGACTGCACACGTTAGTCATATTTGTAAACGATCCTTGTGCCTTTTGCAGAGAGAGCAGCACCGAATTGCGGCCGAAAGCGACTCGCCGTCGAGGCATTGGCGAGGCCAAGTGGGACACTCCATTCAACCGGCGTTGAACATATTGAAACAACAACGGTGGATACTCGACCGTCGTATGGACGCGTGCACGGTGTCGGAGACGGCGCCATGTGGAAGAAGTACTACCGTGAGACCACGGAGGAGAGAAAGGAAAGACGGAGGTTAACTGAAGAAAACATCGACAAGAAGGTTGAGATTGCGGTTGAGAAGAAATCATCTCAGACAGTCGCATCAGCAAATGTCGTACGTCGACAGCTTCCCTGTGGATAAGTTCTTCCTCCGATTCGATTACATATTCGACATGTTTCACGTGAAGAAGCTGGATTTTACGTTTGTTCGCCTTTATGCCTTGCACATGAACTACATCATTGGGGTTGAGCAAATACATCATATCTGTGTCGCTGACCCGTACTACATGCACGAGAGCTTCTTAGGAGTCTATGCAGAGCAGCGTGAATACGCGAGGGATTACATCGTCAGTTTCATGCTCGCCAATAAGGAAAAGGAGGCGATTCTCGTGCCTTCATCCCGTGTAAGTCATCCGCGCTGCTATCCTTCCTTCGATTTCAATAATTCATTTGCACGGTGGAGGCTAATTAATTTGAGGTGTACTTATTTTTGCTTGCGCAGCGGCGCGCCGTCCTCATCATCCTCTACCCCGATTCTCCCACGCTCTTTACTTGGACTCGTCAAAGAACATTCACAAAATGATTACACCCACATCAAAGATGTTCTCGACATGCTATGTTTTACTACCAAGCAAGGGGTGGAGAGGTTAGGGACAAGAAGAGAAGGGCGGCGGGGCTGCCTTGACCATAAGACCGACTTCTTCGCATACAACAACCGAACGATTCTCTTAATGATGGATTCTATGTCCTACACCACATCTTTGGAGTGAGACGGGATCACCGAACCTTCAAATGTCACCTACATCTGGCGATGCCCATATTCTGCAATGGGCAAAGGACATAGGAGATATCGAGGATCATCGACTTCGAGCTGAGTTCTATAACATCCAGCGTGAACTTGCCCAAATCATCATGAAAGAGGTCGTCGGAAAAATAGGGATGTTCTACGGAGAAGGACAAATGTCGCGGGAAGACGTCCAAACATGGATAGCCTCTCAGCGTCTCGACATGAAGCCTTTCACTAAGCTCGGGGACTATCTCCCTGACCTCGATGGATGCCACGGCATGTTGGAGTGATTGTCGATATATGACAATGTGTCTGTTTAGTCCATACTTTCCGTATGACAAAACTTTGAGTTATCTTGTGAAACTTTATTTCGATGTAATTAAACTGTCCTCCTCCTTGACTAGCGAAGATCACTCTAGTTAGGGCATTTTGGGTATGATGAACTTTGTTATTTATGCTTATGATATGTTGTTTCTATTTTTGTCAAGTCTGTCTCTTTCTTGCTCAACTATATATGTTGCATATCATCGACTCATGTGACGATGCAGGTGCATAGATCATCGATGGCGAAGAAGTGCTACGCCAGAGTATATATATCGATGAGTGGCCGGAGTGTCGAGCCCAGTGTTGCCGGTTTCCGGTTTCCGGCGACGAGCGTAGTTAGTTTAGGTTCACGCTAATGCGAGAGAGGATCTGAACTCATGTACTCAAAGTGATAGCTCTTCTCGCGTATACCATTGTTTAGATGGATGATGATGTATTTGCAAGTAATCAAGGACTTGTATCGCTATTTTCGAGATGATGATGAGAGACCACTTTGTGTTGGATGATGATTATGATGAGACTATTTGTATGTATATGCTATGATTATATTAGTGGTCTCGCAGGCATTTGTATGTGTATCATGATGACATTTCTATGTGCTAAAGATTCTTCTATAAAGCCTGTTCAAATACAAAACAAATATGCCAAAAAAACAAAAACCTGTTAAATTAGCGATGGCGAGTGTATAGAAGTTAGCGATGGCGCCGCTATAGCGATGGCGTTCTTTGCAAAGGGCTACCGGAGCTACTAGCGATGGCGTGCTCGATGGCTTCTTGCTGCTGCTACACTTGTGTAGCAATGGCGCCGTGACCACGCTGCCATCGCTATATGTTAGTATGGCGCCTTATTAGTAGCGCCCACCCAGCTCTCGATACACCTAAAACCCGCGCTGCTGCTAGCCTTTTCCCTAGTAGTGTTAACAGGCCAAAACTAATATCAGGCTGAATTACTAAGTGGGCCTTTAGCAAGTGGGCCCAAAAGCATAGTGTCCAGTTGACAGGCGGAATCTGTATGGGCCATAATTAGGCCCAAAACCTCTTAAAGGGTCGGACCTGATCTAGGCCGTAATTTGGCCCAGAACGTGGTAGGCTTTTAACGGGCCGGATCTCATATGGGCCACTATTAGGCCCGGAGCGTGGCAGGCCATAAATGGACCGGATCAAATATGGCCTGGCATTTGGCCCAAAACATGGCAGCCAGTTAATGGGCCGGCCTACTAGGGTCCTCAAAATCTTGTGGGCCTACAGCTGGGCGGGCCCATTAATGTCGGCGAAATCTCGTGGGCCTTTAGCTGGGCCGGCCCATTATGATCCGCAAGAATTTTGTGGGCCTTTACCTAGGCCGGCCCATTATGGCACACAAAAATCTTGTGGGCCTTTACCTGGGCCGGTCCATTATGGCCCGCAAAATCTTGTGGGCCTTTAGCTGGGCCAGCCCATTATGGTCCGCAAAATCTCGTAGGCCTTTAGCCGGGCCGGCCCATTATGGTCCGCAAAATCTTGTGGGCCTTTAGTTGGGCCGACCCATTTAAATTTGTTGGGTCGTGCCACGTGTCGACGTATCATAGGCGCCTATCTGACCCAATGACGAGCTGACACGTGTTTTGTCCGGCCAATAAGAATTTTACACGTGGAAATTTCCCATTGATCAGGGCTGTTAGCGGGTTATCGGATCCAAAACCCGGCCCGATAGCTTAACGACGTTCCGTTACGGTGGATGCCATGTGTCGGTCACCCTTGACGAAAGCACTTCTGTGACGCGTGATTTATCGTCATGGAAGTGGACACTTCCGTGATGAATAATTTTGGTAATGTCATGGAACACTTCTCGACAAAGACAGTATGACTATCTTGATTCTCGCCAAATTTGTCATGGATGTACATGCATGACAAAAAACGCGACCTACTGTGACAAACACGTATCATCACGGAAGTGTATTTTTTGTAGTGCCTCTCTCACTCACTCTCAGTCACTCTCGCCCGCGCCGCCACCGCCGTCGTCCGTCCTCCACCGAGGTACTCCCTCCTTTCCTCCCTCCTCCTCCCACGTACCGCACCCTCCTCCCTCCTCCTACCGCGCCCTCCCCCCTCCGCCTCCGGCCGCCCCTCCTCCCTCCTCCTCCGGCCGCCTCCTCCTCCCTCCTCCGCCGGTAGCCCTCCTCCCATTGCCCCTCCCTCCTCCTCCTCCGACTGGCCCCTCCCCCTCCTCCTCCGGCCGCCCCCTCCTCCATCCTCCTCCTCCGCCGGCAGTCCTCCTCCCACCGCCCTCCTCCTCCTCCTCCGGCCGGCCCCTCCCCCTCCTCTCTCCTCCCTCCCTCCCTCCCTTGTCTCTGTTCTTGCAAATTGTAGGTAATTTAAATGCAGATTTTAGAATGTAGATATTGTAGAATGTAGGTTTTTTAATAGAATAATTTTTTTGACTATTTTAGGTGTTTTGAATAAAATAGAAGTAAGAAAATTTAGGGTAGAACTAGGGTAGTAGAATTTTTAGCAAGTGTTTAATAGAAATAGTTTATTTAGTAAGTGATTAATATAACTAGTTTATTTATATTAATTAAGTGCTCAATAGAACTATTTTATTTAGTAAGTTCTTAATAGAACTAGTTTATTTATAGTAAGTGCTTAATAGAACTAGTTTATTTAGTAAGTAGTTAATAAAACTAGTTTATTTAGTAAGTAGTTATCTAAACTAGTTTATTTAGTGTTAGAATTATATATAAGATATTTTGAAATGTTTTTGTTCATATTTTACACCATTGAAATGCAATGACCATCGATAAGTAGCCTATGTTTTGCCGGAGTGTTGATTAATTTCTGTTCTGGCAAAATTTCAGGCGCTCGATATGTCCTTTTTTTAGCAAAGGTCATGCCGGATTTTTTGGGTTTTGCCGTCGAGTTATAATCTTTGAATTTTGAACACAGGAGATATCTGATGACGATGGGATCCCGGAGTGCGGGTACTGCTACGATGACCGGGGTTTGTGCGATAGGTTTCCTCACCTGCAAAATGATAGGTTTTTCACCCTGAAGCTGGAAGAGACCTTTGATGTTTGTACGGTACGAAACGACAAGCATTTCATCATAATTAATATCATCACTTGTGCTTCTTTTGTTAAACGTGTAATTTATGGATTTTTTAAAATTTGATTAGTACATCCCGTGCCATGCTAGACTATATGTATTGGAGAAGCTTGGTTTTGATTTAGATGACTTTGAGAATGTAGAGATGAGGAGGGCTCACTTAAGAACTAAACATGGTTATGAGTTTTTGGTTAAGCTGTACAATGCGGTCGATCGCTTCCATTTCGGTTGCTCTAATTGGGAAGCTCTCTGCAAGGCATATGGATTTGAGAAGGGAATGCGAATAAGATTTGATATTCGCCCCGAAGATTATGATCATGATGATAATATCGACATTTGGGTGGATGCGGATATGCCTCCAGTTTTGCCTAGATGTGAGTTTGTCAAACTAATTTGTTAAGTTCAGTAATTTATGTTGTTAATTTAAAAATATTTGGTGTTCATCGGTACTAAACTTATTTATTTATAATTGTCAACTTATTTCTTATCTTCAAGAAATACTCGGAAGGTAATAGACATCACATACTACAGCTATGACTCCAAGCTTAATTGTGAGGAGAAAGGTTATCTTGTCTCATTCATAGAAGATGTTGAGGCCTTCAAAACCAGTCACTCTATCAGCCCAAATTATACTAGATACGTGCCACTAATCCATAAATTGCTTGATGGTAACTTCATTGCCAAAAGCTTGGTAAGATTTCGTTAATGATGGTAACTTCATTGCATACATTATTCTTAAGTAAACTACATTGCTAACTATATATGTTACTATTACGTTTTTGAACAGAGGCTCCAGAAGTAGGTTGTGCCTGACATGCTATTTACTGAAGGTGATATGCATATGGTTAGCTTACGACCAACTCCTTCGAAGGCTTACCATACTGCATAGTCGATTTCTTCAAATGATGGAAGGCTCAAAATCAAAGAATGGAACAAAGTGATGAATGCGCACACGCAAATAATTGGAGACAAAATGAATGTGCGCAAGCCACAAGTTGGAGATAGGTTTATGTCCATTCTCCATTATGAAGAAGGACCGGTTTATCTTTTTTATGGTATTTTAGCTAGAGAGGAGTAGGTCCTAAGTATTAAGAACAATTAGTTAGTGTTGATTATATATGACTATGATGATGATGAGAAGCTTTTATTATGTGCTACAATGTCTTAGACTTGATGGTGATGCTGAGTAGGAGTAGTGGTTATGAGTACTATGATGATGATGAGGAGGAGTTGTTATTATAACTAGTGACCAAGTTGTTAGATGATGTCATGGACGAAAATGATGATGATGAGGAGTTATATGACAATGATATATTATGATGATAAGTTGTTAATGCTATTATGATGATGATGATGATAAGTTATTATGTCATTGGGTGAAAGAACCGCGGATTAGTTTCAAATGGATGGATCCAAAGTGACCATTGGTTACTTTGGATCCATGCACTTGAAACTAATCCAAGGTTCTTTCACCTAGTGATTTAATAACTCATTATAATGTAAAAGCAATCTCTAAATTGCTACTGTATGAAAAATTGTATAAATGTGTATGAATACGACCTAAAATTTAAAAGAAATAGAATACAGAATAATAGTAGTAGCGGTTGTTTTGGAAAGCGCCACTAGTAATTACCAGTAGCGGTTGTTTCGGAAAGCGATACTACTAAGTAGATATAGCAGTAGCGAGTGCCAGTAGGCGCTACTGCTAGGCTTTTCCCTAATAGTGCTAGCTTGGTTAAATTGACATTAAGGTTATGCATCATATGAAGCCATTTTATCCCATGAACTTATTTCATAATTTTGCATAAGTGTAATGTAAGTTTAGCCATGCAACTATAGAAATAAATAGAATTATTGTACCATGCAACATTTGTGTTGCACCTGTGACTTGTCTATAGTAATGATACACCTTTTGTTGTCGTTTGAAATACTTTATTGATAGTACAAAACATATTTACATGACATGCAACGTTTAAATTACACAGGTACAGTATATATGTAGCATCAGCGGGCACGATAGATTGCGGCCTCCGAGAAGATGTGATCACTTGATAAGAATGCACCTGATTGGTGAACCGTCAGATCCAACCAATCTTAGAGGTAAGCAGTGCAACATGTATAATCCGGTCTCGACGTATTCTAGCTTCAGATGTTCAACTAAGATGATATCCTACAGAACAAAGTAAGTGAATCAACCAATGAGTTCAATAAATAATGCAATCTCTTGCAAAGTAAGTTCACTGAGAATGTACTTTTGTCAGTAGATTAGGGAAATAGGCCGCATATGACTACATGACTACAGACTAAAGGACAACAAGGTTAACTGATGCCAACCACTGTTTACTTCTTTTTGACCTCGGGTAAGGGAAGCATGCTAACATCTTACCGCATTTTTTAAGAAGACCACATGGGCAGAGCGCGCATGATCAAATGATGCAACAGATAAATAGTCCAGACCTGCAAATTTGCTACATTATTTTTTATAGTAAATAAGGTAAGGAAATATGTTTATTTGATTCACCAAGCGAAAAGGTTATATAAATGATAAAATATAACAGAAAATATACACCAAATCATGAGGAAATATATATAAATACCGAAGTGTCATATGTAATTCCAAAAAGAAGCCACTTACCAACCAGCTTGATGTCGGTGTTGTCAACAAGCCACTGGGCACCATCCTCCGTAAATCCAACGTAACTCATATCACCTCCTTCCTTCCACATGAGTCCCCTATAAATCATTTGCTTAGATGCATGTAGTATGATATGGTAAAAAATACATTATCTACTTGAATATGTGCCCTTAAAAGAGGCCATACCTGTCTGTGTTCAATGTCCTGAAGAGAACACGACAAACACCTTTCGGTATATTTAGGGATTCCATTGCTTCAGCTGCATAGAATTAGTGCAGAATCACCTACCGGATGCTAGGTGGCATCCATGATAACTATAATATAATTATTTAGCAAAAATATCAACAATTGTTTTCTATTGAAAAGGCAGATGGCGAACACTAATTCTATTTATCTTAACATGCAACTATGCCATCTCAATATGGAAGAGAAAAGAGCCACCATGACATGCTAACATGCATGGGAAAAGATTCACCACCACATGCACATGCGTTGAAAATGATTCACCACAACGTGCAACCATGCATGTGAAAACTATTACAGTACTTGTATTTCACAGATATCTTATATCTATAATATGATCAAATATTCATGTCCAACTTCAATAAAATATATAGCCAAAAAAATTCATAACAATGTTCAGGGTATCATCTAGTATAACTAAGTACATGATTCTCCACATATTTATCTCAACATGCAGCAATGTCACATCAACATGCAACCGTGGATGCCAAAAGACTCAGCTAAAAATCCAACCACGAATGTAGAAATGCTCAAATGTTTTAGTTATATTATACTACTTATATTCAATAAACATTTCGTAATTATACAACAATCATATGTTTTTACATTTTAGTTCGTATATTATTAATCAAAGTATTTTATGTTCATATAACCAAATCTCGTTGGAATTTATTGCAAAAAATCCCAAAGCAACCCACACGGGGTATCATCTAGTAATCTTAGTGTGCAACTGTTCATATCAAACAACTGCAAAATTCATGTATCTAAAAAAGGAACTCTCTTCCTCGCTTTCCCTCCTCTCTCTCTCTCTCTCTCCACCCACCTCCATCTTTCCCTCCTCTCTCTCTCCACCCACCTCTTGTTGCATCCGGATGAGGCAGCAATAGCGGAGAACATCGACATAAGGCAAGGTGGCGGCCCTAGGTCGTGGATCTGGCGGAGGCTCTTCTCGCCGGCGTGACAAGGGAAGCTAGGCCACAACGGGCTACAAGGCGGCTTGGTGCATAGGGGGTCTAGGTCCCAGTGCCTAGATATATATGGCGGTTGCGGTGGCGAATGTGGGTGCATGTGGTGCCAGCGGTTGCCATGCATATTCAAGGGGGTGTGCGCTGGGCTTTGCTCTAGCGTTCCGAAAGTCGGGGAGGAAGCAGATGGAGGTTGGTGTTGCGAGAAGCGACAAGATGGTCTGACTTGCTGTTGATCTGGGTCCCGACATCTTGTTCCAGTGATGACCATGTCTACTTATTGCGCATGGGGTCAGTGTTCACGGGCCCGTGGCAGCAGCGGTGGTGGTCTGACCGGACTCTTTCAAAGCCTAGGGGTCTGGCAGGTGGTGCAGCACCAAGTGAAGCCCTTGCTTCCGGTCGTTGACCGGGACATACGACGACAATGGCCACAGGGGCCGCTTCATTCTTGAAGGCGTCGTAGGCGACATGCTCGCTCCACTGTCCGGGGCAACTACGGAAACCCCAAATCCTCTAGGAGATCAGAAAATAATGCCTACCGCTAGGCATCACACCTATTGGGGGTCTTTTTTGAAGTTCGATACTAGCCGGAGGGACTACTAGTATGTGGTGATTGTCCTTGGTGTTCCTCAGCCGGTGTGATTTGGGTTCGATCAAATGGAGGCTAGGCCTGACGTTATCATCTCAAGCTAGTTAGTTTAGCAAGTTTTGATACTCCTCAGATCACCTTGGTTTTGTATGACACTCCTCCCTTTTTTTGAGGGGTGTTTTCAGATGGCAACCGGACGGCCAACGCCTATAGTTGAGTTTATGCTTTTCCTTCTCCCCGCATTAAGTTGAGCTGCTGGTGTGCTCGTCCCAAGCATTGTAAACTGATCTCATACTTTTGACGAATGAAAAGCAAAACAGATCATGATTCTGATAAACCAACAATTGAATGCACCATACGAGTAAAATACTTGTATCTTCCCCTCGAAAAAAAAATACTTGTATCTCATATTCTCGTGTCATGTTAAATTAATATCTAACATGACATAAGAAGTTTGCTAGCAAGGTGATTCACCAATGATGTGATGGATGGAAGGAACGAAAAACTTGCATGCCTACCTGTTATATTTGTGTGTCTCGGAACATCGACCAGTAATGCAGGACCTGTCCAGCAATAAAAACAAATCATTCTCTCTCTAAAAAAAGTACAAATCATTTACAAGCCATCATTTTATTTTAAATAATGCAATCGCAGATGCTCACGTATATTTGTGTGTCACTACTCGCCAACCATTTTAACCAAGATGATTGTACCTTGTGCGCACATATGGCAGGCCGGAGAATGACAAGATCACCAAAGCTTGGCTTTGGTCGGAGAAAACCGGGGAGCTCACCGTTGAGGACTTCGAGGTCGAGCGTGTCGACGTCGAGGCCGGCGGCGAAGTGGGCCTGGTTAAAGTGCCCCGGCGCGTCGACGTGGGTTCCTATGTGGCACTCCATGCTGAGCTCCGACAAGTTGTAGTCCGACCCGTTCTCCATCGACTCCTTGAGCCGCACGATGGGACCCACCGTCGCGCCCGGCGCGTACGCCGGCATGCCTGGCCGGAGCGCGTGTGTAATGTCCACGATGCGCCCGCCGCCGTACTCCTCCAGCCCCGGGCCGTAGCGCCGACCGGCCGCACCTGCTGAAGAGGAGGAGCCGCCCAGGTCCAGCGTCGGCCCGCAGGTGTCGGTCTCGGTGCCCGCGTAGCCTGGGTGCGCGTCGCCGGCCGCCGTGGCGACAGCATGGTGCGCTAGGAGGAGGATCAGCAGGAAGATGGTGAGAGCCACCGGGGCCGCCATGGTCGCCCACTTGGTGTGCCGAACGCTCTTGCTCTGGAGTATGTGGATCCTGGGGAGTGATCGCTCTGCTTCTCACGTCGGGTGTTAAGACGCGGTAGCTGAAACCACATATAATTTCTAGTTTGTCCGAAGAGTCCCCGACAAAATATCTACTTGTGCGGTCGTGTTCATCTCTCGGAAATGCGACCATACGTCCATTCCTTTGATAGGTTTATATGGTTTGACAATTTTGTCATCAAATACTATATATAATCGATATGTATTTTTGTTTTAACATACATTATTAATTCAAATATTCACGCTTCACACAATTAAATCTTTTGAAATATTGCAAGCGGTGCCCGTGGCAACGTACGAGGTATCCCCCCACCCTCCTCCCAAAAAGACATGGTCGAGGAGAAAGGCTCGTGCGCGCCGCCGCCGTACCGATCTCCTTCCTCTGGCATCCCCTGCTCGTGTCGCGGCCTAATCTGGGACCTGCACCGCCCCTCCTTCGAGCTCCTCCACCTCGCTGGCCAATGCAGTCGAGCTTGCATGCCTCCCGGCCGGGGACTCTCTGTTGGGAAATGTAGCATGCAATTTTAAAAAATTTCCTACGCTCACGCAAGATCTATCTAGAAGATGCATAACAACGAGAAGTGAAGAGTGTGTCTATGTACCCTCGTAGACCGAAAGCGGAAGCGTTTGACAACATGGTTAATGTAGTCGAACTTCTTCTCGTTCCGACCGATCAAGCACCGAACGTACGGCACCTCCGAGTTCCGCACACGTTCAACTCGATGACGTCCCTCGAACTATTGATCCAGCAAAGTGTCGAGAAAGTAGATGAGTTCCGTTAGCATGACGGCATGGTGACGTTGATGGTGAAGTGATCCGCCCAGGGCTTCGCCTAAGCACTACGAGAATATGACCGAGGGTGTAATCTGGGGAGGGAGGCTCCGCACATGTCTAACAGATGTTGTTGCGTGTTCTAGGCGCCTCCCCCCTCCCCCTCAAATATATAGGTGGGAGGGAGATGGAGCAGCCAAGGGGGGCCGCCCAAGTAGGCCAAATCCTACTTGGTGTTCCTCCCCAATTCGCCCCCCTTTACTTTTTCACCGGAGGGGGGAGGAAAGAAGAGGGAGGAGGGAAGGAAGGGGGAGGCCGAACCCCTCACCTTCCTTCTCTCTTCCCCTCTTTCCTTTCCCCTTTGGTGCGACTCATATGGGGGGCACAGCAGCCCTGCTCGCTGTTGCGTTTCCCCTCTTGACCCATTAGGCCCATATCTTTGTCGGGGGTGCCCGGAACCCCTTCCGGTGACCCGATATGTAACCGGTACCCTCCAGAACACTTCTGGTGTCCGAATACTATCGTATATGTATCAATCTTTACCTCTCGACCATTTCGAGACTCTTCGTCATGTCCCTGGTCTCATCCGGGACTCCGAACAACATTCGGTCACCAAATCACATAACTCTTATAATACAAAATCGTCATTGAACGTTAAGCGTGTGGAACCTACGGGTATGAGAACTATGTAGACATGACCGAGACACCTCTCCGGTCAATAACCAATAGTGGAACCTGGATGCTCATATTGGTTCCTACATATTCTACGAAGATCTTTATCAGTCGAACCGTAATGACAACATACGTTATTCCCTTTGTCATCGGTATGTTACTTGCCCGAGATTCGATCGTTGGTATCTTCATACCTAGTTCAATCTCGTTACCGGCAAGTCTCTTTACTCGTTCCGTAATACGTCATCCCGCAACTAACCATTAGTCACTTTGCTTGCAAGGCTTCTTATGATGTGCATTACCGAGAGGGCCCAGAGATACCTCTCCGATACTCGGAGTGACAAATCCTAATCTTGATCTATGCCAACCCAACAAACACCTTCGGAGATACCTGTAGAGCATATTTACATTCACCCATTTACGTTGCGACGTTTGATAGCACACAAGGTATTCCTCCGGTATCCGGGAGTTGCATAATCTCATAGTCAAAGAAATATATTTGACACGAAGAAAGCAGTAGCAATAAAACTGAACGATCAATATGCTAAGCTAACGGATGGGTCTTGTCCATCACACCATTCTCCTAATGATGTGATCCCGTTCATCAAATGACAACACATGTCTATGGTTAGGAAACTTAACCATCTTTGATTAACGAGCTAGTCTAGTAGAGCCTTACTAGGGACACAGTGTTTTGTCTATGTATCCACACATGTATCAAGTTTCCGGTTAATACAATTCTAGCATGAATAATAAGCATTTATCATGAATAAGGAAATATAAAATGATAATTTTATTATTGCCTCTAGGGCATATTTCCTTCACTCTCCGACCTCGTCGCCTGTTGCACCAGCTCTCGCCGCTCAGCTTATCGTGGCGGCCCTCGCCCTCCGCAGGGCGGCCCGGTCATCCGAGGCCACCTCCGGAAGCCCGCGATGAGGCGGCCACTTTGGCACCACCGGCGGCTGCTCCGACCTTGCCACCCGCTACCCCAGCTCCCGCCGCTCAGCTTGCGGCGGCGGCCCTCGCCCCGGCCATCCGAGGCCACCTCCACAAGCCCGCGATGACGCCGGCCACTCCTGCACCACTGGCTTGCTGCTTCTGCCCCAGTGTTGGGCCTTGTTCAGACTGTTCTGGTAGCAGAAGCTCCGCTGCACCCCCTCCTATGGGCAGGGGCGTGCGTTTGCCCAGATGGATGGGGGCTAGAGGCCGTCTTCGCTGCTAGTGCGGGATCCAACCTGGACCTCAAGACATTGTTGCCTTCACCGCTGGGTGAGGTCCCTGTAGCCCCTCCTGGGTTCGTGTGGGTTGGGATCTCTGCCGATGCCACCGACTACGACACCTGTGAGGAGGAGTTGGCACCGTAGACGTCGCGGGCTGCCTCAGTGATGTGTGTGGAGTGCGAGGCGGAGGTGTGCGAGGACTGGCAAAAGGTGGCGCCTCCTGTGCATCCAGATTTGGGAGATTGACGAGGATGTTTCAACCGTGAGGCGGCCCCGTAATTCCTGAGTGTCACGCTCCATGTGGGAATGCATTGCGGCTGGCAGATCATGTCGAGAGGGTGCCGCCTGACACCCACTCCTTTCCGCCGCCCTGATGTCAATGTGTCGTGCCCGCATCTGAGGCTGCCTTGCGCAATTTGAGCTTCGCGACTGCCTTGCGCAATTTGGGAGCGTTTTGGGGAGAGCGGAGGCTGCTCTGGCCAAACTAGAGGTTGTGTGAGTTGTGTCTTTGCTGCCTGAACTTTAGACTGGATCTTCAGTTGGGGAGGAAGCAAGCCTCTATGGAGATTTTTTTCCCTCATGCTGCAGCATGTCCATCATTGAGGCCTGTGCTGCTAACTGCCTCTGGGAGTGTAGTCTGACAAGGTCGTGACTCCAGTGCTGCAGATTATTCCTGAGCTGCGGGAGCTTTGTGGCAAGCCTACTTCACCTCTTTCAATGGTGCTTCCGAAGAAGATGGGCAGGTGATGTCTGTGGGTGACGAGGTTGATGAGGTAGGTGCTTCGGCACCTAATTTCGATGCGCAACTACAGGGTTCGCCTCTGCCATGTGGGCAACTGGAGGCGCCAAAGTTCATCGTGTCGGTGGTACCCATTGAGGGAGTCCTGGATTATGGGGTCCTCGGGCGTCCAGGCTATGCGACATGGGCTGGACTGATGGGCCGTGAAGATACAAGATAAAAAGCTTTCCCTCGTGTCCGGATGGGACTCTCCTTTGCGTGGATGGCAAGCTTGGCGTTCGGATATGAAGATTCCTTTCTCTGTAAACCGACTTTGTACAACCCTAGCCCCCTTCGGTGTCTATATAAACCGGTGGGTTTACTCCATAGAGGCAATCATAGTCATACAGGCTAGACATCTACGGTTAAGCCATTATGGTCTCGAGGTAGATCAACTCTTGTAACCCCTATAGTTATCAAAGTCAATCAAGCAGGAAGTAGGGTATTACCTCCATCAAGAGGGCCCGAACCTGGGTAAACATCGTGTCCCCTGCCTCGTGTTACCCTCGATCCTTAGACGCATAGTTCGGGACCCCCTACCCGAGATCTGCCGGTTTTGACACCGACATTGGTGCTTTCATTGAGAGTTCCACTGTGCCATCATCAAAAGGCTCGATGGCTCCGTCAATCATCTACAACAACGCTGCCGGGAAGGAGATTTTCCTCCCCGGCCAGATCTTTGTATTCGGCGGCTTTGCTGCTGCTGCGCCAACGGTTAGCCACAGGAGCAGATCGGCACCACGCCCTGGTCATCAGATCAGTTTTGAAAATCTGAACTATGTCGCTGATATCCAAGGAGACTTGATCTTCCAAGGCTTCGCGGCCCCAACCACCGCTCCGGCCTTAGATCCGGAGCGCGGCACCAGATCCGAAGACGGGAGTCTAGAACCTGCCGGACTCTCTGCGGCCTTAGAGCTCAATACCGGAAAACCGGGGAGAATAGCGTCTTCGGCAATCATTGCAAAGCCTGACTCTTCTCCGCACACTAACTCCGAATCCCGGAAGTCCGCGTCATGCGAGCTCGGCCCGGAAACCTCTATCCCCATCCAAACCTCGCTCTTAAACGAGGCTCTGGACTTAATGCGATCCCTCGTCATCACAGAGGAACCGCTTCCGAATTGCGCCCAACCCGGATTAGGGGCTGAAAACAGGGAATTTTGCTTCCCACCCACCACCCACTTCATAGCCGCTGTCGAGGATCTTACCGACATGCTCGATTACGGCTCCGAAGACATCGAAGGTATGGACGACGACGCCGAAGAGGAACAGGCCCAGAATCAGCCGTTCACCGGACGCTGGACGGCCACTTCCTCATACGACGTATACATGGTGGACACACCTAAAGAAGGCGACGACGATGATGAGAAGAACCCAGTTGAGGACAAACCTCCTGAGATACCACTGAAGCATCGACGTCAGCGGCGCCGCTCTAAATCATGTCGCGGAAAAGACAGCAATACCGGCACCGAAGACAATGATACTCCGGAAAACGCCGAAGACCAAGAAGACCCCATCGAACCAACATCCGAACAGGATGATCGGGAGAACCAACATCCGAACATCCTCATCAGCTCGCTCCAGTTTCCGTTTTAGTTCAGTAATTTCCGCTGACTAGGCAGTCGCCGCTAACAGAGAGGCATGTTTTAAATCCAAATAAAATAGAATGTTACCACCTGACAACTGATTATTGATCCTCTGCTCACTTTTCTTTCAAAAAACTGAACAGAGTCTCAGGGGCTACTATCTATGTACAGGCATATTTCTCATAAAAATGACCAAAAACATTACATTGCGTACCTCGAAGCTTGCTAGCAGACTAGAGTAGGCCTCGCTTAGCCCGCTCTTGGCGTACTGAATCTTCTCAGCCACCGTACCCATCAGGATACGATGCTCATCCAGGACGGATGCACTTTGAAGTACATCCGCCATGGTATTCGGCGCCTCCGCATTAGCAGAGGTCGTCGTTCTCCCTTCCCCTACAGGGGACGCTCACCAGACTCTGGAGCCTTGTGGGTCTCCGGAGTAGTATGTGGCGGGGGGATTGGCTAGGTCCTCCATCGCTGGTCTTTGGGGAGCCGTACCCCCAGATCCTTCGGCAGCCGAGTATTGCCCTCCGTGCTGTTAAATGCCCCCGCTTCTCTTAAAGGCTTGGGGAGGGCGTATGGGGCGACACCTTAGTGTCATCCGCTCTAGGCGGCGAAGAAGCTAGTTGAGGTGACTCGCTCTCCATCATCTCCGGCGGCAGATCCCCGGAGGACGAGCACGGCTGTGGGAGGACGTGCACCGGTCTACAAAGTATAGAACCTAGAGTTGTCATCACAGTCCATAGAAAATTGGATATATGTGAAAAATCCTGAACTACTTACGAGTCGGCTTTGGGCTTGGTCCGGTGACGATGCTTCGGGATGGCCTCAGCGTCTGACTCGGAGTCATCAGAGAGGATGATCTTGTCCCTCTTGGATGCTTCGGCCTCCAGGTCTTCGGAGGCCGCCCTTTTCTTACCCTTACGGGGAGGATCTTCTACTTCCTCCTCCTCCTCCTCGTCATCGTTGCCCTCATAAGAGGACTGGGCTTCAGCTTCTCCGGACACTGCGTCCGAAGTGCCCTCCTCTCTCTTCTTCTTCTTGTCCTTCTTTACCGGCACCTGGTATGGCGCCGGGACCATTATTCTCGTTAATAGAGGGTTGGCTGGGTTTTCGGGCAGCGGAGCGGAACATCTTATCCGCTCCGCCTTGGCTGTCCAGCCCTGAATAAGGAATTCAAACTTAGTATGCCCCTTTGATAAACGATTCAGGCTATGTTCGGAAACAGAATGCTTACCGGAGAAGCAGGATGCGCGATGTCGAGCCCGATGTCTTCGGTCTTCCTGGGCCACTTCTTTTCCCGGGCCTTGAAAAGTAACTTCCAGATCCCTTCGTGCGTTGTGCCTAAGAAATGTTGCAGAGTTAGAGGGCCCTCTGGATTGAATTCCCACATACGGGTCTTCCGGCGTTGGCAGGGGAGGCATCAACGGCAGAGCATCACCTGGATCACGTTAGAGAGATCGGTGCCCTTGTCCATTATGTTCTTGATGCACTGCTGCAGCACCAGTACCTCATCGGTGGACTCCCAGTCCAGGCCCTTGTTGATCCACGACGCGAGCCGCATAGGCGGACCGGATCTGAATTCGGGAGCAGCTGCCCACTTGGTGCCACGGGGTTCGGTGATATAAAACCACTCTTGTTGACATGCCTTTACGGTCTCCATGAAGGCTCCTTTTGGCCACGTGGTATTGGGGAGCTTGCTTATCATTGCTCCGCCGCACTTCGCATGCTGTTTGTTGACCACATTCGGCTTTACATTGAAAACCTTGAGCCAGAGGTTGAAGTGTGGAGGGATGCGGAGGAGTGCTTCACACACGACGATAAATGCCGAGATGTGAAGGAAAGAGTTCGGGGCTAGATCGTGGAAATCCAGCCCGTAGTAGAACATAAGACCGCGGACGAAGGGGTGGAGAGGAAATCCCAATCCACGGAGGAAGTGGGGAATAAATACCACTCTTTTGTATGGTCCTGGAGAAGGGATGACCTACTCTTGGGCGGGAAGCCTGTGTGCGATCTCCGCAGTCTAGTACCCTGCCTCCCAGAGCTCCTTAACGTTCTCCTCCGTGACAGAGGAGGCCATCCATTTGCCTTGGGAGCCAGATCCGGCCATACCGAAGAAGTTGGGGGCGAGGGGGAAGATTTAGACTCAGGCGCTGGAGCTTGATGATGGGAGTGCTGAGGAAGAAGGGGTGGGGTAAAAGGTCGGATCCTTGTCCTTTTATAAAGGCAGTGAATATCAAGTGCCCCCTCATAAGCCTTAAAACTCGCCTATTCCCAAGGGGTCGTGCAAACGACACGGTTGGTTTACTCAAACCCGCATTGATAAGGATCCCGCGAATAAAGGACACGATCTCGGCCTTGACGAGACGTCTCAATAACGGCCGCGCCTTGATACGTGAGGCGGGAGGCCTGAAAAACGATTTGAGTTAATAATGATGAGACTTGAAGTGACGTCTCGCCAAAAAGAAAAAAAGAGAGCTGTCAGTGGACATAGCTTATCTCTACTTAATATTTTACCTTTATGTTTAAGGATTGTAACTATTGTACAGAGCCGGATATAGTACTGGTGATCAACTACTTTGAAGTGATCGGAGGAGGAACCTACCTTGCAATGCCGAAGACAATCTGCGCGCCGGACCCATCGTCATTGAAGCCTGGTTTAGGGGTTACTGAGGGAGTCCTGGATTATGGGGTCCTCGGGCGTCCGGGCTATGTGACATGGGCCGGACTAATGGGCCATGAAGATACAAGATGAAAAGCTTTCCCTCGTGTCTGGATGGGACTCTCCTTTGCGTGGATGGCAAGCTTGGCGTTCGGATATGAAGATTCCTTTATCTGTAAACCGACTCTGTACAACCCTAGCCCCCTCCGATGTCTATATAAACTGGAGGGTTTAGTCCGTAGTGGCAATCATAATCATACAGGCTAGACATCTAGGGTTTAGCCATTACGATCTCGAGGTAGATCAACTCTTGTATCCCTATACTCATCAAGGTCAATCAAGCAGGAAGTAGGGTATTACCTCCATCAAGAGGGCCCGAACCTGGGTAAACATCGTGTCCCCTGCCTCCTGTTACCCTTGATCCTTCGATGCACAGTTCGGGACCCCCTACCCGAAATCTGCCGGTTTTGCACCGACACCCGTGGCTGAGGGCATCTCCAACAGGCGCGCAACCGCGCGGCGCGCTGAAATAGCCACTTTTCGCACGCTGCAGAGCACTAGCTCCAGCGGCCGCTGGAAAGCACGCGCCGCTCCATCAGACGCCCTAAACTTTTACAACGGGCGCGAGCAGCCGACGCTTGCAACATGTTCATTTTGACATATGGTGATATCTCAAACATAAAAAAATACATAGCATAGTTCAATTGCACGGCACATCAACAATCATGCCACATCATCATCCAAACAAATTCAAAATCACCCAACCAAGTTCATGACATAAAAGTTCACACAAACAAATGGCACATCAACAATCATGCCGCATCCTCATCATCGTCCTCCTCTTCCTCCGATTTTTCATCCTCATCCGAAGACGATTCTTCCTCCTCTTCTTCATTGTCGCGCGCCACATCATCATGGGGAGCTCGGAAGGTGTTGGCAAGATCTCCAACGGCATCATGCGAAGATATGTGAGGCACACCGGAAGACATGTGTCCACCCATGTCACCGGAGGTGCTCCCATGCCTCCCACGAGAGACCCAAAACTCATGCCTCCCATGTCTCCCATGGTAGCTCTGAAGCCACCCATGCCTCCCATACCGCCCATGGTAGCTCTGAAGCCACCCATGCCTCCCATGGTAGCCATGCCTCCCATGCCACCCATGCCACCCATGCCTCCCATGCCTCCCGTAGTAGCTCCCATGCCTCCCATGGCCATGGCTCATTTTTGGACCAAGACTTCTTCATGGGCAAGATTGACATACTCCTTTTGCTTCTCATCGAGGGTAGATGTATCCATGAAGAACAAGTACTTCTCCCATTCCAACTATCTAGTTCGCTCCTCCATGGCCAATTTCTTCTCCTCCAATGCCACCTTGCTCTCCTCGGCCGCCACCCTCCTCTCCTCGGCTGCCAACCTCCTCTCCTTGGCTGCCGCATCTTGGTTCCTTTCCATCTTCCTCACCTCGTTCGCTTCCTTTCTTGCGTTCACAATAGCTTCCATATCATTTTTTAACTCATCATCTCCTTTCCTCGTCTTCTTTTCTTTTCCGTCTTTCTTGCCTCCATTTAGTCTTTTTGGTTTGGACTAGGCAATCGAGTTTGGTGCAGGGTTTCTCTTGCTGTCATCACTTGATGCCTCCTCCTCCTCATCATCCAAATCAATAGTTCGCTTGCGTTTGGTGCTCTCCTCATCGACACCTTCACGGGGCTTCCATTTCTCATCATCCTTCAACACATCATAGCAATGGGGCAAGGTAAATGGTCTCCCTTTCTTGATCTTCCCTTTCTTAGTCTTCTTCTCCTCTCCTTGAAATAAGTTTTGTGCAATAGTGAGCTACAAACAAAAGAACAAGTTAGCACTTCAAACACAAAAGAAGAAGCATGAACATGGAAGAATCATGAAAGAAATGGCACTTACCCTATCTCTATCATTAGTGCCACTTGGGTTTACCGTGTCAACCGACTTAAGTGTGGCCTCCCACCTTTGACAATCCATGCGGTCAATTCCACTTTTGTTGTGTAAATCAAAATGCTCCTTCATCCGGATCCAATATGCATCTCTACTTTGGTCCCCACCAACGGTGGCATCCCTAGGCACTTTCAACCATGTATTGCATAGCAAGATGTCTTCATCCATGGTGTAGTTTCCCGCTCTTCCTTTTGGTGCATCGACGATACCCTCACCATCCTCCTCCACCTCAAACCCATGATCATCTAAATGCACTTCATTGGTTTGAGACCAATGAGAATTGTTGGAGCCAACACCCATAGTTGACATATATGTCTCATCATTGAAACTACAAAGTATATACAAAAAAAACTAATAAATAAGCTATCCAAATGTATGCATTCATGTAAAAAAATAACGAAAAAAGTGGGCTAAATCATACCTTGTGGGCATTTCATCGAACACCTTGTGCGCATCGGCCGCCGGCGCAACAAGCGAGCTCACCGGCGCTTCAGTCGTCGCCACATCCATCGCACGCCATGCAAGTTTCTTCTTCATCCGCCTAGAGGAGCCGTCCGCCGCTTTTTTTCTTCTTTCCGGACACCTTGCCCGCCTTCGCCACCGCCGTATTTGGGAGCTTCGAGAGAGGGGCACGTGGCTTCACGGCGGGCGCCGGCGCGACTCCACCCGCCGAGGTCGTCCGTGGCACCATGAAAAGGTCGCGCGCGAGACCGGTGCTTGGAGGAGCACCGGCGAAGGCAAAAGCCAAAGCCCCCCGGGCTAGGGTTTCATCGGCGGCGGCGGCGCCGGAGGGGACGCGGGTGTAGGAAGGGGTGAGGGGGATGTCGACGCGGCCGTCCATCTGGCGGATTCGCCGGCGGCGGCGCGGGGCGGGGCGGCCGGAGGGTGGCGGCGGCAGTCTTGCTCGGCCTTCGAGTGTGCAAAGGCTTGGAGCGGGTGCATGAAATAAGCGGCGTGCTATGCCGTTTCGCTCCGCGCGATGAACCACTTATGCTGGGCGCACGTTTTTTGCGTCTCCGCTCAAGTGCCCGGAACGGCTGAGCGCGCGCAAAAAATGGAATTTTTCCAGCACGACGTTAATATCGCGCGCCTGTTGGAGATGCTCTCATGATGTTCTTGTGGTGGTGTCTGTAAGGGACAAGGTGGCGTCTGTGGGTGCTGAGGTTGATGAGGTAGGTGCTTTGGCACCTCATTCTGAGGCGTTGAAGTCCATCCGGTCGCCCGTCTTTGACCATGAAGGTATATTGGCACGTATTGACGAGGCGTTCTTCAAGAAGAAGCTTTCCGGCTTGCTCGCCTCCTTGAGGCAGCTAGCGCTGGGTCTGACAGGTGATTCCTTGCTTCCTAGGGGAGGAGGCTTCTACGAGCAAAACCAAGGAGGTGAAGAAGGCTCTCAGGAGTATAGGCAAGAAGAGGGGCGACATTGGTAAGGCGCCCGCGGCAGCTTAATGGACAATACTCGGTTTCTTGGACCACCATCTCGAATTGGCTCATCTCCGTGGATTTGGTGGTGTTCGTTGTCTTCAACCTTGGTTTCGTTGTGGTTTCTTTGTGATGTAGAAGTGCGAGGAATTGTGGTTGTTGCACGCTATCTATGTTTGTCAGGTTGAGTGTGGGGTCATGAAGTTTCTTTTTTAGTGAGTAGTCTGCATGTGGTTTATTTGTATCGGTCTTCACCCCTTTTTTTAATTTATCAAGCCAACTCTCTTCTTAGTTAATCGATGAAGCAATTCTTTCCCCTTCATTTTAAATTTTATTTTAGCAAAAACGTTTTTTTAAGGCTAGCAACCACGAAGCAATTTCACCCGATGATTTTTTACTTTGTATGTTTATATAAATCTTGGGAAATGCACAATGGTTCCTGCGGACATCTGTCCCCGGAATCTCACCACACATCCCGCAATGCCTATTAGTATACTCGCATGTCTTCTATTATATAAGCAAATTTCCTGTACTAGCTCTTTCTGTATTATATTCGTTCGACCTGGACCAAGAACTGTTGCACTCGCATTTAACCAACGGCTCCCCCTCCACCCGTATCTATACATGGCAGGTAGGCCGCACTGTAGAGTGTCTCGTCTGTCACATTGGATTTTTGTTGTACTTTTTTACTTGCTACTCCATCGAAACAAACCCCACTGATCCCGCATTAATCACTTCTCTGTTTTTCTAGTAAAGAAGGACAACCCCGGTTTCTGCATCTGGACGATGCATACGACCACTTTATTAATTATTAACACAAAACTGTACAGAGTCATACAACAATAAGTCTAAAGCCACCAAACTAAGAAACAACTGTCGCTATCCCTATTCAGTTGATGTAGGGGCGCTGAAAGTCTGGGCCTCATACCAAACAGACCACGCAGCCAAACCTAACCATCTAAAGACTCGAGGTCCCACCCAGGACGCCTGCCGGGTATGGGCACCCACCAGTCGGCATGCTTCTCAACCAGACCCTGCCGGTGCGAGGCCGCCGCAGCCACCGCCACGAACCCATCTTCGAGATGTATCACTGCATCAACCTTGGCCGGTCCAACGCCGCCGACGCCACCATGACGCCAGGCAGCGTCACCCTCCTGCGCGAGTCCATCTCCGCTCATCAGGCGCCGAGTCTCCTCTACGCCATGCCGCCGAGATCCGCCATCATCAATGGAGCAGATGAAACACCGCTCCTCCTCTTGTCCCCTCCAACCAGCACTCGCTCCAAAACGATGCCCCCAGGAGGGAGAACGGTACCGATAGCGCCATCATCGTCCGATCCGGTAGACCCAGATCTAGGGTTTTCCCCGGAACTTCCCGATCAGGTTGATGAGACCTGCAACGACGATGCCTCCAGAAGGAAACGACGTCTGAGACACCGCCATCGTCCGCCAAGACCGTAGTCTGGCGCGATTTTCACCGGAAGCCACGTCTTCCCGATCTCGTGGCTGGCTGGAACCGAGCGGAACCTCGCCACGAAGACATATGTTGCCGTCGGTACTCCGGCGGAGATCCGGCATCTCCTCACCGGTCCCTCCACGCGCCGCCGGTCGGTGAAAGGCCTCCCCGCGACGGATCCAAACGGAGTGTTGGATCCGCAGAAGTCGTCGTCACCATCACGAGCAGGACAGCCCACCTCGCCGGGTGGGGCGCTGCCACCGCCGCCGTCCATGCAGGGCCGCCGCTCCGCTGTGATAGCCCCGGCGATGGTGCTCCGGCCCCCGCCGCTCAGCCCGGATTCTCCGTCCTAGCCGCCGCCGCCGTTGGATCTCAGGAGAAGGGCCGCCCCCGCCGCCTCAGATGCGATCCGCCGCAACCACCCGCCCAGGAGCTTTGGCACCGGGCCCGCCGCTGTTGGGGAACGTAGCAGAAATTCAAAATTTTCCTACGTGTCACCAAGATCTATCTATGGAGAAACTAGCAACGAGGGAAGGAGAGTGCATCTACATACCCTTGTAGATCGTTAAGCGGAAGCGTTCATGAGAACGGGGTTGAAGGAGTCGTACTCGTCGTGATTCAGATCACCGATGATCAAGTGCCGAGCGGACGGCACCTCCGCGTTCAACACACGTACAGCCCGGTGGCGTCCCACGCCTTGATCCAGCAAGGAGAGAGGGAGAGGTTGAGAAGACTCCATCCAGCAGCAGCCCAACGGCATGGTGGTGATGGAGGAGCGTGGCAATCCCGCAGGCTTCCCAAGCACCACAGGAGAGGAGGAGGAGGAAGAAGAGATGCAGGCTGCACCAACGAGAGGAGAGGTTCTCATGTGTTATGGGCAGCCCAGGACCTCTATTTATATAGGGAGAGGGAGGAGGTGCGCCCCTCTGGGGTTCCCAACCCTAGAGGCGGCAGCCCTAGATGGGTTCAAGGGGGCGGCCAAGAGGGAGGGAGAGGAGGCGCCCACTAGATGGGCCTTAGGGCCCATCGCCCTAGGGTTTGCCCTCCCACTCTCCCATGCGCCTTGGGCCTCTAGTGGGGCGCACCAGCCCCTTGGGGCTGGTTCCTCTCACACTTGGCCCACGCAACCTTCAGGGTTGGTGGCCCCACTTGGTGGACCCAGGACCCTCCGGTGGTCCCAGACGATACCGATAAACCCGAAACTTTTCCGGTGACCAAACAGGACTTCCCATATATAAATTTTTACCTCCGGACCATTCCGGAACTCCTCGTGACATCCGGGATCTCATCCGGGACTCCGAACAACATTCGGTAACCACATACAAGCTTCCTTTATAACCCTAGCGTCACCGAACCTTAAGTGTGTAGACCCTACGGGTTCGGAGACATCTGAGACATGACCGAGACGTTCTCCGGTCAATAACCAACAGCGGGATCTGGATACCCATGTTGGCTCCCACATGTTCCACGATGATCTCATCGGATGAACCACGATGTCAAGGACTCAATCGATCCCGTATACAATTCCCTTTGTCTAGCGGTATTGTACTTGCCCGAGATTCGATCGTCGGTATCCCGATACCTTGTTCAATCTCGTTACGGCAAGTCTCTTTACTCGTTCCGTAACACATCATCCGTGATCAACCCCTTGGTCACATTGTGCACATTATGATGATGTCCTACCGAGTGGGCCCAGAGATACCTCTCCGTTTACACGAGTGACAAATCCAGTCTTGATTCGTGCCAACCCAATGACACTTTCGGAGATACCTGTAATGCACCTTTATAGCCACCCGATTCGTTGTGGCGTTTGGTACACCAAAGCATTCCTACGGTATCCGGGAGTTGCACAATCTCATGGTCTAAGGAAAAGATACTTGACATTAGAAAAGCTTTAGCATACTGAACTACGATCTTTGTGCTAGGCTTAGGATTGGGTCTTGTCCATCACATCATTCTCCTAATGATGTGATCCGTTATCAATGACATCCAATGTCCATGGTCGAAACCGTAACCATCTATTGATCAACGAGCTAGTCAACTAGAGGCTTACTAGGGACATGGTGTTGTCTATGTATCCACACATGTATTGCTGTTTCCGGTCAATACAATTATAGCATGAATAATAAGCGATTATCATGAACAAGGAAATATAATAATAACTAATTTATTATTGCCTCTAGGGCATATTTCCAACAGTCTCCCACTTGCACTAGAGTCAATAATCTAGTTCACATCGCCATGTGATTAACACTGATAGGTCACATCGCCATGTGACCAACATCCAAAGAGTTTACTAGTGTCTTAAACTAGTTCACATCACCATGTGATTAAGTCTCAATGAGTTCGGGTTTGATCATGTTTTGCTTGTGAGAGAGGTTTTAGTCAGCGGTCGAACCTTTCAGATCCGTGTGTACTTCGCAATTCTCTATGTCATATTGTAAATGCTGCTTTCACGCTCCTCTTGGAGCTATTCCAAATGGTTGCTCCACTATACGTATCCGGTTTGCTTCTCAAAGTCACTCGGATAGGTGTTAAAGCTTGCATCGACGTAACCCTTTACGCGAACTCATTATCACCTCCATAATCGAGAAACATGTCCTTATTTACTCCAAGGACAATTTTGACCGCTGTCCAATGATCCCAATTCTGGATCATTCTTGTACCCTTGACTGATTCATGGCATGGCACACTTCGGTGCGGTACACAAGATAGCATACTATAGAGCCTACGTCTAAAGCATAGGGGCGACCTTCGTCCTTTCTCTCTTTTCTGCCGTGGTCGAGCTTTAACTCTTAACCTCATACCTTACATCTTAGGCAAGAACTCCTTCTTTGGTGATCCATCTTGAACACCTTCAAGATCATGTCAAGGTATGTGCTCATTTGAAAGTATTATTAAGCATTTTGATCTATCCTTATAGATCTCGATGCTCAATGTTCAAATAGCTTAATCCAGGTTTTCTATTGAAAACATCTTTCAAATAACCCTATATGCTTTCCAGAAATTCTACATCATTTCGATCATCCATATGTCAACAACATATACTCATCGAAATTCTATAGTGCTCCCACTCACTTCTTTGGAAATACAAGTTTCTCATAAACTTTGTATAAACCCAAAATCTTTGATCATCTCATCAAAGTGCACATTCCAACTCCGAGATGCTTACTCCGGTCCTTAGAAGGATCGCTGGAGCTAGCATACCTTTTAGCATCCTTAGGATCGACAAAACTTTTCGATTGTATCACATACAACCTTTCCTTACGTAAAGGTAAGGAAACTCGTCTTGACATCCATCGCGATTTCATAAATGCAGCTTGTGCTAACATGATTCCGACGGACTTAAGCATCGCTACGGATGAGAAAATCTCATCGTAGTCAACTCCTTGAACTTGTGAAAACTCTTTGCCACAAGTCGAGCTTTATAGAAGGTGACATTACCGTCCATGTCCGTCTTCTTCTTAAAGACCCATTTATTTCAATGGCTTGCCGATCATCGGGCAAGTCCACCAAAGTCCATGCTTTGTTATGATACATGGATCCTACCTCGGATTTCATGGTTTCTAACCATTTGTCGGAATCCGGGCCCACCATCGCTTCTCCATAGCTCGTAGGTTCATAGTTGTCTAGCAACATGACCTTCAAGACAGGATTGCGTACCACTCTGAAGTAGTACGTATCCTTGTCACCCTACGAGGTACGTCAGTGACTTGATCCGAAACTTCATGATCACTATCACAAGCTTCGACTTCAATTGGTGTAGGTGCCACAGGAACAACTTCCTGTGCCCTGCTACACACTTGTTGAAGTGACGGTTCAATAACCTCATCAAGTCTCCACCATCCTCCCACTCAACTTTTCAAGACGAACTTTTCCTCGAGAAAGGACCCGATTCAAGAAACAATCCCTATTGCTTTCGGATCTGAATTAGGAGGTATACCCAACCGTTTTGGGTGTCCTATGAAGATGCATTTTGTCCGCTTTGGGTTCGAGCTTATCAACCTGAAACTTTTCCACATAAGCGTCGCAGCCCCAAACCTTTAAGAAATGACAACTTAGGTTTCTCTAAACCATAGTTCACATGGTGTCATCTCAGCGGAATTACGTGGTGCCCTATTAAAGTGAGTGCGGTTGTCTCTAATGCCTAACCCATGAGCGATAGTGGTAATTCGATAAGAGACATCATGGTACGCACCATATCCAATAGGTTGCAACTATGATGTTCGGACACACCATCACACTATGGTGTTCCAGTGGTATTAATTGTGAAACAATTTGCACAATGTCTTAATTGTGTGCCAAAACTCGTAACTCAGATATTCATCTCTATGATCATATCATAGATATTCTATCCTCTTGTCACGAAGATCTTAAACTTCACTCTCAAATTACTTGAACCATTCAATAATTCAGACTTGTGTTTCATCAAGTAAATATACTCAATATCTACTCGAATCATCGTGATGTAAGAACATAACGATATTCATTTGCATGCCTCGGCACTCATTGGACTGCACACATCAAAATGTGTTACTTCCAACAAGTTGCTATCTTGTTCCATCTTCTTTGAAACCGAGGCTTTTCAGGTCATCTTGCCCATGTGGTATGATTTGCATGTCTCAAGTGATTCAAAATCAAGTGAGTCCAAGCGATCCATCTGCATGGAGTTTCTTCATGCGTATACACCAATAGACATGGTTAGCATGTCTCAAACTTTTCAAAAGCGAGTGAGTCCAAAGATCCATCGACATGGAACTTCTTCATGCGTTTTATACCAATATGACTCATATGGCGATTGCCACAAGTAAGTGGTACTGTTATTACTATCTTATATCTTTTGGCATGAAAATGTGTATCACTACGATCGAGATTCAATAAACCATTTATTTAGGTGCAAGACCATTGAAGGTATTATTCACATAAATAGAGTAACCATTATTCTCCTTAAATGAATAACCGTATTGCAATAGACATAATCCAATCATGTCTATGCTCAACGCATAAACACCAAATGACAATTATTCAGGTTTAATACTAATCTTGATGGTAGAGGGAGCGTGCGATGTTTGATCACATCAAACTTGGAAACACTTCAACACATATCGTCACTCACCTTTAGCTAGTCTCCGTTTATTCCGTAGCCTTTTTACTTCGAGTTACTAACACTTAGCAACCGAACCGGTATCTAATACCCTGGTGCTACTAGGAGTACTAGTAAAGTACACATTAACATAATGTATATCCAATATACTTTTATCGACCTTGCCAGCCTTCTTATCTACCAAGCATCTAGGGTAATTCCGCTGTAGTGACTATTCCCCTTATTACAGAAGTACTTAGTCTCGGGTTTGGGTTCAACCTTGGGTTTCTTCACTGGAGCAGCAACTGATTTGCCGTTTCATGAAGTGTCCCTTCTTGCCCTTGCCCTTCTTGGATTTAGTGGTTTTACCAACCATCAACAATTGATGCTCCTACTTGATTTCTACTTTCGCGGTGTCAAACATCGTGAATACCTCAAGGATCATCATATCTATCCCTGATATGTTATAGTTCATCACGAAGCTCTAGCAGCTTGGTGGCAATGACTATGGAGAAACATCACTATCTCATCTGGAAGATCAACTCCCACTCGATTCAAGTGATTGTTGCACTCAGACAATCTGAGCACAAGCTCAACGATTGAGCTTTTCTCCCTTAGTTTGCAGGCTAAGAAAATCGTCGGAGGTCTCATACCTCTTGGCGTGAGCACGAGCCTGAAATCCCAATTTCAGCCCTCGAAACATCTTATATGTTCATGACGTTTGAAAAACATCTTTCATGCCTCAACTCTAAACCGTTTAACCGAACTATCACGTAGTTATCAAGGCGTGTATGTCCGATGTTCGCAACATCCACAACGGCGTTTGGGGTTTAGCACATGGCGGTGCATTAAGGACATAAGCTTTCTCTTGTCCGCATAATCGCTACTTTCAACTTTCAACTATATTTTCTCTAGGAACATATCTAAACAGTGGAACTAAAGCGCGAGCTTTCGACATAATTTGCAAAAGGTCTTTTGACTATGTTCAGGATAATTAAGTTCATCTTATGAACTCCCACTCAGATAGACATCCCTCTGGTCATCTAAGTGATTACATGATCCGAATCAACTAGGCCGTGTCCGATCAACACGTGAGACGGACTAGTCATCATCGGTGAACATCTTCATGTTGATCGTATCTACTATACGACTCATGCTCGACCTTTCGGTCTCCGTGTTCCGAGGCCATGTCTTTACATGCTAGGCTCGTCAAGTTAACCCTAAGTGTATTGCGTGTGTAAATCTTTCTTACACCCGTTGTATGTGAACGTAAGAATCCATCACACCCGATTAACACGTGGTGCTTAGAAGCGACGAACTGTAGCAACGGTGCACGGTTAGGGGAGAACACTTCTTGAAATTTGTGTAAGGGATCATCTTATTTACTACCGTCGTTCTAAGTAAACAAGATGCATAAACATAATAAACATCACATGCAATTATATAGTAGTGACATGATATGGCCAATATCATATTGCTCCTTTGATCTCCATCTTGGGGCTCCATGATCATCATTGTCACCGCATGACACCATGATCTCCATCATCATGATCTCCATCATCGTGTCTCCATGAAGTTGTCTCGCCAACTTATTACTTCTACTACTATGGCTACGGTTAGCAATAAAGTAAAGTAATTACATGGCGTTGTTCAATGACACGCAGGTCATACAATAAATAAAGACAACTCCTATGGCTCCTGCCGGTTGTCATACTCATCGACATGCAAGTCGTGAATCCTATTACAAGAACATGATCAATCTCATACATCACATATCATTCATCACATTCTTCTTGGCCATATCACATCACATAGCATACCTGCAAAAACAAGTTAGGCGTCCTCTAATTGTTGTTTGCATGTTTTACGTGGCTGCTATGGGTTTCTAGCAAAACGTTTCTTACCTCGCAAAACCACAACGTGATATGCCAATTGCTATTTACCCTTCATAAGGACCCTTTTCATCGAATCCGTTCCGACTAAAGTGGGAGGCGGCACCCGCTAGCCACCTTATGCACCAAGTGCATGTCGATCGGTGGAACTGTCTCACGTGAAAGTACGTAAGGTCGGTCCGGGCGCTTCATCCCACAATACCGTCGAAACAAGATTGGACTAGTAACGGTAAGCATATTGAACAAAATCAACGCCCACAACTACTTTGTGTTCTACTCGTGCAAAGAATCTACGCAATAGACCTAGCTCATGATGCCACTGTTGGGGAGCGTGGCAGAAATTCAAAATTTTCCTCGTGTCACCAAGATCTATCTATGGAGAAACTAGCAGCGAGGGAAGGAGAGTGCATCTACATACCCTTGTAGATCGTTAAGCGGAAGCGTTCATGAGAACGGGGTTGAAGGAGTCGTACTCGTCGTGATTCAGATCACCGATGATCAAGTGCGAGCGGACGGCACCTCGCGTTCAACACATGTACAGCCGGTGGCGTCTCCCACGCCTTGATCCAGCAAGGAGAGAGGGAGAGGTTGAGGAAGACTCCATCCAGCAGCAGCCCAACGGCATGGTGGTGATGGAGGAGCGTGGCAATCCCGCAGGGCTTCGCCAAGCACCACAGGAGAGGAGGAGGAGGAGGAAGAGATGCAGGGCTGCACCAACGAGAGGAGAGGTTCTCATGTGTTATGGGCAGCCCCAGACCTCTATTTATATAGGGGAGAGGGAGGAGGGTGCGCCCCCTCTAGGGTTCCCAACCCTAGAGGGGCGGCAGCCCTAGATGGGTTCAAGGGGGGCGGCCAAGAGGGGAGGGAGAGGGAGGCGCCCACTAGATGGGCCTTAGGGCCCATCTGCCCTAGGGTTTGCCCCCTCCCACTCTCGCATGCGCCTTGGGCCTCTAGTGGGGGGCGCACCAGCCCCCTTGGGGCTGGTTCCCTCCCACACTTGGCCCACGCAACCTTCTGGGGTTGGTGGCCCCACTTGGTGGACCCCCGGGACCCTCCCGGTGGTCCCGGTACGTTACCGATAAACCCCGAAACTTTTCCGGTGACCAAAACAGGACTTCCCATATATAAATTTTTACCTCCGGACCATTCCGGAACTCCTCGTGACGTCCGGGATCTCATCCGGGACTCCGAACAACATTCGGTAACCACATACAAGCTTCCTTTATAACCCTAGCGTCACCGAACCTTAAGTGTGTAGACCCTACGGGTTCGGAGACATCTGAACATGACCGAGGCGTTCTCCGTCAATAACCAACAGCGGATCTGGATACCCATGTTGGCTCCCACATGTTCCACGATGATCTCATCGGATGAACCACGATGTCAAGGACTCAATCGATCCGTATACAATTCCCTTTGTCTAGCGGTATTGTACTTGCCCGAGATTCGATCGTCGGTATCCCGATACCTTGTTCAATCTCGTTAGCGGCAAGTCTCTTTACTCGTTCCGTAACACATCATCCGTGATCAACCCCTTGGTCACATTGTGCACATTATGATGATGTCCTACCGAGTGGGCCCAGAGATACCTCTCCATTTACACAGTGACAAATCCAGTCTTGATTCGTGCCAACCCAATGACATTTTCGGAGATACCTGTAATGCACCTTTATAGCCACCCGATTCGTTGTGGCGTTTGGTACACCAAAGCATTCCTACGGTATCCGGAGTTGCACAATCTCATGGTCTAAGGAAAAGATACTTGACATTAGAAAAGCTTTAGCATCTGAACTACGATCTTTGTGCTAGGCTTAGGATTGGGTCTTGTCCATCACATCATTCTCCTAATGATGTGATCCCGTTATCAATGACATCCAATGTCCATGGTCAGAAACCGTAACCATCTATTGATCAACGAGCTAGTCAACTAGAGGCTTACTAGGGACATGGTGTTGTCTATGTATCCACACATGTATTGCTGTTTCCGGTCAATACAATTATAGCATGAATAATAAACGATTATCATGAACAAGGAAATATAATAATAACTAATTTATTATTGCCTCTAGGGCATATTTCCAACAGCCGCCACCGCGGCCCACGCCGGCGGCAGTGGCGGCAGGAGGGGGTGGGAGGGAGGGGCTGGCGGCACTAGGGTTGGGGCCCCTGGCGCCGCCCGGGGGGAGGCGATGCGAGGGGGTGCGAGGGGGTTCTTCTCTGTTAGATTAGTCAAGCACCTTCAGAAACTGGAATTGTTAGTAAACCACCTATTCTGTTACCAGTTATGTTTGCTGCCGCAGCTTCTGTAATATGCACTATGTCACAATCATCTACGTCAATTCTCAGAGCACGGTCATCTGGCATGACATTTAGCATTAGCCAAGCCGAATGATTCAGGTTGTGTGCACCATCTTGTTAATCCACTCTACTCCTTCAATTCCCATTTTCCTTATTATGCCCTGTTGCTCTGGAGATATCAAAAAAATACATTTTTTGCAGATCTGATGCTCCGAAAAATTTACCATGTACATTGAAATTGTACCCACCCGCGCCGAACATTCTTACTGTGCTTCCGCACTCTTCTACTGGACATGAATCCTTAATGAGTTCTTCAGGGCTGTTACTGCTCAATACATCAACGTGTAATAAATCTCTCTTATCGTCTTCTGCTTCAGATCTGCTACTTGCTACCACATCCTGAACATCATTTTTAGGCAGATAACTCGGGTCACCCCGCTACATCTCTAAACATATCAAACACAGAGATGGCTAAGATGTTACCTTACATGAAGGCAGCCCGTCCATTCCATCCACCACCTTGCTCTTTCCCTCTCTCCTTTGGACAAAGTTGTCGTTCTTCGGTTAACTTGTGAGTACTAGTTTCTTCAGACCAAATGGATGGACTCAGCGCTTCCTCTAGCTTTTACCAAAACAGTGCACCGACACTATTGTGTTAGCACCACACTAGTAGAAAACATGACTTTGGTTCGGCCAGAAAAGAGCATTAGTCCCGGTTGCATTACGAACCGGGACTAATGTGAGCATTAGTCCCGGTTCGAGCGGTTAGGGCACCGTACACGCATTAGTCCCGGTTCATATGGGACCTTTAGTTCGTGGCACCAACCGGTACTAAAGGTTAGACCTTTAGTCCCGGTTCGAGCCACCAACCGGTACTAATGGGGTTTGAGGCATTAGTACCGGTTCGTGGCACGAACCGGTACTAAAAGTCTCATTTTCAAACTCTACCCCCCCCCCCCCTCCCCATCGCCTTTTCAGTTTTGTAAAAAGCAAAAGTAAATGATAAAAATCCAAAATTAAAATCCTTCGAGATGTAGTTATGTTACTACATCTACTAGTTAGGAAAATTTAAAAACTTAAATTTGGACATGTTTTGCAAAAAGTGTAGGGAAAATGTAAAACGGCTATAACTTTTGCATACTATATCAGAAAAAAAACCCTATAATATATCAAAATGTTCAGCACGAAAATCCGCATCCAATTTTAGCGGCCTACGGCCTGTTTGCAAATTTTTAGAATCCTCAAATTCTAAAAGGAAAAAAAAGTTATCCTCAAATTTCAGTTTTTTTAAATTATTGTTAAATCTAGTGAAACTATGGTCAAACTACTTATTCAAGAAGTATTAGTGTCACTAAATAATTATTCAAGAATATTAGTGTTACTAAATAATTGTTTTAGTTTTTTCGAATTTTGGTCAAATCTGGTCAAATTGTGGTCGAACAATGGTCAAACTACTTATTCAATAAATATTAGTGTTACTAAATAATTATTTCAATTTTTTTGTATTTTGGTCAAATCTGGTCAAACTGTGGTCAAACTACTTATTCAAGAAATATTAGTGTTACTAAATAATTATTGTTTTTTAGAACAATAGTTTCAAACTCAAACAGTGAAATGTGTGACTTCATGGTCAAGCTAAATCCTGAGGGTTAATAGGATTGACATCTTACTATTGTTAGGAAAACAATAAGTGCAGACTTGGAAACGAGGGAGAATAGAACCCGGAAGTTAAGCGTGCTCAACCTGGAGTAGTAAGATGATGGGTGACCGTCCGGGAAGTTAGATGATTTGGATGATGAGGGGTGATTAGAGATTAGAGGTTAAATTAAGTAGCGAGAGGGGTGATTAGAGATTAGAGGTTAAAATAATTCAAAAATTTGAAAATCAAGAAAAAAATTCAAAAAAATCATAAAATTACCCTTAGTACCGGTTGGTGTTACCAACCGGGACTAAAGGCCCTTTTTCTACTAGTGCCACCACCAGCCACCAACCACAATTTACTGCCCCACCACCTAGCCACCGTTAGCGACTGGTTATTTATCGATGCACAATATAGAAACAATTGTCTTACTTGATGGACACAAACGGATTGCGATTTTGTCCGCTTCTTTTCCAAACACGACACACACGCCTACTTGACCTTCTAGGTTAGCGCATGCCCGCAACGCTGTCCCGACATCTTTTAACGCCGCAAGATGAACAAGTATATAACGCTATACCACATGTCTAAACAACGTCCGGTTCCGCGCATCCTACGCATGTGCCCTAACCGACCGCGCCCTCAACGTCCCCGGGATACGATCCGAATCCATGTGCGATTTCTTCGCGCCGGGTGTCGTTTTGGTACAGTCGAGGCAGGGGTTGCTTTCGGTGTAACTCCGCGGGGATGAACTATCATATAGACGCGATGCCTTCGCTGGCCAGCCGGCACCTCCGCAGACTTCCGGAAAATGCACGAAACGTAATGTAGGGGGTCTTAGACCTTCTACTTGCGGCTAAAGGTGCGATGTAAGATCCCTATCTAGCATCGCTAGGGTTACTATGGAATGCCGGCTCCGGGGGAGGGATGATTTCCAGATGTGTATGGTGGCTCTCTAACAGTAGGTGAGGTTGGCCTTCGCACCAACTGATTAAGTACGACAACTTAGGCCGCAAAGGGAATCTATCGGGAGCAATGCTACATGCACGACACTGGCCGGACGACATGCAGACGATAGGACATATCCCACCATCAAAGTCCAAGGCAAAACATCTCCAGCGGTTGGATTAGCTATCGTCCTCATGTCGTTCACTGGAATTGTCGTGTGTGTAGTAGTTTCGATCTATCGGCCGGGTGTACTTCGGCCTCCTCGTTTGTCCGCGCGTACCGAAACGGACGACTGCGGGCGTTATTTGTGGTTGCTCCGTTGTAGTTCCTCTAATAATATCATATGCGCTCCCTTCAATTCAGTCACTGCTAGAAGATCAGCCACGTTCGGATATTTAAAAAAAATGTCCAATTAATTGACATGATTATCATTTTTTCAAAACGTTAGCTATTTTCTATGCTGTAAGTAGATCAATTGCAATAAAAAACTAGATTAGTGAGTAACTTCTTTTCTACAACTTCAAGCCATTCCTTAAACATATTTTAATTATATCATGCTATTCGTTGCACAAAAGGAGCATAATCCATTTTTTTATCAGTGTCATGATGTACATTTATTATGCATATAAATCTACTCATTTCCATTTTTCAAACATACGTTGCAAAAGTTGGCGATTTTACTTAATTATTACTGCCAGACACTGTTGCATATTAATCGCGCAGTAAGAAAGCAACGTTCACGACAACACTTTGACAAAAACCTCGTTTTTGCAAACAGCAGGTGCTGTGTTGCAGCTGTACTACATTTATTCATGATCGATGCAGGAAGCTTCGTCCGTTCAAAAAGATCCTGTCCGCACCTGTTCCAGCACTAGTACAGCACTGTTCCTCTCCTGTATACTGCACTTTCGCAGTTTCCCATCGAAACGTATATGAGGCAGCACTACATTACGTGTCAATCGCGACGCACGAACTGACGCAGTAGATAACGGGGACATATGTCTCCTTGTTTACTCGTCGTTATTGCTGGCATAGTAGTGATCACTGATATCTACTCTGGTACAGGAACGCGAGTGGTGGCCACCACGAGAAGCTCGGACCTCCTCCGCGTGGTGATGCCAGCCTCCTCCGTCATGTCCAACCCAGCCGCGTCCACGCCCGCAGGCAGCTCCAGGTCGAAGTGGAACAGCAGCGCGGCGAGCGCGAGCTCGATGTGCGCCAGCCCAAACATCATCCCCGGGCACATCCTCCGCCCTGCTCCGAACGGTATGAACTCGAAGTCTGTGCCCTTGAAGTCCCTCCCGGCGCCGCCTTGCTCCTGGTCAAACCTCTCCGGCAGAAACTCTTCCGGCGCGTCCCAGTGCGCGGGGTCCCTGGCGATCGCCCATGAGTTCACGAGCACCGTGGCGCCCGCGGGCACGTCGTACCCGAGCACTTGGCACGGGCTCCGGCACTGGCGAAGCGTCAGCAGCGGGCCCGGCACGTGCAGCCGGAGAGACTCCTTGACGACCATGTGCAGGTAGTGGAGGTTGCCGAGGCCGTCCTCCGTCACCCTGCAGTGGCCAGCCATTGCCCGCCGGACCTCCTCCTGCGCCTTATGCCGAACCCTCGGGTTCCTCATGAGCTCCGCCGTTACCCACTGCAGCGCTGTCGTTGCCGTCTCACTGCCCGCGGCAAACATGTCCTGCACGTGTGAGAGAAACAGAGCAGCTAAAGATTAGTAATCCCATGGCGCGCATGCATGGCGCAGCGTGGAGATGGCAGCTAGATTGTCACGCCGGATCACTGGAAGACCTTACAATCATAACGAATTTTATGTTCTCGGTGGTCAGCGGGTGCTGGGAGCCCACTTCTTCCTGGAGTCCGAGGAGCACGTCGACCAGGTCTTCCTCTTCGGCCTCTCCCTCGCCGGCGGCTTTCCTCTCCCAGTGCTCCTGGATGACGGCGTCCATGATCTGCAGCATCTCGCGGCGACAGCGCTTGATCCGGCCGGGCTCACGGCTGACGAGCATCGCGAGGCGCGATGACGGAAACAGGTCCGGCAGGCTCAACCCGGGCCTCATACGGAACATGTCCTCGAACAGCTTCAGGCACGCGTCGCGGCCCTTGAACGGCCTGCTGCCGATGATGGCGCGCACGGTGGAGTCCGCGATGTACGCCGCGATAATCTCTGTCAGGTTCACCGGGCGACGCTCGGACGGCAACGGCGAGGATGAGGCGACGGCGCGGAGGAGGCGGCCGAGCTCGTCCTGGCGGACGGGGCGGAAGGAGTGAACGCGGCGGGCGCTGAGGAGCTCCTGGGTGCAGATCTTGCGGAGCTGGCGCCACGCGTCGCCGAAGGGCGCGAAGACGAGGCCCTCGGAGCCCTGGAACCAGAGGCGCGACATGGGTCCAACGGGCCGAGACGCGAAGGCCGGGTCGTGGGTCTTCAGGATCTCGCGCGCCGCGTCCGGGGACGAGGCCACCACGGCCGTGACCTCGCCGAAACGGAGCAGCATCAGCGGGCCGTGGCGCCGCGCCAGGTCGCGCAACGCTTGGTGCGGGATCGCACCCGCGAGGTGGTGCAGGTGCCCGATCACCGGCAGTGCCCATGGCCCTGGCGGTAGCCGCGCCACGCTGGACGACTCGGGCAGCGTCAATCTTCTTGAGGCGAAGAGAATGAGGGGTATGATGGCAAGGAGAGGCACGAGCAGCAGCAGGTGGAGCGGGACGTCGGCGTCCATGGCAGCTCGATGGCTGGTGCGCGGGAGGAGCAACAATTCTGAAAGATGCAAGCTATATCAGCGTGCAGTAGTGTCAATCTTTGTCCGATCTTTTTAATTTCTTTTATTTTATTTTTGCGAATCCGGTATGCATAATGCATCACACAATTGTTGTGCATCCAAGATCTGTGGCTTTGTGCAGCTCACGTCAAAGATGTGTGGTTGTTTGGATAAGGAACATTAGCGATGGATTTATATAAAACAGGCTTTTAGCAGATTTTTAGCAAAGCCGGTTTTATCATCTGTTTTGTGAAAAATCAGTATGTAAAAAACCATGTTTGGGTTAGAACTAGTCCATCTTGTTTCTTGCTTGTACAATGATTCAGCTTTATTCTCTCGTGAACTACAACCATGAACTGTTAACCAGACTGACAGCCGACAGAGTGTCTCAAGCTGCAGTTCCTCTTTGACTTCCCTTTGCGTACAGCGCGGCAAAGGCTACGCAGATGCATGCCTTCTTCACCGTTCTGCTCCCCGAGCGCCATGACGGCAAGCACACATGCTTCTTTGTCCACACCGGCACCCAGGTCATCAGAGAGCATCACGTTCGTTCCCATCAGGTAAACGTCGAGAGAGAGCAAGTTCAGGGCGGCGGCCAGCAATAGGAAGCTGTTGAGGCCGCCAGGGAGGACAGTTCGTGGGAGCAGCTGAAGAAGCGTCCGACGTAGAGCTGCCGCTCCTCGACGCCGGCCGTCCAGGCTACAAACAGAGCGGACGTACGTCCAGACTGCACATAGGCCGTCCATGAGCTGGTCTCGACGTCGATACGATCACGGCGGACAACACGATCACCACGGCACAATCACGGCAGACAACGCGATCACCCCGGCGCGACCATGGCGGACAGCGTGGCAATGATACACGGTGCGGAGGAAGAGGGTGCGAGCGACCACGCCGTACGACACGGAAGAGGAGGCGGTGGCGTGACCACGGCAGCAGATGGCACGGAGGAGTTGGACGGCGTGACCACGGCGGAGGGCGTGGAGCGGAGGCTACGAGACGGAGGATATGCAAAGCGAGTTTTCAGAAAAATGACTAATAGTAGTTTCTCTATAAACGCAGAATTCCAGGTTTTAGAGAACCGAGTTTTCTATATCTATGGATTAGTTATAGTAGCCAAACGTGATTTTATTCGGTTAGGATGTTTTCCTGGTTTACAGAAAATCGGTTTTATATATCCCACTTATCCAAACAACCAGAGGGTTGTCAAAGTTTATTGCAATTGAGCGGTTTATCAAATGATCTAGAATCTTTTGTGCCTCCATGGAAACTAGGAGGATTCTCTTCGGTACGCACCCTGCGCGTGCGTGTTTGGTTGGGGTAATAAGAGTAGGGGAATGGATATTAAACTTGTACTTAAGACTCCAACTTTCATTGTTTTATTAATCAGTTTTGCTAAAGCACGTCTAGATGTGCTATAAGTATTGCACATCTAAGTCGTATGTCATTGATCTTATATTGAGATTCATGTAGATATATTTTTTTCTTTTTCTCTTTCTCTCCATTAATAGGGGAGGGGATGGGAGTCTGAAGGGATTGTTTTAGTGAGTCAATCTTAACCCTTAACTTATGTTCATTTTCCTGGTCTAGTCCCTCGTCAATCCTCATGAACCAAACAAGGAAATACAAATTCGCCTCAAATTCTTGCACATAATTCCTTCATGCGTCAAACATGGGATTGGGAATAAAACGACTCATCTCATGTCTAATCTCAATACAACTCCCTACACTAAACTCATGTTCCCCTTCCTAAATATTGTCAAACACGTTGTTTGTTCTCTTGCTCGACTTTGAGTGAGTGACGTTTTCAGAGTTTTTTCTTTTGATTGATGCACGTGCCCATCATATACAAGTTTGAGGTCCAACACAAAGTCATATAAAGTTGGATACAAATAAATGTATGTTGGGCTTGCAGTTGTCAACTTCTTATTCAAGCGCCTAAAGATGTAGACTATTGATTGAAAGATGAAGCTCCCATCCAGATAAATGCGCAAAAGATCAGTCCCAAAAAATCCAAAATGGACGGTAGACCAAGGCCTCTGCTTTTTTTAAGGAGAGACCAACTGGCATTTTATTCAACTTGGGGAAGAGTTACATAAAAAAGTACATGTGGTAATAGAAAGGAGGGCATCTCATCTATCCACTCTTCATGAATCTTAGAATCATAACAACGCCTAGCTAGAAAATGTGCAACTTTATTTGCCTCCCTAGGACAATGTCTAAAGAATATGTCCGAGACCCCCATGTGCAAGGTGAAAGCAATCTGCAAGTATAGCTGAATATGGGCTCAGAATTTCAGTCTCCCTGTTGCATGTTTGGACAAGTTCAAGGCAATTTGTCTCAACTTGGACATTACGGCATCCAACTCCATAAATCAGCTGCAGACCCATCCGTAAAGCTCTGGCTTCAGCGGACGGTGCATCAAGTGTGTTATCAATCAACTCTGATACCCCCCTACAGCTTCTCCTCTATGGTTCTGCAAGACCGCCGTAGCAACTCCGTTTCCATCCTCAATGAAAGAGGCATCAACATTCACTTTATAGTAGCCTGGAGTTGGGCGTTTCCATCTTACCTCAGGATCTATTGTGTTTGGTTGAACTGCATGGTTTATAGCAATAGCCTGGATTGCAAAAGAAGTGCTAGCATTGATTGATGCATGGGGCCATCATTTATTGCAAAGTTTTTGGTCTAACACAGCTATACTCCCTCCGTTTCTTTTTAGTTTGCATATAAGATTTAGTCAAAGTCAAACTTAATAAAGTTTGACTAACTTCATAGGAAAAAATATCAACATCTACAATATTAAAGTTATATGTTCTGAAAATTTATTTGATCATGCATCTAATAATATTGATTTCATAGTGTGAATGTTGATATCTTTTCCTACAAAGCTAGTCAAACTTTACAAAGTTTGACTTTGATCAAATCTTATATGCACACTAAAAAGAAATGGACGGAGTACAAGCTGCATAAAAGGCTAAGACAACCAAAGAACAATCAAGGTTGCCTCCTGCACAAATTGTGCTAGTGTGCCGCTCCAATAACGTGTTCCTGGCTCCAATGGTGGTCGAAGTTCCAGATGTGTCACTAAGGTTCACTCATGATGTGTCGCCAACATCTTCAGGAAAAAGATGCCATCAAATTCCCGAAGGACTAGGTAGTAATATTTGTTTTTTGTACGAATGAACTTGCAAGTGTTAGTTTCATTTAATATGTGTTATATTTGGCCTCTTCGTGATAAAAATGACAATATGTCTTGCATGGCATCTTGCCATCCAAGGAGCATTGGAGTTCTTATTCAGGAATCTAATGGTTTCGTTTATGGTATCCTTGGGACATGAGTGTATTTGCAATTTTTTTAGTGTAGAGGAAGCTAAATTCGAGCATCGTGGGATATCCATTTAGGGCTAGGCATGCACCCTCCTATCATTTTGTAAAACAAATGGTATGTGCGCCACTATCTCAACTCGAATGACGAAGATAGATATTCTATTTAGGATTTGAAGTTGGAGGCATATGGTATTTGTAGTGCTTACACTAGATTTGTATGGTTCAATTAATTTAAGCAGTATGCAATGATGCTGCTCATGCTATTGCCCATTTCTATAATAGGAACTAGGTGGTGTAGTGGTGGTGCAGAAAGAACCCATTTTCATTATTTCTTACGTGAATAAGAAATAACTATTTAAAATTGCCGCAAAGAGCAACCCAAACAGGTATGGCGAGTGGTGAAGTGGAATTTAGGCTTCCAGCTATGCCGCAAAGGTTTCATTCATACCAAGTGAGGGAGTCCTGGATTAGGGGGTGTCCGGATAGCTGAACTATCACCGTTGGCCGGACTCCTGGACTGTGAAGATACAAGATTGAAGACTTCGTCCCGTGTCCGGATTGGACTTTCCTTGGCGTGGAAGGCAAGCTTGGCGTCTGGATATGTAGATCTCCTACCATTGTAACCGACTACGTGTAACCCTAACCCTATCCGGTGTCTATATAAACCGGAGGGTTTTAGTCCGTGGGACGAACAACAATCATACCATAGGCTAGCTTCTAGGGTTTAGCCTCTCGATCTCGTGGTAGATCTACTCTTGTACTACCCATATCATCAATATTAATCAAGCAGGAGTAGGGTTTTACCTCCATCGAGAGGGCCCGAACCTGGGTAAAAACATCGTGTCCCTTGTCTCCTGTTATCATCGCCTAGACGCACGATTCGGGACCCCTACCGAGATCCGCGGTTTGACACCGACATTGGTGCTTTCATTGAGAGTTCCTCGTGTCGTCATCTTTAGGCCCGATGGCTCCTTCGATCATCAACAACGGCGTGGTCGGTGGTGAGACTTTTCTCCCGGACAGATCTTCAATATTCGGCGGCTTTGCATGCGGGCAATTCACTTGGCCATCCGGAGCAGATCGAAGCTCGCCCCGCCGTCGAGTCACATTTGGGAGTTTGAACTACGGCCGACATCGCGGAGACTTGATCTTGACGGATTGGAGCCACAGCCAAGCGCGCCGCACTATATCGATGGGCACGATCTAGCTCTGCCGCGAGCAAAGGCCACGGAGGCCGCACCAGCGTCCGCTCCGACCCTTAGCTCGGGCCGACTCCGCCGATCGAGGGCGAGTGGCTGGACACCGCCTCGGGGCTACGATCTCTGGCGATGGGCGAACACCATCCCTGTCCTTTGTGAATCCTGTGACTCCAAGGTGCGGACTCCTCTCCGGACTCGAACCTCCAGCGCCCGGCCAATCGAATCCGATTGGGCGCCGTTCATGGAGTTCATCGCGCGACATCTTCGGCACTTTTCGCCCTTTGGCGACATCCTGAATTCACTAAAGTCTCTCTCTTTGCGAGAGAGCCTGGCGGACTACGGTCGGGAAGGTTGGGATCGTCTGACGATGAAATTCAACGCCCACCCACTGCCCACTTTGTAGCCACTGTCGAAAGCTTAAACGACGTGCTCGATTTCGACTCCGAAGACATCGGCGGTATGGACGACGATGTAGGAGACAACCATGAACCAGCACCTATAGGATACTGGACATCCACCTCATCCCACGATGTATACATGGTGGATACACCTAAAGGAAGTGATGACGAGGAACAACGGGACGCTACGAAGGATCGCTCCCTCGAAAAGCAGTCAAAACGGCAACGTAAACGCCGCAACAAGTCCCGCCTCGACAAAGACGGCAGCCGCACAGACCCAGCCATAGAGCAAGGCGAACCGGTGGACGACGAACATGCTATCGAGCAACCGTCCAAACAGGACAACTTGGGTAAACAACCCGTCCCCGGCGAAGATAACAGTCCGGACGATCTCACGCCGGACAAATTGTTGGAGCAGAAGAACCTCCACAAAAGGCTCGTCGCCACTGCGCATAGCCTGAAAAAGCAGAAGCGGAAGCTCAAAACAGCGGAAGACGCACTCAGAATCAGATGGAGCAAAGTACTCAACACCGCAGACAAATACGGCGACAGTCGCCGAACAAAGAGCTACCCAAAGAGAAAACTACTGCCCAAATTTGATGAGGAGGCCGTAGAGCCCCCACAATCAAAAAACAAGGAGGCCACCCGGTTGGATGGACGACCCCATGGCAGACAGAGAGCAGCAAACGGCGCCGCAACAAGCCGGCACGCGATCCGCATAAGGATTCGCATCAAAGGGATGGCCCAGTTAGGTCCATTTATGGGCCGAGAAAGCAAGCTCTTCCAAGCAATGCAACACGCCAAACATCCTAACATCACGGCACACCCAAATATAGGGGTGCCGCACACCCCCTGTGTTTCACCGATGAGGTGCTGGATCACGAATTCCCAGCGGGATTCAAACCCGTAAACATAGAGGCATACGACGGAACAATAGACCACAGAGTGCGGATTGAGGATTACATCCTCCACATACACATGGCGGAGGAGATGATCTCCACGCCATAAAATACTTACCCCTCAAGCTCAAAGGGCCAGCCCGGCATTGGCTCAAAAGCCTCCCTGAAAATACCATTGGAAGTTGGGAAGAGCTCGAGGATGCTTTTCGGGCAAATTTTCAAGGGACTTATGTCCGTCCTCCGGATGCAGACGATTTAAGTCATATAACTCAACAACCCGGAGAGTCAGCCCGCAAATTCTGGAACAGGTTCCTTACCAAAAAGAACCAAATAGTCGACTGTCTGACGCCGAAGCCTTAGCAGCTTTCAAACACAACGTCCGAGACGAATGGCTCGCCAGACACCTCGGCCAGGAGAAGCCGAGAACCATGGATGCATTAACAAGCCTCATGACCCGATTTTGCGCGGGAGAGGATAGTTGGCTGGCAAGATGCAGTACCAGCGACCCAAGTACATCCGAAGTAAGGGATGGAAATGGAAAACCACGACGCAGCAAAGACCAGCGCCGGACAAAGGGAAACAGCCCGAAGAGCACGGCAGTAAACGCCGGATTCAGAAGCTCCCGGCAGAATCATAAGAAAATGCCCCTCAAGGACAACAGCGACGAGCTATCCAACCTAAACAAAATCTTGGACAAAGTATGCCAAATCCACAGTACTCCCGGGAAGCCTGCAAACCATACCCAAGAGATTGTTGGGTCTTCAAGCAGTCCGGCAAACTCAATGCCGAACACAAGGGGCTCGACACACCAAGCGAGGACGATGACGAACCCCACAAGCAGAGCACCGGAAAACAAAAGAATTTCCCACAAAAAGTCAAAACAGTGAACTCACTTCAAGTGACAAAAGGGAAAAACAGAGCGGCGCCCATAGAAACACGCGTTGCACGGTCTATCCCAGAAGAGTCCCAACGATGGTTGTCAAAACCAATCACCTTCGATCATCAGGACTACTCCGGAAGTATCCGGAACGCAGGATGGACTGCCTTGATATTAGATCCTATAATCGACGGACTCCAATTTACTCAAGTCCTAATGGACGAGGTAGCGATCTAAACCTGTTATATCAGGACACAATCCGCAAAATGGGGATAAACCCAACCGAAATTCGTTGTAGCAACAACTCCTTCAAACGGGTAATGCCAGGCCTATATGCCCATTGTACGGGCTCCCTACTGCTAGAAGTTGTGTTCGGGTCATCCGACAACTTCCGCCGCAAAAGGTTAACCTTCCACATCGCCCCATTCAAAGTAGCTATCAAGCACTCTTTGGGGCGTGAAGCTTTACCCGCTTTAACGCAATACCGCATTATGCATCTCTTACACTTAAAATGCATGGTCCACGCGGCATCATCTCATTAAAAGGGAGTACCAAGTGTTACTCGAGCACGGAAGAACATGAGACTGCCTTGACAGCCCCACACTAATCCGGCTCCGCTAATCAAAGCACCTGAATAGGTCATTCGAACCCCGGACATGGCTAGACGAGTCCGACATAAACATATAAAGGCCTACTAGCGGCATACCCCCGTACAAGGGGCTGCACGCATGTACAACAAGAGACAATAAAGCTCAATTTTATTCACTTTTCAAACCGTACTCTGTTTATTTAATATAAAGTACATTTTTTCGCAAGATCTTTCCTTTTTTTTCAACTAAGTTCTTCTCTTTTACAGATGAACACCGTGCTACACCCATCTAGGATACGGCACAATGGAGACACAGGCGCAGACGCGTGCAGGACCCGTTGCAAGGATTCTTTTGATTAAGACCCTCGTAAACCTTTTTTACTGTCTCTTGTTGAAACACATCCCCCGGTTTCTTGCTATAACCGAGGAGGAGGCTGGCGTTTTGGCATCGCCCGCACCAGAATTTTTGCGCGTACCTGGACACGAGGGGTTTAGGGCATTATTCTGCCCGTTTTCATAAAGACCGAATACCTTAGGGAGTGTTCGGCGTCTCGAGTTAGGCCTTATATGCATCAGCTCCGAATCATGTCTTTGGTCAAATGTTGGGTTTGCCCGGCTCCCATGTTTCGGTACCTTACGTTCCGTTATATCGGCTAAGGTAGCGCTGGGAGAACCACTGCGATTGTGCCCCGGTTGAGCCGGGTTAAGCACCTCAGTGGAGAAAGCTAAAACTGACTGTCATGATATAGCGTGAGACTGGTTAACCATTCGATGACCCAGCGGAATGTTTAGAATTCCCCCTCCGAAGGGCCGTTTCCTGGTCAGGCACATACACGCCCCGAATTCGGGAGAGCGTGGTGCCCCTAGGGGCTATATAGTAGCCCCACCATCGAACTCCTATGGCTAAGTGAAAGTGATAAAGCATTATAGTCTGGTTGCCTAGTTTGCTACGCTATCACCTCCTTTACAGGACCAAGACGTTGGATTAAGTGTGAAAATCGCCTTTTGCAAACACCCCGCACCATGTGCGTGGGGCTGAAGTCGAACTGCCATCTTCAAGTTATATACACATATACATCAGCGGCCGACAGAGGTGTTTTAATACTTGAACGCACAAGTATAAAAAGCTCTCATATTATATTGAAAACATTGTTTTCACAAATCATAACATGTCATTTAAACATAATATCCTTGAGCATGCGTCTCTATTAAGCGAGCGCCTGCAGACTTCCTCAAAATAGTGCTCGGCGGTACTCGGCTTCGTCCGAATCTTGGGATGCAACTTCGGTGGCCTTCATCTCCGCCCAGTATGTCTTGACACGGGCAAGAGCCATCCGCGCACCCTCTATGCATGCTGACCGCTTCATTCCATCGATATGCGGCACCGCACCAAGGAACTGTTGCACCAAGCCAAAATAACTCTTCGGCATGGGGCTTTTCGGCCACAAATGAGTCACGACAGCCTTCATGGCAAGTCCGGACAACCTATTCAGCTTAGCCCATTCGGCCAAACGATCGGTTAACGAAAGTGGACGCTCTGGACTATGGAACTGCGACCAAAAAAGCTCTCCCATTCCGTGATCCTTTTGACCTCGGAAGTGTTCGGCCGCGTCTGCGACACTCGCCGCCAAGTCCAGATAAGCATCCTCCGCCCCCCACAGCCGGTCCAATTGAGCGTAATTAGGATCCGTGAATTTCCTCCGCAGTAGAAAGGGCTTTCCAGCCGCAATGTCTTCGGTCTGACGTAGCTCCTCCTCCATAGCTCTCATCGCAGAGTGAGTATCCTTGGCCTCGGTGGTGGCCTTTTTCAGGTCCTCTTGTTTCGCTCGATCTTCTTTTGCAAGAAGCTCGCAACGGTCAGTAGCATTCTTCAATTTCACGGCCATCTCGGCCATTTCTTTCTTGCTTAGGCAGTGAGCAGCCTGTTCGGATTCTAGCTCTGCGGCCGCCTTTAAGGCAGCCGCATCACTTTTTATGGCTTGCTCCTTGGCCCGGGCGAGCTCCGCCCGAAGGCTCTCCATAGCAGCGGCACCATCTGCATTAAGCATACATGTTGTAAGGCATGGGCTTCAAGCTCCCTTACCAGGTGTCCACGGAGAAGTCGCATACCTTGTGACTCGTCAAGCTGCTTATTAACAAGCGTGATGTCCGCATCCACCACGTCAAGTTGCCGCTTCAGTTAGGCAAATTCATCAGCCCGCTAGCCACGGGACGCCGCCACCTACATAGGAAGGCGCATGTTATACAGGGTTATGATACTCGGCGCGCCGTCATTTTGACACCGCACCAAGTCTCGGGGCTACTATCTATCAGGCGCATTTATATGCAAAACTGTCGAAGGTACATCATTTTGCGTACCTCAAAACCCGTCGATAAACTTCGACGGCTTCATGCAATCCGCTCTCGCCGGATGAAATCCTTTCAATCACCGTACTCATTAACGTCACGGTGATCTTCCGAGATAGACGCTTCGCCCGAGCAGATCCTTCAGCTCCTCCGACCGCACACCCGTTGGTGCGGACTCGTCCGTGGCCTTTTTCAAGGCGGACAAGGAGAGCTTTGAGGGACATCTGGCTACCTTCGGCCCGCCGATTCGGAGGAGCCCTCGCGACGACACCTCGGGGTCGTCCACCTCGCATAACGGTATGCAGCGGGGCGTTTCGCTCTCCATCATCTCGGATCAAGATCCCACGAAGACGAGCTCTGCTGTGAAGGGCTGAGATCAAACTACAAGGTAAACTTTCGGTTACCTTCAGAAATAAAACAGGGGTGTCTTTTATTTTATAAACTCCCCCTTTACTTACGGCTCATTTGGAGGCTGATCTCCTTGGGGAAATAGTGTGGCGGGGCATCTCCGCGCAGGACCCTCTGGTGAAGATTTCTTCCCCCGCTTCGAGGCTTTGGTCTCCGGATCTTCAGATGCGGTCCTCTTCTCCCCTTGGAGGGAGGGATTCTCGATCCCCCCTTTCTTGATAGCCTCCTTCATGGAGGAAGTAGCTCCCTTGTTCCCCCCTTCGCCTTCTTCAAAAGGCACAACCTCTAGCATCTTGGTTAATATGGGATCCGGCGTGGTCTCAGGGAGGGGGGCCGGACACCTGATCAGTTTTGCTTTTGTTGTCCACTCATGTTTAAAGGATAGCTCTTTTAAGGGCAAGTTTATGATAAATATGCGGATAGCATGTCCGGGTACATGACTACTTACTTGAGTATCCGGGCGATTGCAGCTCAGACCTGCATCCTCGGTCAAGTCCGGACACATTGCTTGTGATCCGAAGAACAGTTTGTAAATCTCCATGGGCGTTGCGCCCATAAAATGTTGAAGAGCTCGTGGTCCCTCCAGACTGAACTGCCACAGGCGGAGGGAGCGACGTTTGCAGGGTAGGATGCGACGAAGCAGCATGACCTGCGCTACTACGACTAGATTGATCTCTCTCTCTAGGAGGTCTCGAATACGGCCTTGCAACAAGGGCATGTCCTTGGATGGCCCCAATCAAGCCCTTTATTGACCCATGACGCCAGCCGCGGTGGAGGACCCGAAGAAAGGCAGGCGGCGCCACCCATTTGGTGCCCCTAGGAGCGGTGATATAAAACCACTCCTGTTGCCATAAATTGAGCTCCTCTTGAAAAGAGCCCTCGGGCCATGGAGCGTCTGCATTCTTGCTTATAACAGCCCCTCCGCTTTTCTGCTGATGCCCCTTGATCATCTTGGCTCCACTTTGAAGGTCTTGAGCCACATCCAAGTGAGGGGTAATGCGGAGGAAGGCTTCACATCGACAATGAGCGACGAGATGTGGAGGATGGACTCCGGATCCAAGTCATGGAATTCCAGCCCATAATAAAACATGAGCCCCCTCACAAAGGGGTCCGTCGGGAAGCCTAAACCCCAAAGGAAGTGAGACACGAATACCACGCTCTCACCAGGCTCGGGAGTAGGAATAACGTGCCCTTGGGCAGGCAGCCTGTGCGAAATTTCGCCGGTGAGATACCTGGCGTCTCTCAGCTTTAGCACATCTTCTTCCATGACGGAGGAAGACATCCACCGGTCGTGCAGGTTGGAGCCGGACATCGTTGAAGGTCCGAAGCGCCTAAATCTGGAGCTTTGGGTGTTGGAACTCGAAGCTAGGGGCGGATTCGATTGAGATTGAAAGAAAGGAGCGGGCCTTGGTCTCGTTATAAAGAGGTTGAATACCAAGAGCCCTCCCCATGACCGTTCAGGACTCGCCTTCGATGGAGGAGGCGTGCCAACAGGCACGACTGGGTTACCCACGCCCGTATTGATGAGAATCCCGGAATAAGGGGGCACCATCTCCGCTTTGATAAGACGTGCCAGGGAAACCGCCTCGCTAAACGCTACTGAGGTGGAGCAGTAAAAACGATTAGTATAAAGGCTGGCCGTGGTGTGATGTCACGCCACGAATCACGTCGGCAGATCGGTGCAAAGGTTATTCTCTCTATGGTGGTATGTGGAACTTGTTTTGCAGGGCCGGACACTATCCTTGTGTTCAAAATCTTCTATGAAGTATTCGGAGGAGGAACCCGCCTTGCAATGCCAAAGACAATATCGCGCGGACTCGTCGTCATTGAAGCCTGGTTCAGGAGCTCTTGAGGAGTCTGGATTAGGGGTGTCCGGATAGCGAACTATCACCGTTGGCGGACTCTGGACTGCGAAGATACAAGATTGAAGACTTCGTCCCGTGTCCGGATGGGACTTTCCTTGGCGTGGAAGGCAAGCTTGGCGTCTGGATATGTAGATCTCCTACCATTGTAACCGACTACTGTGTAACCCTAACCCTATCCGGTGTCTATATAAACCGGAGGGTTTTAGTCCGTGGGGACGAACAACAATCATACCATAGGCTAGCTTCTAGGGTTTAGCCTCTCTGATCTCGTGGTAGATCTACTCTTGTACTACCCATATCATCAATATTAATAAAGCATGAGTAGGGTTTTACCTCCATCGAGAGGGCCCGAACCTGGGTAAAAACATCGTGTCCCTTGTCTCCTGTTACCATCCGCCTAGACGCACAGTTCGGGACCCCCTACCCGAGATCCACCGGTTTTGACACCGACACCAAGCATTGGATATTTGATTTCATTCAGCGAGCAACCTCTCTTGAGGCCACGGCTTTGGTAGTAAAAGTTTTGTATTATGTTGACTTCATTATGCAGAAGTGTGGTAGGACTGCAATTGTTATAAGGCATGATACCCCATTATCTCCTGCTAAATGTGTTCCGCTGCCGGCAGATGCAGTGGTGGTTAATATGGATGCTGCACTCTTCAAGGAGTCTCGATGGATGGGAATTGGCGTGGTAATCATCAACCACATCGGACATTGCTTGCTGGCTTGCCGTGAGCAGGTTGACGAGGTTAACGCCCTAGAATTAGCTGAAGCACGGGCGCTACGGCGTATGGTGGCTCTCACCCGTGAGGAAGGATTTTCAAGGGCCGTTTTCGACTTAGACCGTTTGACAGTTATCCAGAGAACCATTGCTTCGACGGTTGATCGCTCGCCGGTGGGCCTCGTCACTGCTGATATCAAGGAGTTGCCGTCGTTCTTCTCATCCGTTCGGTTTAGTCGTGTAAATCGTTTGTCGAATGTCGCATCATATATTCTAGCTAGATCTTTTGAGTTCTCTAGTGACTCTGTTTTTCATGTACCCCCAGATTGTATCCGGGAGACACTCTTTCCTGATTATCCTTAATCAATAAAACATGATATTCCTCAGGAAAAAAAACTCTGATCGTGGAGATTTAGGTGAATACAGTAGTCGGCTGACAAAAGATCAATAAAAAAGACGTTACTAACAAAAGAATGGTGCACTGTTATGGACTAAAAGCATCATACCAGATGCTTACAAACTAATTACTTTATCGACTTGGATTAATGCTCGAGGTATCCCCAAGTGTCTGATAGATCGATCAGACTATTTGTGCAAAAAAAATTTAGAGTATCTTCAATAGATAATGTAAAGGTAAAAATTATCGAAATATACATCACTTAGACTAGAAAACTTTCTTCCAACGGATGATGTAGATGCAAAAAAAGTGCATCTATTTTCACTCAGATGTAAACGCAGACGCGCCACGCGAAGCCCAATTGCCACTGGAACATTCATTCCTCCTCCCACCGCACGACCGCCCTGCTTCCCGCCGCACCACGCCACCACACCGCCGTCCACGGACCCCGCCACACCCCATCACCGACAGATCCGACCTCTCAATCCCCTCCATCCTCCGCCTTGAAATCGCCCGAATCCGCTGCTTTTCAGCCACTCCAGCGCCGCTGCACGATTTGAAGCTTCTCCTTCACCGTTCGCACAGTTTCTGGCCTCCCCCCGCCCCCCGCCGCGTGATTTGAAGCTTCTTCGTCGCCGTCCACAGAGCCTTCGGTCTCCTGCCTCCACCACTGATGATCACTAGGGTTTAGGGTTCATGGCTTAGGTAAAAATGCAGGCAGTGCCTAGCACGATGTTTTGCAAAAGTATAAATAAATTATTAGGCCTCGTTTAGTTGCACATGCCCTAAGCACAAAAACCATGTGATACATTAACCCTCAAAAATCAATATGGCCATTTGGAGGGACGCAACTTTAGTGATTTACTGGACCTACCTTTAAGTATATGACATGTGGTTCATCTTCTGGTGTAGGTTTCTGATTGGAGGCTACCAGCCTCTTCAACTTATATTCCACGGGAAGGTTTCTCTTGTGTCGTCTAACCCATCAATTTTCTTGATGAGGTCTTCCATATCCGGCGATGAACCGATGAATGTGAAGGAAGTTTCGTCGGAGCAACTACAATGTAGTAGACTACAACGAGCTTTTTTTAGATAAAAGGCATGCGCCCGACTTTATAAATAAAGCCACCAGGTAGAGTCACAACACATCCAACCGAACACCACAAAGCCGAACATGACATAGTTAAGAGGTGTGAGTACATGGCAACCAGCCAAACGTGGCACGCAGGCCAGCAAAGAGTCCAAAATAACCGGAGATTAAGCCATCCTCCTAGAGCGCCACAGCAGGGAAGACGTCGTAGTTCTCATCTTAGATAGCATGTCGTCAAATGCCTCTAGGTCCCCTTCCTTAGTCAATGATCTCCACTACTGCAAAAAGACATTGGCTTTAAATAAGCAATTTACAGGGTTAGCCGGGAAAATGTGTTCGATAGTGAACTTGTTTCTAGTAGTCCACAGCGACCAACAGATCGCTGCCCAGCCAACCCAGAATACCCTCTTAGACCGGCCTACTAAAGTGTTAACACAACGCCGCAAATCATCAAAAGAAGATGGATTCCAATTAACATGAAGCAAAAGTCTAATGCAACTCCATATGAATTTGGGCAAAGAACAGTGGAAAAATATATGCTCGGTGTTTTCAAGAGCCCCAAAAAGCGCGCATCTATCAGAGCCTGGCCCGTTCCTCTTCCTAATTTGATCAGCCGCAGGCAGTTTACGATGGAAAGCTTGCCATAGGAAAAAAATTATCTTAGGAGGAATACGAGCTGGCCAAATATCCTTGAATTTAGCTGTGCGGGCACCCGAGATAAGTTTGGAGTAGGCAGATTTAATCGAGAAGCGCCCGAGGCAGCGTGATGCGGACCACGAGTCATCTTCCTACAAGAGCAAGGGAAGCAGCCAGAAGGCGTTGCAGTCATCCAACTCCACGAGGAGAAAAGTATGCGGAAATCAAGGACCCGATCTGAGCGAGAGCTCAAAGATAGAGATCTCGGGATCGGCTAATCTGAGAACAGGGTCGGGTAGGACGCCATAGCGTGGTATCCCGTACCCACCAATCTAACCAAAAACGAGTGGATTTACCATTCCGGACTACAAATTTAACGAGAGAACGGAAAATCAGTCGCACTTTAACAAGCTGACGCCAAAACTGAGAGCCACCAGAGGAGGAGGCGAACATAGGCTCGAGGAGGGGAAGTACCAACGAGCTACTACATTTTGTGGGAGATGGTGAAGTAGGCTCCTCGAGGGCTAACGCTTCACGAATTATTGAGAATAGAGTTGTCCCAGTTCGTGGCATCTTACTTTTTAATGAAGTATTTGATGTACTATGGGTAGGGATCTTCCCTCTTCGCCAAATGATCATAGGCAATAGATCTTCGACCTGATTTTCTTCCTGTAGGTTCTTTAATCTCTATTGTATACTCACTCTGTTTCATATTAGCAGTCGTTCAAATGGATGTATCTCGCGCTGAAATATGAGTAGATACATTCATTTGGACGACAACTAATATGGGACAAAGGGAGTACTTATATTAAAAAAAGCATTCTATTTCATGTCAGGAAGAGTGCTTCGTCCAACCTTACATACGCCCCCCTCTTTCTATTTTATTTTCTCTCTTATATCTGGTTTTATGTTGTGAAATGTAGCATGCAATTTCCAAAAAATTCTACGCTCACGCAAGATCTATCTAGGAGATGCATAGCAGCGAGAGGGGAAGAGTCTATCTACGTGTCCTCGTAGACCGAAAGTGTCGGATTTCGGGTTCCGGCAGACCCTTGAGGTTCGAACACTGGGGTGCGCGCGGAGATCCAACCCTCCACCGTCTCGCACCTCGCCAAATCGCTGGGACCTAAACTACTAAACGGAACAGCACAAGAGACACAAGATTTATACAGTTCAGGCCACCATTGTGGTGTAATACCCTACTCCGGTGTGTGGTGTGGTGGATTGCCTCTTGGGCTGATGAGGAACAATACAAGGAAGAACAGCCTCATGAGGGTCATTCTTGGCGGTGCGATGAACTGCTAGGTGGTGTTGATCGCTCTAGCTCTGGTTCCTTGATGAGGATTCGGATCTCGGATCCCCTGCTCTGGGGTGGCTACTTCTATTTATAGGCGAAGGCCTGGGCCTCTTCCCAAATATTAAGCGGGAAGGGCGCCAACAATTAGCCATTTGAAGGGAAACAGCGGTACACTTATCCCCGACTAAAGTTGGTCCTCGCTTTGCCAAAGGCTCTGGTGATGATGCTGCTTGGGCTCCACGATGACTCCTTCCAGCCGTTGGGCTGGTCTTGGTCTTGTTGCAGCGAAGCGGATGCCTTTGCTTGATGCTCTCGCTGCGCTTGCTCCCTTTGCACCAAAGAGGAAAGGAGGGCGCTGCAGCAGGCTGGCGCCCATCTGGCGCCCTTGGTAAATCATGGCTTGCGTTATGGGCACCTCGCGAGTACCCTGCCTTGAACTCTCCGCCTCCTCATGAGCCAGCTGACGAGGCCGTGCACGAGAAGCTCCTGTCATCCACCCGAGGCTTGGCCCCTCGCGAGGGTCTTGAGCTTCGCGTAGATGAAGATGGGCTGTCCTGGCCTCCTTGAGCCACGCCGTGGCCGCAGGTAGGCAAGTCAGGGACCCCGTTCCCGAACGCCGATAGTAGCCCCGGGCCTGGCGCGCCGAACTTGGCGGAGCAGAGGCGAAAGGGCAAGTCGAGCGTCGCGGGCCCTAACAGCCTGCGGCCTTGGGCGACGCGTGGCGGTTGATTGGACGTGTGCGCACTGCTTCCCCACGATGCCTCGGTAACCACCCGGATTCGACAAGTCCCTACATGCAGAGTCGGTCATGATTACCGGTGATCGTGGAGGCCGACGGTTGGCCTTCGCTGGCTATAAGTACAGAACGGCGCGCGCCCTTCCAGTCTATCCTTTCTTGTCTCTCCTTCTTCTCCATGGCTCCACCAAGGAAGTTCTCGGCCGCAGAGAAGGGGAAGGGCCGTCAGGTCGAGTCTTCCTCTCCTCCGCCTAAGCGTGGTCGAGGTCGCCCTCGCAAGCATCCCGTGGCCTCCACGACGGTCCCCCGCGGCCTTGAGGGAGGCTCTCAGCATGGCGACGAGCGGTTGGCCACGGTCGGAGGGCGTGCCCCAGCCGCACGTCCCTCGAGGCCGCGCCTCCATCTTCTGGCTGCTGCCGCCGGAGTTCATGGTGAGGCGGAGGAGCCGTCCGGCGTCGGCTTCAGCTCCGCTCTTCCTCCTGGGTGAGCTCCCGATGGCGCCTGGCGGCCTCGCTCAGCGGATGGCTGCTGCAGCCGGGCCGTGGGCTTCTCTGGAGGTCTCTGCTCTGGGAACCTGTTCGACCAGCTGGTGGCAGGCGTTCGCTGTGGCGTGGTCTTCGCCGCGGTGTTCCCTGCACTTCAAGCACGATCAAGGCGCCACCCTCTCGTGAGAGTGTTCGGGAAAGGCGGTCGCCGCATGGGGTGCTGCCACGAAACGGCGACCGCGGCCGAGGACTCAGCCCTGGCGTGGGTGGAGAGGGCAGCGCGCGGGCGGCTGGCGATGCTCGTGACTCCTCACGCTTCACCAGCTCTTCTTCGGGTGGTGATTCTTCTAGCAGCGGCCGCGGCCAGCCCCGACGCCGCCGCGCCTGCTTGGGGGGTTGCAACGGGTCCGCTTGCCGTCGCACCCCGGTGAAGCGCGAGAGGGAGTCCTCCTGAGCTCTGGAGACGGCTCGAGCCTTCCAAGAGGGCCGGCACGGGGCGTGCATCACCTGCTTTTGTCCTTTTTCTTTCTTTTCTCCTGCGCAAAAAAGGCAACAATGTGCGGCCCCGTGGGGGCGTGTTTAGGTTAACGCCGTTAATTTTTGTACTGCTTTTGTTATCCTGATACTCTTCCTTTCTGTTGTACGCCCATTCGCAAGTGAACTCCAGCCGTGGCCGCGGGGGCGACCGATCCAGGCCCCGTGTTCGCGTTGTGCTGCTCGTGAGGCATGGTCAGGAGGGGTGCTCCAGCTGTGGACCAGGGCCGTGCAAACTTGAGCGATAGGGGCAGGAACGCTCGCGGGGGCTCCCGAGGCCTCTGCCTCGCGAGTCCCCACGCAAGAGAAATCGAGGCGGGGAGGCGAAAAGATCGAAGAACCACGAACCAAAAGAAGGCGATAGTTTGATAAAAACTCCAAATGGGAATAACTAGTCAAGCTACGCAGAAAGCAAATGAAAAAGCGCGTCCGGCACCTAGTCTAGTCTTGACGTCTTCTCACCAGCAGCGGAGCTAAGTGCTGCCATCGGCGTGGGAGGGAGCCCGGGCCTGAGGCCGGCACTCCACGAGACTCAGGCGTGTACAGCCCCAACTCATTATTACGTGAGAGTGTCACGGGCGGCGAGCTTCACGAGCGTTGGCCGTCTTCACGAGCTCGGGCCTTTCTTGTGGGAAGCGAGCTTCACGGGCGTTGCCCTCTTCACGGGCTCCGGCCCTTTCGAGAACGCGACAGCTTCACAGGCGTTCGCCTTCTTCACAGGCTCTGGGCCTTTCTCGAAAAAGATGAGCTTCACAGGCATTCGCCTTCTTCACAGGCTCTGGGCCTTTTCCAAAAGAATGAGCTTCACAGGCATTCGCCTTCTTCACAGGCTCTGGGCCTTTTCCAAAAAGATGAGCTTCACAGGCATTCGCCTTCTTCACAGGCTCTGGGCCTTTTCCAAAAAGATGAGCTTCACAGGCATTCGCCTTCTTCACAGGCTCTGGGCCTTTTCCAAAAAGAATGAGCTTCACAGGCATTCGCCTTCTTCATAGGCACTGGGCCTTTTAGGGGTAAAACCTCCAGAGGTGCTGGATGTTCCACGCGCGTTACGTATAGGTACTCCTCTTGAGTCTCCAAGCGCGCGGGCCAGGCACGGAAACATGAACAACCTTGAGCGGGCCCTCCCACATGGGAGAGAGCTTATGCAGTCCCTCCCTGGAGAGGACCCGTCGGAGCACGAGGTCCCCTACCTCGAGAGTTATGGGGTGGATGTTGCGGCAGTGGTATCGCCGGAGTGCCTGCTGGTACCTTGCCGCTCGCAGCGCAGCTTCTCGACGGTGCTCCTCCCCCAGCACAAGGGTCGTCCCCCGCATGGCGTCCTGCAGCGTTTCATCGAACGCCAGGACCCGCGCGGATCGACACTTGACCTCGTGAGGGAGGACCGCTTTGGCTCCGTAGACCAGGAAGAAGGGGGTCTCTCCAGTTGGCTTGGTTGCGGTTGTGCGGATGGACCACAACACGGATAGAAGCTCGTCATACCAGCCTCTGCCGCAGGCCTCCAGTTTCTTCTTGAACGTCCTGGTCTTGAGGCCTCTCAGGACCTCTGCGTTGGCCCGCTTCGGCCTGTCCATTGCTGCGGGTGCGCCACGAAGTGTAGCATATCTGCGTCCCAAGGTTAGCGCGATGCGTTTTAAAAGGTTCTTGGTGAACTGCGAACCGTTATCGGTGATGATGCGGTTCGGCACTCGAACCGCTCACGATGCCCTTGATGAACTTGACCGCAGAACCGGCGGGGATGGCGCGGACGGCCTCGACTTGGCCCATTTGGTGAATTTGTCCACAGCGGCGTAGAGATAGCGATAGCCCCTGGCGCCCAGGAAAAGGGCCCGAATGTCCAGCCCCTGACGCGAATGGCCAAGTGAGGGGATGGTTTGCACCTCCTGGCTGGCTGGTGGATCTGCTTGGCATGGAATTGGCAAGCCTCGCAAGCTTTCACGAGTTCGATAAGCGTCATTGAGCACGGTGGGCCAATAGAAACGCTGCGGAGCACGCTTGCCGACGAGGGCCGAGGCGGCGATTGGTGCCCACAATCTCCGCCATGTATATCTGCCGGCAGTTCCTTCCCTGTTCCACGGTGATGCGGCGCGAGGATCGTCGTTGATCGTTTCGGTAGAGCTCTCCATCCATGATGTTGTATGCCGTGGCTTGCCGCGCCACACGCTCTGCCTCCTCTTCCTTCTCCGGCAAAGTTCCACGCGTTAAGTAATTCTTGAGCTCCGTGATCCAGCTCTCCTCTTGAGGTTCCATCGTTAGGAGCAGGCGTGCTCCTGAGGCCGGGCCACAGGCTAGGGCTCGCGAGGCAGGTGGCTGAGGGAGCTCCTCCCGAGGCTGTGCTATGCTTGATAACGGCGGCAAGGCTGAGGGCTTGAAGAGCCGTTCCTCAAAGACGCCCGGCTCCTGGGGTAACCTCCTGGAGGCTCGTTTGGCGATGTCGTCGGCCTCTTGATTAGTGCCAGCGGGGCGTGCTGCAGCTCAACCCCGAACTGTTTCTCCATCCTGCGGACCTCCATAAGGTAGGCCTCCATGTGTTCATCTCTTGGCTCGTACACCTTGTTGGAGAAATTGACGAGGAGCTGCGAATCGCCTTTGATGGTAAGGCGCTTCACCCCGTGGCAGCGAAAGCCTTGGACCCGCTATCGCCCCTCGTATTCTGCTATATTGTTGGAGACCTTCTCGCCTCTTTGAAAGCAGAGCTGCGGCATAGTAGAGATTGTCCTGAGCGGGAGATATGAGCACTGCCCCAGCCCCGGCACCCTGTCTGGAGAACGCTCCGTCGAAGTACATGACCCAACCTTCTGGCTCTTCGCATCCTGGGGAGAGGGACCGATCCTCGCCGGCCCTGAGGCCCGGTGCTTCTGTCCATTCGGCCACGAAATCTGCCAGCGCGGCCCCCTTGATGACTCTGGTGGTGCTGAACTCGAGCTAGAATGCTTGCAGCTCAATGTTCCACTCGGCGACCCTTCCGGCCGAGTTGGGGCTCCTGAGCACCCTCTCCAGGGGGTATGCCGAGACAACCTTGATTGGATGACCCTGGAAGTAGTGCCGCAGCTTGCGCGAAGCCACCAACAGCGTGAGGAGGAGCTTCTGCGGCATGGGGTACCATGCCCTCGCATCCCGTAACACCGTGCTGACGAAGTACACTGGGTGCTCGACGAGGCTAGGGGCGTCGGCACTGGTGGCGTCCTCCGGAAGCTGTGGTGCCTCCTGAGGTGACGGCGCCTCCGGAAGATGGGTGCTTGGATGGGGGGCCTCTCCCGCCCTTGGTGTGCTCTGCTGTGATGGCTGATCTTCTTCCATTGCGGTGCTGGCTTCTGCGAGTTCCTTCTGATTCGGTCTTGCCTTAGCTCTGGTGGCCGCCGTGGTCTTGACCTGGCGTTCCTCCCTAACTGCCACCAGAGCTGCGCTAGCGGAGTAGGGAGTGGCGGCGAGGTAGAGTACCAAAGGCTCCTGAGGGCGCGGGGCCACCATCCTTTGGAGGGCTGGTCGGTACCTCTTTAGGTCTTGGAGCGCTTTGTCGGACTCTTGATCCATTCAAGGGCCCTTTTTCTTCATCACCGGAAGAAAGGCAGCGCCGCTCCCCCAATCGGGAGATGAACGGCCCAGCGCCGTTCTGGCCCCGTGAGCTTCTGCATTTTCTGAGGGTCTTTGGTGGGCTCATGTCCTCAACTGCCTTGACCTTTTACGGTTGGCCTCGATGCCTCGGTGGGACACGAGGAAAAACCAGAGCTTGCTGAGGAACCCCAAACACACACTTCTCCGGGTTGAGTCGCGGGCTCACTGCGTTGAGGCTCGCGAAGGTTTCTTCCAGGTCTTGTATCAAGGTCTTGGCCTCGCGAGACTTCACCACGATGTCGTCGACTTAAGCCTCCACATTCTTCCCAAGCTGTGGGCCCAAGGTGATGTGCATGAGCCACTGGAAGGTTGCCCCCGCGTTGCGCAGCCCGAATGGCATGCATGTATAGCAGTACACTCCACACGGGGTTAGGAAGGCCGTCTTTTCCACATCTTCCACCGCCATCTTGATTTGGTGATACCCGAAAAGGCGTCCAAGAAGCATAACAGGTCACACTCGGCGGTGGAATCGGCGATCCGGTCGATCGAGGGAGCGGAGCGGATCCTGCGGGCATGCTTTGTTGAGGTTGGTGAAGTCGACACACATGCACTCCTTTCCTCCTTCTTTGGCACCACCACGGGTTGGCCAGCCAATCTGGGTATCGGACCTCGCGAATAACCCCCGCGCTTCTAGCTTGCGGGTCTCTTGGACGATGAAGGCCTGCTTTTGATGGACTGCCTTCTCGCCTACCTTCACAGGGGCGACGTTGGGGAATACGTTGAGGTGGTGCTCGATTCGCCCGTGGGATCCCCGCCACTGATCGGGCTCCTGGCGAACACCTTCTTGTTCACACGCAGGAACTTGACAAGGGCTTCCTCTTGTTCGGGCTCGAGGTTGGCGCCTATGGTGAAGGTGGCGTTTGTGGACCCGTCCTCGTCGACAGGTATTTGCTTGGTCTCCGCCTTGTCTTGAGTGAACAACTGCTTCTTCTTGGTCGGCGCAGCCCCCTTGGGCTTGGGGGCTTCCGCATCGGCGGGCTGCGCTGCGGCCGCCGTCTTGAGGGTGAGCCTGAGCGCTTGCAGCGCACCTTCAGTATCCCCGGGCACGGTGAGGACGCCGCTGCTCCCGGGCATCTTCATGAGGTTGTACCCCGGGTGGGTTGCAGCCATGAATTTGGCCAATGCTGGATAGCCAAGGATGGCATTGTAGGGGAGGCCGATGGGGGCGATGTCGAAGTCGACCAGTTCCGTGCGGAAGTTGTCGTAGGTGCCGAAGGTCACCGGAAGCCGGATTTGCCCCAAGGAGCTGGATGACCCTCCTCCTACGCCCGAGAAAGGCCGGCTGGGCTGCAGCTGCTCCCTGGGTATGCAGAGGAGGTTGAAGGCCTCGGCCGAAATGCGTTGAGGCGGCGCGCGCTGTCGATGAGGGTCCTGGTGACAGCAACCTGGCAGATGGTGGGTGTGCAGAGCATGGGGAGCGCACCCGAGCCGGCCGAGTTGGTGGGGTGGTCCCGAGAGTCGAAGGTCAGCCCGGCCGACGGCTCCGTCCAGCCCGAGGGAGCCCCCTGCCGCGTGGAGGCGGCGCCGACCCGGCGGACGAATGTCTTGACATGGCGGCTGGAAGGCGGTGCTCGCGAGCCACCCAGAGGGCGCGACGACCGGAGGAACCGCGCGACGGGCGGTGACGAGGAAGCTGCGCGCTCCTTCCAGAGGTCGCCGAGGAGCGCAGGGACGATGCCCGCTGCCGTCCCCCGCCGGGCGGTGGCGGTGTTGGCAGCGGGCGGTGAGGAACGACGAGGGCGCCCGCCGTCGGAAGCTGTCCGGGCGACCCGGGAGGCGATGGTGGCTCGGCGCTCGGCGCGAGCCCGACGAGCGTCGGACATGGTTGCGGTGGTCGGGGAAGAACGAGGCGACGGAAGGCGGATTCCGGCGCACCCCTACCTGGCGCGCCAAATGTCGGATTTCGGGTTCCGGCAGACCCTTGGGGTTCGAACACTGGGGTGCGCGCGGAGATCCAACCCTCCACCGTCTCGCACCTCGCCGAATCGCTGGGACCTAAACTACTAAACGGAACAGCACAAGAGACACAAGATTTATACTGGTTCAGGCCACCATTGTGGTGTAATACCCTACTCCAGTGTGTGGTGTGGTGGATTGCCTCTTGGGCTGATGAGGAACAATACAAGGAAGAACAGCCTCGCGAGGGTCTGTTCTTGGCGGGTGCGATGAACTGCTAGGTAGTGTTCAACGCTCTAGCTCTGGTTCCTTGATGAGGATTCGATCTCGGATCCCCGCTCTGGGGTGGCTACTTCTATTTATAGGTGAAGGCCCGGGCCTCTTCCCAAATATTGAGCGGGAAGGCGCCAACAATTGGCCATTTGAAGGGGAACAGCGGTACACTTATCCTGACTAAAGTTGGTCCTCGCCTGCCAAAGGCTCTGGTGATGACGCCTGCTTGGGCTCCACGATGACTCCCTTCCAGCCGTTGGGCTGGTCTTGGTCTTGTTGCACCGAAACGGATGCCTTTGCTTGATGCTCTCGCCTGCGCTTGCTCCCTTTGCACCAAAGAGGAAAGGAGGACGTTGCACGGGCTGGCGCCCGTCTGGCGCCCTTGGTCGTCATGGCTTGCGTCATGGGCACCTCGCGAGGTACCCTGCCTTGAACTCTCCGCCTCCTCATGAGCCAGCCTGACGAGGCCGTGCCTGAGGAAGCTCCCTGTCGTCCGCCCCGTGAGGCTTGGCCCCTCGCGAGGGTCTTGAGCTTGCGTAGATGAAGATGGGCTGTCTTGGGCCTCCTTCGAGCCACGCCGCAGGCCGCAGGCAGGCAAGTCTGGGGACCCCCGTTCCCAGAACGCCGACAGAAAGCGGAAGCGTTTGACAACGCGGTTGATGTAGTCGATCTTCTTCTAGCTCCGGTCGATCAAGCACCGAACGTACGACACCTCCGAGTTCTGCACACGTTCAGCACAATGACGTCCCTCGCCTTCTTGATCCAGCAAGGTGTCGAGGAAGTAGATGAGTTCCATCAACATGACGGCGTGGTGACGGTGATGGTGAAGTGATCCGCGCAGGGCTTCGCCTAAGCACCGCGAGAATATGACCAGGGGTGTAAACTATGGAGGGGGGCGCCGCACATGGCTAACAATTGATGTTGTGTGTTCTAGGTGCCCCCTCACCATGCATATATAGGTGGGAGGGGAGGAAAGGCAGCCATGGGGTGCCCCAAGTAGGAGGAATCCTACTTGGGGTCCTCCCTAATTCGGCCTCCCCCCTTTCCTTATTTCCGGAGGGGGGGAAAGGGAAGTGGAAGGAGAGAATGAAAGGGGGGCCAAATCCCCCTCTTTCCCTTCTCCAATTTAGCCTCCTTCCTTAGGCGGGTATGCCACCCCTTGTGGGCTGGTGTGCTCCCCTCCTATGGCCCATATGGCCCATATCTTTCCCTCGGGGGGTTCCAGTAACCCCCCCGGTACTCCGATAAATACCCGATACTATCTGAAATACTTCCGTGTCCGAATACTATCATCCTATATATTAATATTTACCTTTCGACCATTTTGAGACTCCTCGTCATGTCTGTGATCTCATCCGGGACTCTGAACATCATTCGGTTATCAAATCACATAACTCATATAATACTAAATCATCATCGAACGTTAAGCGTGCGGACCCTACGGGTTTGAGAACTATGTAGACATGACCGAGACACCTCTCCGGACAATAACCAATAGCGGAACCTGGGTGCTCATATTGGCTGCTACATATTCTACGAAGATCTTTATCGGTCGAACCGTTATGACAACATACGTTATTCCCTTTGTCATCAGTATGTTACTTGCCCGAGATTCGAACGTCGATATCCACATACCTAGTTTGATCTCATTACCGGCAAGTCTCTTTACGCGTTCCATAATATATCATGTTGTAACTAACTCATTAGTCACTTTGCTTGCAAGGCTTCTTATGATGTGCATTATCGAGAGGGCCTAGAGATACCTCTCCGATACTCGAAGTGACAAATCTTAATCTCGATCTATGCCAACCCAACAAACACCTTCGGAAATACCTGTAGAGCATCTTTATAATCATCCAGTTACGTTGTGACATTTGATAGCACACAAGGTATTCTTCGGTATCCGGGAGTTGCATAATCTCATAGTCGAAGGAATATGTATTTGGCATGAAGAAAACAATAGCAATAAAACTGAACGATAATTATGCTAAGCTAACGGATGGGTCTTGTCCATCACATCATTCTCCTCATGATGTGATCCTGTTATCAAATGACAACTCATGTCCATGGTTAGGTGTAGGACCTTGAAGTATGTCTAGAGGGGGGGTGATTAGACTACTTGACAAATAAAAACTTAACCTTTTCCCAATTTTTAGAGTGTGGCAGATTTTAGCTATTTTTGGACAAGTCAAGCAATCATCACACAATTCAAGCAAGCATGCAAAGAGTGTATAGGCAGCGGAAATTAAAGCATGCAACTTGCAAGAAAGTAAAGGGAAGGGTTTGGAGGATTCAAACGCAATTGGAGACACGGATGTTTTTGGCGTGGTTCCGATAGGTGGTGCTATCGTACATCCACGTTGATGGAGACTTCAACCCACGAAGGGTAACGGCTGCGCGAGTCCATGAAGGGGTCCACCCACGAAGGGTCCACGAAGAAGCAACCTTGTCTATCCCACCATGGCCGTCGCCCACGAAGGACTTGCCTCACTAGCGGTAGATCTTCACGAAGTAGGCGATCTCCTTGCCCTTACAAACTCCTTGGTTCAACTCCACAATCTTGTCGGAGGCTCCCAAGTGACACCTAGCCAATCTAGGAGACACCACTCTCCAAGAAGTAGCAAATGGTGCGTTGATGATGAACTCCTTGCTCTTGTGCTTCAAATGATAGTCTCCCCAACACTCAACTCTCTCTCATAGGATTTGGATCTGGTGGAAAGAGGGTTTGAGTGGAAAGCAACTTGGGGAAGGCTAGAGATCAAGATTCATATGGTAGGAATGGAATATCTTGGCCTCAACACATGAGTAGGTAGTTCTCTCTCAGAAATAGTAAGTTGGAAGTGTAGGTTCGTTCTGATGGCTCTCTTCTCGAATGAAGATGAGGTGGAGGGGTATATATAGCTTCCACACAAAATCTAACCGTTACACACAATTTACCAAACTCGGTGGGACCGAATCGTTAAACTCGGTCGGACCGATTTAGTAAACCTAGTGACCGTTAGTGATTTTCGGTGGGACTGACATGCATCTCGGTGAGGCCGATTCGGTTAGGGTTAGGGCATAACGTAATCTCGGTGAGACCGATTACACAAACTCGGTGAGACCGATTTGGTAATAAGCTTTCCAGAGAGTTGGTTAGGTAAACTCGGTGGGACCAATTTGCTCTTTTCGGTGAGACGAAATGTTACAAAAGGAAACAGAGAGTTTACATTGCAATCTCGGTGGGACCGATCGCTCACTTCGTTAGACCGAAGCGTTATGAAGGAAGCAGAGAGATTGCAACCCCATCTCGGTGAGACCGAGATCCCTATCGATAAGACCGATTTGCTTAGGGTTTGTGGCGGTGGCTATGAATTTTGGAATCGGTGGCGCGGATAGAAAGAATCGGTGTGACCGATTTTGGCTTTAGGTTTAGGTCATTTGTGGATGTGGGAAAGTAGTTGAGGGTTTTGGAGCATATCACTAAGCACATGAAGCAAGAGGCTCATTAAGCAACACCTCATCCCTTCTTGATAGTATTGGCTTTTCCTATAGACTCAATGTGATCTTGGATCACTAAAATGTAAAATGAAGAGTCTTGAGCTTTTGAGCTTGAGCCAATCCTTTGTCCTTAGTATTTTGAGGGATCCACTTTCATCATCCATGCCATGCCATTCATTGAGCTTTCCTGAAACAATAGTCTTGGAATAGCATTAGCTCAATGAGCTATATGTTGTTATGAATTACCAAAACCACCTAGGGATAGTTGCACTTTCATTAGGAAACCTTAACCATCTTTGATCAACAAGTTAGTCAAGTAGAGGCTCACTAGGGACACGGTGTTTGTCTATGTATTCACACATGTATTTGGGTTTCCGATCAATACAATTCTAGCATGAATAATAAACATTTATCATGAATAAGGAATATAAAATAACAACTTTATTATTGCCTCTAGGGCATATTTCCTTCAGTCTCCCACTTGCACTAGAGTCAATAATCTAGATTACATTGTAGTGATTCTAACATCCATGGAGTCTTGGTGTTGATCATGTTTTGCTCGTGGAAGAGGCTTAGTCAACGGGTCTGGCACATTCAGATCCGTATATATTTTGCAAATCTCTATGTCTCCCTCCTTGACTTGATCATGGATGGAGTTGAAGCGTCTCTTGATGTGTTTGGTTCTTTTATGAAATCTGGATTCCTTCTCTAAGGCAATTCCTCTAGTATTGTCACAAAAGATTTTCATTGGACCCGATGCAGTAGGTATTACACCTAGATCATATGTGAACTCCTTCATCCACACTCCTTCATTTGATGTTTCCGAAGCAGCTATGTACTTCGCTTCAGACGTAGATCCCGCCACGACGCTCTGCTTGGAACAGCACCAACTGACAGCTCCATCATTCAATATAAATACGTATCCGTTTTGCGACTTAGAGTCAACCGGATCAGTGTCAAAGCTAGCATCAAGGTAACCATTTCCGACAAGCTCTTTGTCACCTCCATAAACGAGAAATATATCCTTAGTCCTTTTCAGGTATTTCAGGATGTTTTTGACCGCTGTCTAGTGATCCACTCCTGCATTACTTTGGTACCTCCCTGCTAAACTTATAGCAAGGCACACATCAGGTCTGGTACACAACATTGCATACATGATAGAACCTATGGCTGAGGCATGGGGAATGACTTTCATTTTCTCTCTATCTTCTGCAGTGGTCGGGCATTGAGTCTGACTCAACTTCACACCTTGTAACACAGGCAAGAACCCTTTCTTTTACTGATCCATTTTGAACTTCTTCAAAACTTTATCAAGGTATGTGCTTTGTGAAAGTCCAATTAAGCGTCATGATCTATCTCTATAGATATTGATGCTCAATATATAAGCAGCTTAACCAGGTCTTTCATTAAAAAATTCTTATTCAAGTATCCTTTTATGCTATCCAGAAATTCTATATCATTTCCAATCAACAATATGTCATCCACATATAATATTAGAAACGCTACAGAGCTCCCGCTCACTATCAAAGAATATATTCCAACTCTGCGAGGCTTGCACCACTCCATAAATGGATCGCTGGAGCTTGCACACTTTGTTAGCACCTTTAGGATCGACAAAACCTTCTGGTTGCATCATATACAACTCTTCTTTAAGAAATCTATTAAGGAATGCAGTTTTGACATCCATTTGCCAAATTTCATAATCATAAAATGCTGCAATTGCTAACATGATTCGGACACACTTAAGCATCGCTACGGGTGAGAAAGTCTCATCGTAATCAATGATAACCCACAAGTATAGGGGATCGCAACAGTTTTCGAGGGTAGAGTATTCAACCCAAATTTATTGATTCGACACAAGGGGAGCCAAAGAATATTCTCAAGTATTAGCAGTTGAGTTTTAAATTCAACCACACCTGGATAATTTAGTATCTGCAGCAAAGTGTTTAGCAGCAAAGTAATATGATAGTGGTGGTAACGGTAACAAAAGAGTAGTGCAAGCAATAGTAAATATTTTTGGTATTTTGTAGTGATTGTAACAATAGCGAGGGAAAAGTAAATAAGCGGAAACCAGTATATGGAAAGCTCGTAGGCACCGGATCAGTGATGGATAATTATGCCGGATGCAGTTCATCATGTAACAGTCATAACCTAGCGTGACGCAGAACTAGCTCCAATTCATCAATGTAATGTAGGCATGTATTCCGAATATAGTCATATGTGCTTATGGAAAAGAACTTGCATGACTTCTTTTGTCCTACCCTCCCGTGGCAGCGGGGTCCTAATGGAAACTAAGGGATATTAAGGCCTCCTTTTAATAGAGAACCGGAACAAAGCATTAGCACATAGTGAATACATGAACTCCTCAAACTATGGTCATCACCGGGAGTGGTCCTGATTATTGTCACTTCGGGGTTGCCGGATCATAACATATAGTAGGTGACTATAGACTTGCAAGATAGGATCAAGAACTCACATATATTCATGAAAACATAATAGGTTCAGATCTGAAATCATGGCACCCGGGCCCTAGTGACAAGCATTAAGCATAGCAAAGTCATAGCAACATCAATCTCAGAACATAGTGGATACTAGGGATCAAACCCTAACAAAACTAACTCGATTACATGATAAATCTCATCCAACCCATCACCGTCCAGCAAGCCTACGATGAAATTACTCACGCACGGCGGTGAGCATCATGAAATTGGTGATGGAGGATGGTTGATGATGACGACGGCGACGAATCCCCCTCTCCGGAGCCCCGAATGGACTCCAGATCAGCCCTCCCGAGAGGTTTTAGGGCTTGGCGGTGGCTCCATATCATAAAATGCGATGATTTCTTCTCCTCTATTTTTTTCTCCACGAAAGCCAATATATAGAGTTGGAGTTGGCGTCGGAAGGTCTCCAGGGGGCCCACGAGGTAGGGGGCACGCCCTGGGGGGGGGCGCCCCCCACCCTCGTGGACAGGGTGTGGGCCCCCTGGACTTCATCTTTGGCGAGGATTTTTTATTATTTATTGTAAGATATTCCGTGGAGTTTCAGGTCATTCCGAGAACTTTTGTTTTTTGCACATAAAACAACATCATGGCACTTCTGTTGAAAACAACGTCAGTTCGGGTTAGTTCCATTCAAATCACACAAATTAGAGTCCAAAACAAGGGCAAAAGTGTTTGGAAAAGTATATACTACGGAGACGTATCAAATCCCCCAAGCTTAAACCCTTGCTTGTCCTTAAGCAATTCAGTTGACAAACTGAAAGAGAAAGAGAAAAACTTTTACAAACTCTGTTTGCTCTTGTTGTTGTAAATATGTCAAGCCAGCATTCAAGTTTTCAGCAAAGATCATAACTAACCACATTTGCAATAATTTTCAGGTCTCATAATTACTCATATCAATAGCATAATCAACTAGCGAGCCATAATAATAAATCTCGGATGACAACACTTTCTCGAAACAATCATAATATGATATAACAAGATGGTATCTCGCTAGCCCTTTCTGAGACCGCAAAACATAGATGCAGAGCACCTTTAAAGATCAAGGACTGACTAGACATTGTAATTCATGGTAAAAGAGATCCAATCGTAGTCATACCCAATATAGGTTAACAGTAATGAATGCAAATGACAGCTGTGCTCTCCAGCTAGTGCTTTTAATAAGAGGGTGATGACTCAACATAAAAGTAAATAGACAGGCCCCTCGCAGAGGGAAGCAGGGATTTGTAGAGGTGCCAGAGCTCGGTTTTGAAATAGAGATAAATAATATTTTGAGCGGTATACTTTCATTGTCAACATAACAACTAAGAGATGGTGATATATTCCATGTCACACACATTATAGGCGGTTCCCAAACAGAATGGTAAAGTTTATACTCCCCCTCCACCAACAAGCATCTATCCACGGCTTGCTCTAAACAACGAGTGCCTCCAACATACATCAGGTCCCAGGGGGAGTTTTGTTTGCAATTAATTTTGATTTAGTTTGCATAAAGAATGGGACTGGGCATCCCGGTGACCAGCCATTTTCTCGTGAGTGAGGAGCGAAGTCCACTCCTCTTGAGAATAACCCGCCTAACATGGAAGATAAGGGCAGCCTTGGTTGATACATGAGCTATTCGAGCATACAAAACAGAATGTTTATTTGAAGGTTTAGAGTTTGGCACATACAAATTTACTTGGAACGGCAGGTAGATACCGCATATAGGAAGGTATGGTGGACTCATCTGGAATAACTTTGGGGTTTAAGGGATTGGATGCACAAGCAGTATTCCCGCTTAGTACAAGGCTAGCAAAAGACTGGGAAGCGACCAACTAGAGAGCGACAACAGCCATGTACATGCATTAAAATTAATAAACATTGGATGCAAGCATGAGTAGGATATAATCCACCATGAACATAAATATCGTGAAGGCTATGTTGATTTGTTTCAACTACATGTGTGAACATGTGCCAAGTCAAGTCACTTAAATCATTCAAAGGAGGATACCACCCCATCATACCACATCATAACCATTTCGATAGCATGTTGGCACGCAAGGTAAATCATTATAACTCATAGCTAATCAAGCATGGCACGAGCAACTATGATCTCTAATTGTCATTGTAAACATGTTTATTCATAACAAGCTGAATCAAGAACGATGAACTCATCATATTTACAAAAACAAAAGAGGTCGAGTTCATACCAGCTTTTCTCATCTCAGTCAGTCCATCATATATCATCATAATTGCCTTTCACTTGCACGACCGAACAATGTGAATAATAAGAGTGCACGTGCATTGGACTAAGCTGGAATCTGCGAGCATTCTATAAACAGGAGAAGACAAGGCAATATGGGCTCTGGGTTAAATCAACAATAATGCATATAAGAGCCACTTCAACAATTTAATCATGGTCTTCTCCTATCGACCCCCAAAGAAAAGAAAAGAAAAGAAAACTATTTACATGGGAAAGCTCCCAACAAGCAAAAGAAGAAAAGGAAATGTTTTTGGGTTTTATTTTAATTATAACTACTACATCAGAAAAATAAACTACTACTATTTTTGTTTTTGGTTTTTCTTAAGGTTTAATAAACACACAAGAAGAAAGCAGGAAAGTGAATGCTCCCTATGGTAGCTTGCGTTGTATCTCTAGATTGCCCTATAGTTATGCTAGCAATAAAGTTTCTAAATTCAGATTTAGGGGGATCCCTAACACTACCCCATTGTGGAAGTTTGCAAGCAAAAGTGAAATCCTCTAAGTCCATGGTGTAGGATTTGTCATATAAATCAAACATGACTGAAGGAGAATTACACGAAGATGAATACTCAAACCTCCTCACAAATGAGCTTGTGAGATCATGATACTGGGGGCATTTGTCCGCCTCAAAGTCCTCAAGACCGGCATTACGCAAATATGCTTTAAATTCTTCTTTAATTCCTGCACGATCCATAAAATTTTCCTACGGCCATTCGCAAGGCCTCACTAGAGCGTCTCTTGGTGGTTCCTCGTCAACATCACGCATAGCAAGCCTGGGTCCTTGCTTCTTAGACGAACCACCTTGGAACATCTTCCTAAGCATATTGTTTTTCTCTGAAAAAATTCTGAAATTTTTAGTAACTTCAAACAAAAGTGAACCAACTTCAATAAAACTGATAGCAACTACTCCTACAAGTGCCTAGAACCTATTTCAAGCATTAGAACTACTTGGAACCATATAAATTTGACATGCAAGCTCAAGAACATGGTCACCTATGCAGCACAAAATTGCAATGAATAAAGCACTAGAACAAAAACTAATTGGACCAATGGAGGAGTCACATACCAAGGAACAATCTCCCCAAGCAGTTTTGCGAGAGGCGCTTTGAGCAAGGAGATCGAAAATCACAGCAAGGGCTGGAACTCATGCTTGAGTTGGTTTTTCGTGTCTGGGGGAGGAAGAAGAAGGAGATGGGTGCAGGAATAAGTGGAGGAGGGCCACCGTGGGCCCACGAGGCAGGGGGCGCGCCCAGAGGGTAGGGCGCGCCCTCCACCCTCGTGTCCAGGTGGCAGCTCCCCCGGCGGTGATTTTTGCACCATAAATCCTCAAATATTCCCGAAAAAATCATATTAAATTGGCATGTCGTTCTGAGGACTTTTATTTTCGGGATATTTTTATATTGCATAGATAAATCAAGAAACAGAAAGAAAAATATTATTTTTACTTTATTTTAACTAAATAATAGAAAGTATAGAGAGGGTACAGAAGGTTGTGCTTCTAGTTTCATCCATCTCATGCTCATCAAAAGGAATCCACTAACAAGGTTGATCAAGTCTTGGTAACAAACTCATTCCGATTAACATGGAATAGAAGAAATTTCGAATAACACTAGGTTACCTCAACGGGAATATGCACATCCCCAATAATAAGAATATCATATTTCTTCTTGACAGTAGGAAGAGGAAATTCAAAACCTCCAAATATAATCGATGGGATTTTTCCAATAGAGTTGATACTATGAACTTGAGGTTGTTTCCTCGGAAAGTGTACCGTATGCTCATTACCATTAACATGAAAAGTGACATTGCCTTTGTTGCAATCAATAACAGCCCCTGCAGTATTAAGAAAAGGTCTTCCAAGAATAATAGACATACTATCATCCTCGGGAATATAAAGAATAACAAAGTCCGTTAAAATAGTAACGTTCGCAACCACAACAGGCACATCCTCACAAATACCGACAGGTATAACAGTTGATTTATCAACCATTTGCAAAGATATTTCAGTAGGTGTCAACTTATTCAAGTCAAGTCTACGATATAAAGAGAGAGAGGCATAACACTAACACCGGCTCCAAGATCACATAAAGAAGTTTTAACATAATTTCTTTTAATGGAGCATGGTATAGTAGGTACTCCCGGATCTCCAAGTTTCTTTGGTATTCCACCCTTAAAAGTATAGTTAGCAAGCATGGTGGAAATTTCATCTTCCGGTATCTTTCTTTTATTTGTAACAATATCTTTCATGTATTTAGCATAAGGATTCATTTTGAGCATATCACCAATCGCATACATAAAAGATAGGTCTAATCATTTCAGCAAAGCGCTCAAAATCCTCATCATCCTTTTTCTTGGATGGTTTGGGAGGAAAAGGCATAGGTTTCTGAACCCAAGGTTCTCTTCCTTTACCATGTTTCCTAGCAACAAAGTCTCTCTTATCATAACGTTGATTCTTTGATTGTGGGTTATCAAGATCAACAGCAGGTTCAATTTCTACATCATTATCATTACTAGGTTGAGCATCATCATGAACATCATCATTATTATTTTCACTAGGTTCATGTTCATTACCAGATTGTGTTTCAGCATCAGAAATAGATATATCATTTGGATTATCAGGCGGTTCAGCAATGGGTTCACTAGAAGTTTGCACAGTTCTATCATTTTTATTTTTCTTCTTTTTAGAAGAACTAGGTGCATCAATATTATTTCTCTGAGAATCTTTCTCAATTCTCTTAGGGCGGCCTTCAGGATACAAAGGTTCCTGAGTCATTCTACCAGTTCTAGTAGCCACTCTAACAACATAATCATTTTTCTTACTATTCATTTTATCGAGCAATTCCTTTTGAGCTTTAAGTACTTGTTCCATTTGCGTGGTAACCATAGAAGCATGTTCGCTAACAAGTTTAAGTTCACCTCTAATATTAGCCATATAATCACCCAAGCGTTTAATCATATAAGCATTTTGTTTTGATTGTCTACCAAAATAAGCATTGAAGTCTTCTTGCTTAAACATAAAGTTATCAAACTCATCCAAGCACTGACTAGCAATTTTAGTAGGAGGAACTTCAGCTTTATCATATCTATAGAGAGAATTTACCTTTACTACCTGTGTTGGGTTATCGGGATCAGGAGGTTCTTCAATAAATAAAGGATTGAGATCATATGTTTCTTCAACAAAGATGTAAATTAAGACCATGTATTTCTTCAATAGGAGGTAAATTCTTAACATCTTCACTTTAATACCTTTTTCTTTCATATATTTCTTTGCCTCTTGCATATCTTCGGGACTGAGAAATAGAACACCTCTCTTCTTCGGAGTTGGTTTAGGAATAGGCTCAGTAATTGGAGCAGGAACTGGCTCAGGAGGTGCCCAATTATTTTCATTTGTCAACATATTATTCAATAGAATTTCAGCTTCATCGGGTGTTCTTTCCTTGAAAAGAGAACCAGCACAACTATCCAGGTAATCTCTGGAAGCATCGGTTAGTCAATTATAAAAGATATCAAGTATTTCATTTTTCTTAAGAGGATGACAGGCAAAGCATTAAGTAACTTGAGAAGCCTCCCCCAAGCTTGTGGGAGACTCTCTTCTTTAATTTGCACAAAGTTGTATATTTCCTTTAGAGCAGCTTGTTTCTTATGAGCAGGGAAATATTTAGCGAGAAGTAATAAATCATATCCAGGGACTACGACACAACCAGGATCAAGAGAATTAAACCATATCTTAGCATCACCCTTTAATGAGAACGGGAATATTTTAAGTATATAAAAGTAGCGCGATCTCTCATCATTAGTGAACAGGGTGGCTATATCATTTAATTTAGTAAGATGTGCCACAACAGTTTCAGATTCATAACCATGGAAAGGATCAGATTCAACCAAAGTAATTATATCAGGATCAACAGAGAATTCATAATCCTTATCGGTAACACAGATAGGTGACGTTGCAAAAGCAGGGTTAGGTTTTATTTTATCTTTAAGAGATTCTTTGTTCCATTTAGCTAATAACCTCTTGAGCTCATATCTATCTTTGCAAGCTAAAATAGTGGCAGAAGATTCCATATCAAAAACATAACCCTCAGGAATAACAGGCATATCTTCATCATCACTTTCATCATTATAATCAGATTCAATAATTTCTTTCTCTCTAGCCCTAGCAATTTGTTCATCAAGAAAATCACTAAGAGGTAATGTAATATCAGGCATAGAAGTAGTTTCATCATAAGTATCATGCATAGCAGAAGTGGCATCATCAATAACATGCGACATATCAGAACGAATAGCAGAAGCAGGTTTAGGTGTCGCAAGCTTACTCATAACGTAAGGTGAATCAAGTGCGAGCTAGATGGCAGTTCCTTACCTCCCTCGTAGTTGAGGGATAAATTTTTGTTTTCTCGTCTTTCAAGTTGTTCATAGTGTCCAGCAGATATAAATCCCAAGTGACTCAAAGAATAGAGCTATGCTCCCCGGCAACAGCGCCAGAAAAAGGTTCTTGATAACCCACAATTATAGGGGATCGCAACAGTTTTCGAGGGTAGAGTATTCAACCCAAATTTATTGATTCGACACAAGGGGAGCCAAAGAATATTCTTAAGTATTAGCAGTTGAGTTGTCAATTCAACCACACCTGGATAACTTAGTATCTGCAGCAAAGTGTTTAGTAGCAAAGTAATATGATAGTGGTGGTAACGGTAACAAAAGAGTAGTGCAAGCAATAGTAAATTTGGTATTTTGTAGTGATTTAACAATAGCAACGGAAAAGTAAATAAGCGGAAACCAGTATATGGAAAGCTTGTAGGCACCGGATCAGTGATGGATAATTATGCCGGATGCGGTTCATCATGTAACAGTCATAACCTAGGGTGACACAGAACTAGCTCCAATTCATCAATGTAATGTCGGCATGTATTCCGAATATAGTCATACGTGCTTATGGAAAAGAACTTGCATGACATCTTTTGTCCTACCCTCCCATGGCAGCGGGGTCCTAATGGAAACTAAGTGATATTAAGGCCTCCTTTTAATAGAGAACCGGAACAAAGCATTAGCACATAGTGAATACATGAACTCCTCAAACTATGGTCATCACCGGGAGTGGTCCCGATTATTGTCACTTCGGGTTGCCGGATCATAACACATAGTAGGTGACTATAGACTTGCAAGATAGGATCAAGAACTCACATATATTCATGAAAACATAATAGGTTCAGATCTCAAATCATGGCGCTCGGGCCCTAGTGACAAGCATTAAGCATAGCAAAGTCATAGCAATATCAATCTCAGAACATAGTGGATACTAGGGATCAAACCCTAACAAAACTAACTCGATTACATGATAAATCTCATCCAACCCATCACCGTCCAGCAAGCCTACGATGGAATTACTCACGCACGGCGGTGAGCATCATGAAATTGGTGATGGAGGATGGTTGATGATGACGACGGCGACGAATCCCCCTCTCCGGAGCCCCGAACGGACTCTAGATCAGCCCTCCCGAGAGATTTTAGGGCTTGGCGGCGGCTCCGTATCGTAAAACACGATGATTTCTTATCCTCAATTTTTTTCTTCCCGAAAGCCAATATATAGAGTTGGAGTTGGCGTCGTAAGGTCTCCGGGGGGCCCATGAGGTAGGGGGGCGCGCCCTAGGGGGGGTGCCCCCCACCCTTGTGGACAGGGTGTGGGCCCCCCTGGACTTCATCTTTGGTGAGGATTTTTTATTATTTATTGTAAGATATTCCGTGGAGTTTCAGGTCATTCCGAGAACTTTTGTTTTCTGCACATTAAACAACATCATGGCAATTCTTCTGAAAACAACGTCAGTCCGAGTTAGTTCCATTCAAATCACACAAATTAGAGTCCAAAACAAGGGCAAAAGTGTTTGGAAAAGTAGATACGACGGAGACGTATCAGTCAACTCCTTGAACTTGTCAAAAACCTTTTGCGACAAGTCGAGCTTTGTAGACAATAATATTACCATCAGCGTCAGTCTTCGTCTTGAAGATCCATTTATTCTCTATGGCTTGCCGATCATTGGGCAAGTCAACCAAAGTCCACACTTTGTTCTCATACATGGATCCTATCTCGGATTTCATGGCCTCAAGCCATTTATCGAAATCTGGGCTCATCATAGCTTCTTCATAGTTTGTAGGTTCGTCATGATTTAGTAATATGACTTCTAGAACAGGATTACCATACTACTCTGGTGCGGAACATGCTCTGGTTGACCTACGAGTTTCGGTAGTAACTTGATCTGAAGTTTCATGATCATCATCATTAGCTTCTTCTCTAGTTGGTGTAGGCATCACGGGAACAGTTTCTATGATGAGCTACTTTCCAATTCGAGAGAAGGTACAATTACCTCATCAAGTTCTACTTTCCTCCCACTCACTTCTTACGAGAGAAACTCCTTCTCTAGAATGTTTGCATTCTTAGCAACAAAGATCTTGCCTTCGGATCTGTAGTAGAAGGTGTACCCAATTGTTTCCTTAGGGTATCCTATGAAGACGCACTTCTCCGATTTCGGTTCGAGCTTATCAGGCTGAAGCCTTTTGACATAAGTGTCGCAAACCCAAACTTTAAGAAACGACAACTTAGGTTTCTTGCCAAACCACAGTTCATATGGTGTCGTCTCAACGGATTTAGATGGTGCCCTATTTAACGTGAAGGCAGCTGTCTCTAATGCATAACTGAAGGAAATATGCCCTAGAGGCAATAATAAAGTTGTTATTTATATTTCCTTATATCATGATAAATCTTTATTATTCATGCTAGAATTGTATTAACTGGAAACTTGATACATGTGTGAATACATAGAAAAAACAAAGTGTCCCTAGTATGCCTCTACTTGACTAGCTTGTTAATCAAAGATGGGTAAGTTTCCTGACCATAGACATGTGTTGTCATTTTGATGAACGAGATCACATCATTAGGAGAATGATGTGATGGACAAGACCCATCCATTAGCTTAGCATAATGATCGTTAAGTTTTATTACTATTGCTTTCTTCATGACTTATACATATTACTTTGACTATGAGATTATGCAACTCCTGAATATCGGAGGAACACCTTGTGTGCTATCAAACATCACAACGTAACTAGGTGATTATAAAGATGCTCTACAAGTGTTTCCGAAGGTTTTTGTTGGGTTGTCATCGATCGAGATTAGGATTTGTCACTCCGAGTATCGGAGAGGTATCTCCAAACCCTCTCGGTAATGCACATCACGATAAGCCTTGCAATCAATGTTACTAATGAGTTAGTTACGGGATGATGCATTATGGAATGAGTAAAGAGACTTGCCGGTAACGAGATTGAACTAGGTATGAGGATACCGACGATCAAATCTCGGTCAAGTAACATACCGATGACAAAGGGAATGACGTATGTTGTCATTGTGGTTTGACCGATAAAGATCTTCATAGAATATGTCGGAACCAATATGAGCATCCAGGTTCCACTGTTGGTTATTCACCAGAGATGTGTCTCAGTCATGTCTATATAGTTCTCGAACCCGTAGGGTCCGCACGCTTAACGTTCGATGATGATTTGTATTATGAGTTATGTGTTTTGGTGACATAAGATTATTCGGAGTCCCGTATGAGATCACAGGCATGACGAGGAGTCTCGAAATAGCCGAGAGGTAAAGATTCATATATTGGACGATAGTATTCGGACACCGAAACGGTTTCGGATCGTTTCGGGCATTTTTCGGAGTACCGGGAGATTACCGGAACCCCCCGGGGAAAGTAATGGGCCTCATGGGCCATAGGGGAGAGAGGAGGAAGCCCACAAGGGGTGGGCGCGCCCCCCCATGGGAGTCCGAATTGGACAAGGGGAGGGGGCGGCACCCCCCTTTCCTTCTCCTCCTCCCTCTCCCTTCCCTCTTTCCCCCTCCATGAGAAGGAAAGGGGAAACCTACTAGGGCTAGGAGTCCTAGTGGGTTTCCCCCCACTTGGGCGCGCCCCTAGGCCGTCGGCCTCCTCCCCTCCTCATTTATATATGGGGGCAGGGGCACCCCATAGCACATCAATTGTTCTCTTAGCCGTGTGCGGTGCCTCCCTCCACAGTTTACTCCTCCGGTCATAGCGTCGTAGTGCTTAGGCGAAGCCCTGCGCGGATCACATCACCATCACCATCACCACGCCGTCGTGCTGACAAAAGTCTCCCTCGACCCTCTGCTGGATCAAGAGTTCGAGGGATGTCATCGAGCTAAATGTGTGCTGAACTCGGAGGTGTCGTACGTTCGATACTTGATCGACTGGATCGTGAAGACGTTCGACTACATCAACCGCGTTAAACTAACACTTCCGCTTTCGGTCTACGAGGGTACGTGGACACACTCTCCCCCTCTCATTGCTATGCAGCTCCTAGATAGATCTTGCATGATCGTAGGATTTTTTTTGAAATTGCATGCTACGTTCCCCAACAGTGGTATCCGTGCCAGGTATATGCGTAGATGATATAAACGAGTAGAACAAAAAGAGTTGTGGGCGATAATAGTCATACTGCTTACCACCAGTGTCTTATTTTGATTCAGCGTTATTGTTGGATGAAGCGGCCCGGACCAACCTTACATGACCACGTTCATGAGACCGGTTCCAACGACAAACATGCAACTTGTTTTGCATAAAGGTGGTTGGCGGGTGTCTGTTTCTCCAACTTTAGTTGAATCGAATTTGACTACGGCCGCTCCTTATCGAAGGTTAAAACAGCACACTTGACGAAAAGTGGTTGTGGTTTTGATGCGTGGGTAAGAACGGTTCTTGCTAGAAGCCCGTAGCAGCCACGTAAAACTTGCAACAACAAAGTAGAGGACGTATAACTTGTTTTTGCAGGGCATGTTGTGATGTGATATGGTCAAGACATGACGTGATATACGTTGCTGTATGAGATGATCATGTTTTGTAGAAGTTATCGGCAACTGGCAGGAGCCTTATGATTGTCGCTTTATTGTATGAAATGCAATCGCCATGTAATTGCTTTACTTTATTACTATGCAGTAGCAATAGTTGTAGAAGCAATAGTTGGCGAGACGACAAAGACGCTACGATGGAGATCAAGGTGTCACGTCGCTGACGACGGAGATCATGACGGTGCTTTGGATGTGGAGATCAAACGCACAAGATGATGGCCATATTATGTCACATATTTTGATTGCATGTGATGTTTATCTTTTATGCATCTTATTTTGCTTAGTACGGCAGTAGCATTATAAGATGATCCCTTACTAAATTTCAAGGTATAAGTGTTCTCCCTGAGTATGCAACATTGCTACAGTTCGTCGTGCCGAAACACCACATGATGATCGGGTGTGATAAGCTCTACGTTCACATACAACGGGTGTAAGACAGTTTTGCACATATGCAGAATACTCGGGTTAAACTTGACGAGCCTAGCATGTACAGACATGGCCTCGGAACACTGAGACCGAAAGGTCGAACGTGAATCATATAGTAGATATGATCAACATAGAGATGTTCACCATTGAAAATTACTCCATCTCACATGACGATCAGACATGGTTTAGTTGATATGGATCACGTGATCATTTATATGACTCGAGGGATGTCTATCTAAGTGGGAGTTCTATAGTAATATCTTTAATTGAACTTAAATTTATCATGAACTTAGGACCTGTTCGGACCCCCTCCGCTCCACAACTGCAGCTCCCGGAGTGGAGGGACGGTAGCACAATTCGACGGAGTGGATTAAACCGAGCTCCACTTTTCCTCCAGAGCGCGGAGCGGAGTTTGAGATCGGAGAGATTCCAAACAGGCTCTTAGTCCTGATAGTTTTTGCATATCTATGTTGTTGTAGATCAATGGCCCGTGCTATCTTTCCCTTGAATTTTAATGCGTTCCTAGAGAAAGCTTAGTTGAAAGATGATGGTAGCAACTACACAGACTGGGTCCGTAACTTGAGGATTATCCTCATTGCTGCACAGAAGAATTACGTCCTTGAAGCACCGCTAGGTGCAAGGCCTGCTGCAGGAGCAACTCCGGATGTTATGAACGTCTGGCAAGCTAAATCTGATGACTACTCGATAGTTCAGTGTCCCATGCTTTACGGCTTAGAATCGGGACTTAAAAGACGTTTTGAACGTCATGGAGCATATGAGATGTTCCAAGAGTTGAAGTTAATATTTGAAGAAAATGCCCGAGTTGAGAGATATGAAGTCTCCAACAAGTTCTATAGCTGCAAGATGGAGGAGAAAAGTTCTGTCAGTGAACATATACTCAAAATGTCTGGGTACCATAGCCACTTGACTCAGCTGGGAGTTAATCTTCCGGATGATAGTGTCATTGATAGATTTCTTTAGTCACTGCCACCAAGCTATAAAGGCTTCGTGATGAACTGTAATATGCAAGGGATGGAAAAGACAATTACCGAGCTCTTCGCAATGCCTAAGGTTGCGGAGGTAGAAATCAAGAAGAAGCATCAAGTGTTGATGGTTAACAAGACCACTAGTTTCAAGAAAAAGGGAAAAGGTAAGAAGGGGAACTTCAAGAAGAATAACAAGCAAGTTGGTGCTCCCGGGAAGAAGCCCAAGTCTGGACCTAAGCCTAAAACTGAGTGCTTCTACTGCAAAGGGACTAGTCACTGGATGCGGAACTGTCCCAAGTATTTGGCGGATAAGAATGATGGCAAAGTAAAAGGTATATTTGATATACATGTTATTCATGTGTACCTTACTAATGCTCGTAGTAGCTGATGTCTACTACGCAACCTTCTTCTTGTAGACGTTGTTGGGCCTCCAAGTGCAGAGGTTTGTAGGACAGTAGCAAATTTCCCTCAAGTGGATGACCTAAGGTTTATCAATCCGTGGGAGGCGTAGGTTGAAGATGGCCTCTCTCAAAAAACCTTGCAACCAAATAACAAAGAGTCTGTTGTGTCCCCAACACACCGAATGCAATGGTAAATTGTATATGTGCACTAGTTCGGCGAAGAGATGGTGATACAAGTGCAATATGGATGATAGATATAGGTTTTTGTAATCTGAAAATATAAAAACAGCAAGATAGCAAGCGATAAAAGTGAGCGTAAACGGTATTGCAATGCTAGGAAACAAGGCCCAGGGTTTCACTAGTGCAAGTTCTCTCAACAATAATAACATAATTGGATCATATAACTATCCCTCAACATGCAACAAAGAGTCACTCCAAAGTCACTAATAGCGGAGAACAAACGAAGAGATTATTGTAGGGTACGAAACCACCTCAAAGTTATTCTTTCGGATTCAATCTATCATAGAGTTCATACTAGAATAACACCTTAAGACACAAATCAACCAAAACCTAATGTCACCTAGATACTCCAATGTCACCTCAAGTATCCGTGGGTATGATTATACGATATGCATCACACAATCTCAGATTCATCTATTCAATCCAACACAAAGTACTTCAAAGAGTGGCCCAAAGTTTCTACCGGAGAGTCAAGACGAAAACGTGTGCCAACCCCTATGCATAGGTTCATGGCGGAACCATAAGTTGATCACCAAAACATACATCAAGTGGATCACGTGATATCCCATTGTCACCACAGATAAGCACGGCAAGACATACAACAAGTGTTCTCAAATCCTTAAAGACTCAATCCGATAAGATAACTTCAAAGGGGAAACTCAATCCATTACAAGAGAGTAGAGAGGGAGAAACATCATAAGATCCAACTATAATAGCAAAGCTCGCGATACATCAAGATCGTACGACCTCAAGAACACGAGAGAGAGAAAGAGAGAGATCAAACACATAGCTACTGGTACATACCCTCAACCCCGAGGGAGAACTACTCCCTCCTCGTCATGGAGAGCGCCGGGATGATGAAGATGGCCACCGGTGAGGGTTCCCCCCTCTGGCAGGGTGCCAGAATAGGGTCCCGATTGGTTTTTGGTGGCTACAGAGGTTTCGGTGGCGGAACTCCCGATCTACTCGGTTCCCCGATGTTTTTAGGGTATATGGACATATATAGGCGAAAGAAGTCGGTAAGGGGAGCCACGAGGGGCCCACGAAGGTGGAGGGCGCGCCCAGGGGGGCGGGCGCACCCCCCTGCCTCGTGCCTTCCTTGTTGCTTCCTTTACGTACACTCCAAGTCTTCTGGATTGCTTCTGTTCCAAAAATAACTCTCCCGAAGGTTTCATTCCGTTTGGAATCCGTTTGATATTCCTTTTCTGTGAAACACTGAGACAAGGAGAAAAACAGAAACTGGCACTGGGCTCTGGGTTAATAGGTTAGTCCCAAAAATAATATAAAAGTGTTCAATAAAGCCCATAAACATCCAAAACAGATAATATAATAGTATGGAACAAAAAAAATTATAGATACGTTGGAGACATATCAGTAGCGCCTGGGTATTTGATACTGGTTCTGTTGCTCATATTTGCAACTCGAAACAGGGGCTACGGAATTAAAGAAAGGTTGGCTAAGGACGAGATGACGATGCGCGTCGGAAATGGTTCCAAGGTCGATGTGATCGCCGTCGGCACGCTACCTCTACATCTACCTTCGGGATTAGTTTTAGACCTGAATAATTTTTATTTGGTACCAGCGTTGAGCATGAACATTATATCTCGATCTTGTTTGATGCGAGATGGTTATTCATTTAAATCAGAGAATAATGGTTGTTCTATTTATATGAGTAATATCTTTCATGGTCATGCACCCTTGATGAGTGGTCTATTTTTGTTAAATCTCGATCGTAGTGATACACATATTCATAATATTGAAGCCAAAAGATGCAAAGTTAATAATGATAGTGAAACTAATTTGTGGCACTGTCGTTTAGGTCATATTGGTGTAAAGCGCATGAAGAAACTCCATGCTGATGGGCTTTTGGAATCACTTGATGCTTGCGAACCATGCCTCATGGGCAAGATGACAAAGACTCTGTTCTCCGGAACAATGGAGCGAGCCACTGACTTATTGGAAATAATACATACTGATGTATGCAGTCCAATGAGTGTTGAGGCTCGCGGCGGTTATCGTTATTTTCTGACCTTCACAGATGATTTGAGCAGATATAGGTATATCTACTTAATGAAAGACAAGTCTGAAATGTTTGAAAAGTTCAATGAATTTCAGAGTGAAGTGGAAAATCATCGTAACAAGAAAATAAAGTTTCTACGATCTGATCGCGGAGGCGAATATTTGAGTTATGAGTTTGGTCTTCATTTGAAACAATGTGGAATAGTTTCGCAACTCATGCCACCTGGAACACCACAGCGTAATGGTGTGTCCGAACGTCATAACCGTACTTTATTAGATATGGTGCGGTCTATGATGTCTCTTACCGATTTACCACTATTGTTTTGGGGTTATGCTTTAGAGATGGCTGCATTCACGTTAAATAGGGCACCATCTAAATCCGTTGAGACGACACTATATGAACTGTGGTTTGGCAAGAAACCTAAGCTGTCATTTCTTAAAGTTTGGGGTTGCGATGCTTATGTGAAAAACCTTCAGCCTAATAAGCTCAAACCCAAATCATAGAAGTACCTCTTCATAGGATACCCAAAAGAAACTGTTGGGTACACCTTCTATCACAGATCCGAAGGCAAGATATTTGTTGCTAAGAATGGATCCTCTAGAGAAGTAGTTTCTCTCGAAAGAAGTGAGTGGGAGGAAAGTAGAACTTGATGAGGTAGTTGTACCTTCTCTCGAATTGGAAAGTGGTTCATCACAGAAATCGGTTCCAGTGACGCCTACACCAATTAGTGAGGAAGCTAATGATGATGATCATGAAACTTCAGATCAAGTTACTACCGGACCTCGTAGGTCAACCAGAGTACGTTCCGCGCCAGAGTGGTACGGTAATCCTCTTCTGGAAGTCATGTTACTAGACCATGACGAACCTACGAACTATGAGGAAACGATGATGAGCCCAGATTCCATGAAATGGCTTGATGCCATGAAATCTAAGATGGGATCCATGTATGAGAACAAAGTATGGACTTTGGTTGACTTGCCCGATGATCGGCAAGCCATAGAAAATAAATGGATCTTCAAGAAGAAGACTGACGCTGACGGTAATGTTACTTTCTACAAAGCCCGACTTGTTGCGAAAGGTTTTCGACAATTTCAAGGAGTTGACTAAGATGAGACTTTCTCACCTGTAGCGATGCTTAAGTCTGTCCGAATCATGTTAGCAATTGCTGCATTTTATCATTATGAAATTTGGCAAATGGATGTCAAAACTGCATTCCTTAATAGATTTGTTAAAGAAGAGTTGTATATGATGCAACCAGAAGGTTTTTTCGATCCTAAAGGTACTACCAAAGTGTGCAAGCTCCAGCGATCCGTTTATGGACTGGTGCAAGCCTCTCGGAGTTGGAATATATTCTTTGATAGTGTGATCAAAGCTTATGGTTTTATACCGACTTTTACTTTTGGAGAAGCCTGTATTTACAAGAAAGTGAGCGGGAGCTCTGTAGGATTTCTAATATTATATGTGGATGACATATTGTTGATTGGAAATGATATAGAATTTCTGGATAGCATAAAAGGCTACTTGAATAAGAATTTTTTAATGAAAGACCTCGGTTAAGGTGCTTATATTTGGGCATCAAGATCTATAGAGATAGATCAAGACGCTTAATTGGACTTTTACAAAGCACATACCTTGATAAAGTTTTGAAGAAGTTCAAAATGGATCAGTAAAAGAAAGGGTTCTTGCCTGTGTTACAAGGTGTGAAGTTGAGTCAGACTCAATGCCTGACCACTGCAGAAGATAGAGAGAAAATTAAAGTCATTCCCTATGCCTCAGCCATAGGTTCTATCATGTATGCAATGTTGTGTACCAGACCTGATGTGTGCCTTGCTATAAGTTTAGCAGGGAGGTACCAAAGTAATGCAGGAGTGGATCACTAGACAGCGGCCAAAAACATCCTGAAATACCTGAAAAGGACTAAGGATATGTTTCTCGTTTATGGAGGTGACAAAGAGCTTGTCGTAAATGGTTACGTTGATGCTAGCTTTGACACTGATCCGGATGACTCTAAGTCGCAAACCGGATACGTATTTATATTGAATGATGGATGAGGGAGTCCTGGATTAGGGGGTGTCTGGATAGCCGGACTACCATCATCAGCCGAACTATCATTTGCCGGACTATCATCATCGACCGGACTCCAAGACTATGAAGATACAAGATTGAAGACTTCACCCCGTGTCCGGATGGGACTTTCCTTGGCGTGGAAGGCAAGCTTGGCGATACGGATATGTAGATCTCCTACCATTGTAACCGACTCTATGTAACCCTAGCCCTCTCCGGTGTCTATATAAACCGGATGGCTTTAGTCCATAGGACAACAATCACAACAACCCTTACAATCATACCATAGGCTAGCTTCTAGGGTTTAGCCTCCTTGATCTCGTGGTAGATCCACTCTTGTAAACATCCACAATATCAATATCAATCAAGCGGGGCGCAGGGTTTTACCTCCATCAAGAGGGCCCAACACAGGTAAACATCGTGTCCCATGTCTCCTGTTACCATCCGCCTAGGCGCAAAGTTCGGGACCCCTACCCGAGATCCGCGGTTTGACACCGACATTGCTGCTTTCATTGAGAGTTCCTACGTATCGTCACCGATAGGCTTGATGGCCTCTTCAATCAACAACGACGCAGTCCTGGGTGAGACCTTTCTCCCCGGACAGATCTTCGTATTCGGCGGCTTCGCACTGCGGACCAATTCCCTTGGCCATCTGGAGCAGATCGAAAGCTACGCCCCTGGCCGCCAGGTCAGGTTTGGAAGCCTAAACTTCACGGCCGATATTCGCGGGGACTTGATCTTCGATGGATCTGAGCCACAGCCGAGCATGCCGCCTTTGTCACGATGGGCATGACCTAACTCTGCCACGGACAGCCCTTGGAGGTCGCTGCAGATCCGCTCCGACTCATAGTCCGGAGCCGATCGCTCGAATCGAGGACGGATGGCTGGACACCGCCTCGGGAGCCGCAATTCCTCGGGCGATGGGCGAACACTTACCTTGTCTCACGTAAAGCCCATGACTCGAGGTGCGGACTCCTGCGGACTCCGAACCTCCTGCGCCCTGCGGTCGAATCCGATTGGCGCCGATCATGGAATTCACCGCTGTGGACATCTTTCAAAGACTCGCCCTTGGCGATATCATAAATTCATTGAAGCATCTCTCGCTATCCGGAGAGCCCTGGCGAACTACGGCCGGGGCGGTTGGGACGCGGATGACGAAGAAATTCAGATCCACCCACCACCCACTTCGTAGCCACCGTCGGCGATTTAACCGACGTGCTCGACTACGACTCCGAACACATCGGCGGTATGGACAACGATGCGGAGACTACCAAGAACCAGTGCCTACAGACCTTTGGAAAACCACCTCGTCATCGACATATACATGGTGGACACCCCAAAAGATGGGGACGGCGAAGAAGCGGCGGAGGCCGATTCCTTAAAGAACAGCCCAAGCGCCCGACGTCGTGGCGCCGCTCTAAATCCGCCACGGCAAGAATGGAGATTCCGGCACGGAGATAATAACACCCCGAAAGTGCGAAGACAACTCCCTCCAAAGACGATCCAAAGCGCAGGAGGAGGCGAAGCAAGCCCTCGGGAGAGGCGGCATTTAAGAGGTCGAGGATGAGAATTACTTACCTCCCTCCGAGAGACGAGGCAAGCCTCGGCGACAGCATTCGTTGTGCACGAGGATCCCGTCGAACAAGAGTGTTTTAGACGCAGGCTAATGGCCACGGCAAACAGCCTAAAGAAAAAGCAACAACAACTTCAAGCTGATCAAGACCTACTGGCCGACAGATGGACCGAGGTCCTCGCGGCCGAAGAGTATGAACTCGAACGCCCCTCCAAAAGTTACCCAAAATGCAATTTGCTCCCCCGATTAGAGGAGGCAGCATCACCAGCGCACAAACGGCAGACCGACCACCTCGTGGCCGCGATAGAGAGGCGTGCAAGCCCTCCACCAAAACCGTACCCCGGCATTGCTCTAAAAGTAGGAAGCCACGAGGGAACGCGCCGGACTTGCGAGATATATTGGAGGATAAGGCAAGACAATCCAGATCTATCTATGGATCACGTGGATGCCCCACGACCCACGACGAATACCGTCGCACCGGATACAACTACTCCGGCCGGGCCGAACACAGCAGAACAACGCTCTCTCGAGCTACGTCGCGATATTGCTCAATCTGAGCGCCAAGACACCCACTATGCTTCACCGACGAAGTAATGGATCATTAAATCCTGAAGGGTTCAAACCCGTTAATATCGAATCCTACGATGGCACAACAGACCCATGATCTGGATTGAGATTATCTCCTCCATATACACATGGCCCGCGCGGCGATCTTCACGCCATCAAATATCTCCCGCTCAAGCTTAAAGGACCAGCTCGGCATTGGCTTAACAGCCTGCCCGCAGAGTCAATTGGATCTTTGGGAAGACACGGAAGCCGCATTCCTCGACAACTTCTGGGGCACATATGTGCGACCACCGGACGCAGATGACCTAAGCCACATAATCCAGCAGCCGCATTTAATTGGCGAGCAATTCGGACACGGTTCTTAACAAAGAAAAATCAAATCGTCGATTTGTTGGGATGCGAGAGGCACTCGCTGCCTTCCAACATAACATCCGCGACGAGTGGCTGGCCCGGCACCTAGGGCAGAGAAGCGAAATCCATGGCAGCCCTCACATCCCTCATGACCCGCTTTTGTGCGGGAGAGGATAGCTGGCTCGCTCGCGATAACAACCTTAGCAAAAACGCTGGCAGTCCGGATACCAAGGACCGCAATGGCAGGTTCGTCGAAACAAAACAAACGCCGCGTTAACGGCGGCGGCAATGAGGATCGGCAGTCAACGCCGGATTCCGAGGCTCAAACCCGTCAGCGGAAGAAGCCATTCAAAAGAACCACTCCGGGCCCGTCCAATCTGGACCGAATACTCGACCGCTCTTGTCAAATACATGGAACCCCGAAAAGCCAGCTAACCATACCAACAGAGATTGTTGGGTATTCAAGCAGCGAGCAAATTAACCGCCAAAAACAGTGACAAGGGGCTACAGCGATGACGAGGAAGAGACCCGGCCGCCGAACAACAGAGGACAAAGGATTCCCCCTCAAGTTGGACGGTAAACATGATATCACGCAGCGCATATTCCCAAAAGGGAGCGAGCGTGCACTAAAGGGCGTATACTGCGATGGAGCGATCGCCCCAAAATTCAACCCATGGTCCTCTTGCCCGATCACTTTCGATCGAAGAGACCATCCGACTAGTATCCGCCATGGCGGATTCGCGCGCATTGGTTTTAGACCCAATCGTTGATGGATTTCACCTCACGAGAGTCCCGATGGACGGCGGCGATAGCTGAACCTGCTTTATCGGGATACAGTGCAAGATGGGCATAGACCCTTCAAGGATTAAACCTACAACGCGACCTTCAAAGCGTCATACCAGGTGTCGAGGCCAATTGTACAGGCTCGATTACATCTGAAGTGGTCTTGGATCCCGGATAATTTCCGAGCGAGTTAATCTTCGACATAGTCCCGTTCATGGCGGCTATCACGCTCTGCTTTCGGACGAACGCGTTTAAAATTCAGCGCGTGCCGCGTATATGCATACCTTAAGCTCAAGATGCCAGGCCCTCGTGGAGTCATCACGGTCAATGGAAACACGGGCGCTCCCTCCGAGCGGAGGAACATACAATGCTCTCTCGGCGGCGAGTCTGAGCAGCCTTTTAAGGCAATTCTCGAGTCCGGCCGTTAAGCGACCGGACACGACCAAACGTGCCCGGAGCAACATCAACCAAGACCACCTGGCACGTTCCGTGCACGCGTAGCAATGCGGCCCCAACCCCAGCCCTCGCAAAATTGCAAGACAAACTCTCCGCGTACATAATTACACCCTGGAGATACCATGGGCATAGGGGGAAGGGCACAACCACAATAGACCGAGTGCGGTTCGACCACACCAGGGCTCCCAAGTGTGTCGCTCTTTTTCTTTTATTTTCTCTTTTTACAGATTTCACTCAGTCCGTGGCGAACCTGCGAACTCATGATGCAACAGCCGGGGAAGGACAAAGGCGCGACGAACACTCGGTGGTCTCCATCACGAGCATTAAATTTGTTAAATACAATATTCCGCTGCCTACCCACGAGAGAGACGCCTTTAATTCGTCAATCCCTTGCTTTCCGCACTATTTGTATCATTCCGCACCGATAGCATATCTTCTCGAATAAAATGCAGCACTTTTTCCTATAATTGCATTACTTTATATATATATATATATATATGTTCATTTACGACATGTTGCACCGTGCATCTTGGTACGCCAAACACACGAGGGCTTATGTCCTCCGCTTTATGGTGTGATAAAGTCCGCACACTTTCACAAGTGCGGCACCCCGAACTTATAGCATTATATGAATCAACTCCGAATCATGCCTTGGGTCAATAGTTGGGTTTGCCCGGCTCCCATGTTCGGCACCTTACGTTCCGTTCTATCGGCTAAGGTAGCACTGGGAGAACCACTGTGATTGCGCCCCGGTTGAGCCGGGTGAACGCCTCAGTGGAGCAAGCTAAAACTGACCGGCATGGTAAGGCGAGAGACTGGTCGCTGTTCGAGAGGTCCTTTCGGGTCCTTAAAGACCTACGCCGCGTCGAGCGAAGTTCGGATTATGTCCGATGAAGGCGTGGATAGCGCCCCAATTCGGTCTTCGAATACTAGGGGCTTCGCCGAAATTTAAAATTATAGAATTCTATGGCTAAGTGATAGTGTTCAAGCACTATAAGTCCGGTTGCCTTGTTCGTTGTGTTGGCGCCTCCTAGATGGACCCAAAATGGGAACAAGAGTCCTCAAGTTTATCCCAACACCCCAGCACTTTCGTGGCATGGGGGCTGAAGCCGACGACTTGCCATCTCTCGATTTAATAAGCGGCCGCATGAAGGTAATATTTTAAATTAAACAAGCGTTTCTTAGCGCATATGAACAAAGTTTTCAGCGCACAGATAACACATTGCGAATTCACTCAATAATTACATCCCTAGGGCACTCATCCGCAATCTTGCGGGCACCCTTCAGACAGCCTTATAGTAAATTTGGGCGACGATGCTCCTTGCCCGTTGGTGGCGCGTCGATGGTTAGCTTCTCGCATCCAGCTTGCCCCAATGCACCTTTGCGCGGGCAAGGGCCCGACGAGCACCTTCAATACAGGCGGGCGCTTGATAACCTCCACCCGAGGCACGCATCCACCAGCCGTCGCCGACGAGGCGAAGTAGCTCCTGTGCATGGCCTCTCGAGGCCACAGCCGGACTATGAGGCCCTTCATGGCCTGCTCGGCCACCTTGTGAGCTCGACCAGCTGCTTCACTGGTCGCTAGGGGCACCGGATGGCGGCCTCGAAGATCTCGAGACCAGAAATCCTTCTCCGTTGAGCTCCCTCCTCGGCTCGGTAGAATCGGCGGCATCAGACACGCTGCGAGGCAGATCTGCAAACGCCCCTGGAGAGCTCCGAATTCGGGTAAGTAACACGTAATTTACATTCACATGCTTGCTTTGCATGAAAAATGCCTTACCCGCCGCTATCTTCCTCATCAACTCAACCTCCTGAAGGGACTTATGGGCCTCGGCCTTGGCGGTTTTGGCACTTTCGAGAGCCGAGGCAAGCTCGGACTCTCGAGTCTTTGAGTCACGCTCCAAACTCTCATGCTTTTCCATGAGAGCCTGGAGCTCTTGCTGGACCACCGCCACCCGCGCCTCCTGCTTTTCTCGCTCTGCCCGCTCCGTGGCCGCATTGCGTTCGGCCACAGACACGGCCTCCTTCAGGGTCGCCACCTCGTTCGTGGCCCCTGCAGTACCCATGTTATCCTTGTTATTTTTTGTCACAACCTAAATCCTTTTCTGTAAGGTACAAATTCAAAGTGGTGTTACTCACCTTCTTTGTCTTGGAGCTGCTTCTGGCGCGCCGAGCTCTTGCCCGGACCGCTCGAGCTCTGCTTCAACGCACCGACCTCCATGATCGGTCGGCAGAGGTCAAGAGCGCAGCCTGCAACCCATATTGACATAATTTTTAGCAACCCTGCGTATATCTTTTTTAGATCCTCATCCGGCTTTTCTTTCCGAACACCGAACCGAGCATCGGGGCTACTATCTATGCGGTATTACATTGCATATTTTAACTTCTTACCTCAAAGCCCGATAGAAGGCTATTGCGAGCTTCGGTCAGCCCGCCTTTGGCGAGCTGCACCTTCAATCACCGCACTCATAATAGTGCGGTGTTCTTCCTCGATGGAAGCGCTCTGCAGCGCCTCCAACAAATTGCCCGGCGCCTCCGGTTGGACGGAAGCCGCCGGCGTCACGGTCTTGCCCTTGATCGAAGGGCCGCTGCCGGACTCCGGAACCACTGCGGGTTCTGCTTTTGGAGTCGGCGCCAAAGTCGGGAGGGCGCCTTGTGGCGCCTCGAGCCTCCCCGATGGGTCCTTCGGGATCCCACCTCGGCGTCCTCGGCGTCGCGAGGGGTGGGCGGTCGGGATGGAGTCTACATCCGGCGAAGCCAGCGACCCGCTTCGATGAAGCGGGAGATCATCACTGGCGGACTACGAGCAGCATGCGGCATTAGAATGACACTATGTGACGCAGAAAAAGAGATTATAAACCATTCAGGAATCCGGATACTTACGATCTCGCCGGAGGCCTGGCCCTTGAAGGCCATTCTTCCTCGCCAACGTTGATGTTGGCAGAGCTGTCCGGGGGAATAGTCCTTCCCCTCTTGGACCCTCCGGCCTCCCCAGTTGGGGACGCCTTCCTCTTCCTCACTCCCTCCTCTGGGAGAGAGTCCTCTTCCTCCTCCTCATTTTCGGGGGAGGAGTCAGCCCCAGAGTCGTCGGACACCTGAAAACGGCCACTCTTTCGAGCACCCGTGGCCTCCTTCTTGGCCTTCTTCTCCGGCACCACGTGCGGTGCGGAACCAGCAACCTCGCTAGACGCGGCGTCTCTGGATTTTCGGCATAGGAGCCGGACAAGTAATCTGCTCCGCCTTCTTCATCCAGTCTGTCAAAGGAAAAGGGAAATTAAAACCGCATAGAGTCAAACTATGGAAAACAGAGTGTCCGTAAAGGGTAGAATCACTTTCCTCGTCGACTGGCGCCTGCGAGCGAAATCTGCGATCTTCACCATGCGGATGCGGGCTTGGCGCCCTTGAACAGCACCTTCCAGCGCCTTCAGACGTTGTGTCGAAGAGCTTGTTCAGCGCTGGTGCTGTTCGGATCGAACTCCCATAGATTGAATGCCGCTCTTGGCATGGGAGAATCCGGCGGACGAGCATGACTTGGACCACGTTAACCAGCCCGAGCTTCTTCACGACTTCGGATACGGTTTGGAGTCCGTCATCTCCTTCAAACTGCCCCACAGCAAGCCCTTCTCTTTCCGGGAGGTGAGCTGCGTGGGGATACCAGATCTAAACTCGGGGCCGCCGCCCATTTAGGGTCACGCGGCTCGGTGATGTAGAACCACCCCGATTGCCACCCCTTGACGGATTCCACGAAGGTCCATTCGAATCAAAGGACGTTGGGCATCTTGCCCAACATGGCGCCTCCGCATTCCGCTTGAATGCCCTTCACTACCTTCGGCTTGACATTGAAGGTGTTGAGCCACAAGCCGAAGTGGGGCTGGATGCAGAGGAAGGCCTCGCACACGAGATAAACGCCGAGATGTTGAGGATGAAGTTCGGCGCCAGATCATGGAAATCCAGGCCGTAGTAGAACATGAGCCCCCGGACAAAGGGGTCAAGTGGAAAGCCCAGTCCGCAGAGGAAGTGGGAAAGAAAGACAACCCTCTCATGGGGCCTGGGGGTGGGGATGAGCTGCCCCTCGTCGGGCAGCCGGTGCACGATGTCGCCGGAAAGGTATCTGGCGCCGCGCAGTTTGGCGATTTGCTCCTCCTTAACGGTGGAGGCCAACCATTTACCTCCCGCTCTGGACATGGTCGGAGAAGGTTGAGGCGAGATCTGTGAACTTGGGCGCTGGAGCTCGAATCTTGGAGATGGATAAGCAAAGGAGGAAGAAGGCGTGGGTGAGAAGGTGAATCCTTATCCCTTATATGGGCGGGCGAAGTCTTCGCGTCCCCACCGCCTGGTAAAACTCGCTTATCTCCAAAGCGTCACCATCAATAACGCGTTGGGTTACCCACGCCGTATTGATGAGAATCCCGGATTATGGGGAAACACGATCTCTGCTTCAACAAGGCGTGCCAAGAAACCGCTTCGCTAAATCTTACCGAGGTGGTAAAGTAAAAACAATTTGAGTAATGGCTTGGTGGTGGTGTGGCGTCATGCCACGGAAAACGTCAGCATTGAACTCGTGTATATATTATTATTCTCTCTACGGTGGAATGTGGAATTTATTTTGCGAGCGGACACTATCTGGTGTTCCCAATCTTCTATCATTTGGAGGAGGAACCCGCCTTGCAATGCCAAGCAATATACACGCGGACTTATCGTCATTGAAGCCTGGTTCGAGGCTCTTGAGGAGTCTGGATTAGGGGTGTCCGGATAGCGGACTACCATCATCACCGAACTATCATTTGTCGGACTATCATCATCGACCGGACTCCAAGACTATGAAGATACAAGATTGAAGACTTCACCCGTGTCCGGATGGGACTTTCCTTAGCATGGAAGGCAAGCTTGGCGTCTGGATATGTAGATCTCCTACCATTGTAACCGACTCTATGTAACCCTAGCCCTCTCCGGTGTCTATATAAACCGGATGGCTTTAGTCCGTGGGACAACAATCACAACAACCCTTACAATCATACCATAGGCTAGCTTCTAGGTTTAGCCTCCTTGATCTCGTGGTAGATCCACTCTTGTAAACATCCACAATATCAATATCAATCAAGCAGGGCGTAGGGTTTTACCTCCATCAAGAGGGCCCAACACAGGTAAACATCGTGTCCCTTGTCTCCTGTTACCATCCGCCTAGACGCACAGTTCGGGACCCCCTACCCGAGATCCGCCGGTTTTGACACCGACAATGGAGCTGTCAGTTGGTGTAGTTCCAAGCAGAGCGTCGTGGCGGGATCTACGTCTGAAGCGGAGTACATAGCTGCTTCGGAAACAGCAAATGAAGGAGTGTCGATGAAGGAGTTCACATACGATCTAGGTGTAATACCTACTTCGTCGGGTCCAATGAAAATCTTTTGTGACAATACTGGAGGAATTGCCTTTGCGAAGGAATCCAGATTTCAAAAGAGAACCAAACACATCACGAGATGTTTCAACTCCATCCGCGATCAAGTCAAGGAGGGAGACATAGATATTTGCAAAATACATACGGATCTGAATGTTGTAGACCCGTTGACTAAGCCTCTTCCACAAGAAAAACATGATCAGCACCAAGACTCCATGGGTGTTATAATCATTACAATGTAATCTAGGTTATTGACTCTAGTGCAAGTGGGAGACTGAAGGAAATATGCTCTAGAGGCAATAATAAAGTTGTTATTTATATTTCCTTATATCATGATAAATGTTTATTATTCATGCTAGAATTGTATTAACCGGAAACTTGATGCATGTGTGAATACATAGACAAAACAAAGTGTCCCTAGTATGCCTCTAATTGAATAGCTCGTTAATGAAAGACGGTTAAGTTTCCTGACCATAGACATGTGTTGTCATTTGATGAATGGGATCACATCATTAGGAGAATGATGTGATGGACAAGACCCATCCGTTAGCTTAGCATAATGATCGTTAAGTTTTATTGCTATTGCTTTCTTCATGACTTATACATATTCCTTTGACTATGAGATTATGCAACTCCCGAATACCGGAGGAACACCTTTGTCGGCGTTCTGGGAACGGGGGTACCCAGACTTGCCTGCCTGCGGCCAGCGGCGTGGCCCAGCACGGACCATCTTCATCAACACAAGCTCAAGACCCTCGCGAGGGGCCAAGCCTCGTGGGGCGGATGACAGGAGGCTTCCTCAGGCACGGCCTCGTCAGGCTGGCTCGCGAGGAGGCGGAGAGATCAAGGCGGGGTACCTCACGAAGTGCCCATGACGCAAGCCATGACGACCAAGGGCGCCAGGCGGGCTCCAACCCGCGTAGTGTCCTCATTTCCTCTTTGGTGCAAAGGGGGCAAGCGCAGGCGATAGCATCAAGCAAAGGCACCCGTTTCGGTGCAACAAGACCAAGACCGTCGCAACGGCAGGAAGGAGGTCATCATGGAGCCCAAGCTGGCGTCACCACCAGAGCCTTTGGCAGGCGAGGACCAACTTTAGTCAGGATAAGTGTACTAGATGTTCCTCTTCAAAATGGCCAATTGTTGGCGCCCTTCCCGCTCAATATTTGGGAAGAGGCCCAGGGCCTTTGCCTATAAATAGGACTAGCCACCCACAGGTAGAGGCAATCAGAGAGACATCTTGATCACATCAAGAGATCAATCGCAGAGAGAGAGAGAAGTGATTGAACTCCCCCTAGCAGTTCATCGCACCGACCAAGAACACCTCACCCTCGCGAGGCTGTTCTTCCCTATATTGTTCATCATCAGCCCAAGAGGCAATCCGCCACACCACAAACTAGAGTAGGGTATTACACCACAATGGTGCCCGAACTAGTATAAACCCCTGTGTCTCTTGTGTTGTTCCTTTCATAGTTTAGATTCTAGCGAGGCGGCGAGTGCGAGTAGGTAGAGGCGAGATCTCCTTTGCACCCCTGAGTTTGAACCTAGAGGGTCTGCTGAACCCGAAATCCGACATTTGGCGCCCGGTAGAGTGCGCGGAATTGCCTTCCGTCGCCTGTTCTTCGCCACCCATCGCATCCATGTCGGACGCTTCGTCGGGCCAGCGCCGGCGCCGAGCCCTCTCGCTACCTGCTGCGCCCGACGCGCCCCGTCGGCGCCCGGCCCGCCGTTCCCGTCGCTTTGCCGTCAACGCCGCCACCGGCCCGGCGAAAACGGCAACAAGCATCATCCCAGCATTCGTCCGTGAGGCGAGACGGCCGTCTTGCTACTCCTTCACTGCGCCCGGCTGGTTCTTACGTCTCGCGGGCTCCAGCGCCCATGGAGGCTCGAGCTGCGCTCATCGCGGCAAACGAGCTCCTGCGCTACCGCCCTATCGACGACGTCTACGAAGAGTGGTTCGACCGCGTCGCCGAGCTCGTCCGCGCCGCAGGGGGCTCCCCCGCGCCGTCCTTCTCACTGCACCGCGCCCCGCCCTGCGTGGGCGATGAAGTTCCAGGGGCGCCTCAGTCGCCTCCCCCTCAAGAAGGCGCCTTGGCCCCAAGGCGCGTGGCCCCTGGGCGGAACCCACTCCGTCTGGCGCCAACACAGCAAGAGCAGAGCTGTCAAGAGGTCCCTCGCCCCCAAGAAGCTGTCTGCGTGCTCCCTGCACCGGCTCGTCTTGACTGCGCTCCTGCTCCGGCACGCCAAGACCCCGCGCTCCTCCTAGCGACAACGCATAGGGACCCGCAAGAACAGACTCTTTGTCACCAAAGGCCTCCCGTGGCCACAGCAGGCTGTCGCGCCTTCACCACCGAGCTGTGCAGCATCGCGTGGCCCGGCAAGTTCAAGCCAGACCTGCCTCCTCGCTACGACGGCACGGCTGACCTTACGGAGTTCCTCCAGCTCAGCGAGCTGGGCATCAACCGCCAGCGGGACGAAGGTCATGGCGAACTGGTTTCCCATGGCACTTTCGAGGCCAGGGCCCTTTTGGCTCCTAAACCTAGCTCTGCACGATCTCCTCCTCTGGGGCGAGATCGCACCGCTTCATCGCCAACTTCAAGGTACTCGTGACGGCCTCCTGCCATGAGCGGCATCGCCGCATCAAGCAACAACCGGGGAGACCTGCGAAGTACATCCAGCGCTTCAACAACGCACGCCTCAAGATTCCCAAGGTGACCGAAGGCCATCATCTCGCTTTCTCCGGCGGTGTGCGTGGCGTCAAGATGAAGGAGGAGGCGAATCATGAAGGTCATGCACTCCTTGGAGCTGTTCAACTTGGCGACCAAGTGCGCCAGGTGGCTAAGGAAGGGCGCCTTTCCTCCTTGAGCTGCCAGCCCGCAGACCCGAAGAAAGAAGTCAAGGCCAGGGCGTGAAGCGCAAAGGGGCTGCCATGCTCGCGCGGAGACCGACACCAAGCGGGCGTAGATCAGCCCGAGTCTTCAAGGGCAGCTGGTACTATGTGTACCACGACCTCCACACCCAAACACTGTGAATGTCAAGAGCTCCGAGCCGTGCGAGAAGGAGGATCGGTCGATGCCCATTGCCTTGATCGAGGCTCTGGCCGAGGAGGAGGAAGAAACGCAGGACACTTGGGAAGACCGTGGCCCTCGCCAAGGGTGGCGCGACCGACCTCGCGAGATCATTGGCGAGATCAGCCTCACGAGGGAGGCTGGAGGATCAACCTCGCGAGGATCGCCCATGCAAGGAAGCAGAGCCTCCCTCCTCTGCCGCGCAGCCAAGGAGAAATGAGGACCATCATCGGGGCGAGGGGCTGGGGCTTTCGAGATCATGCGATCGCTTGCATCCTGGGCGGAGCTCAAGCCCCAGCCTCCCAACGCATCTTCGAGCAGTTCGCCCGCGAAGTGAATGCATTCCTCCCCAAGCTCGAGGCCACGCGCCCTCTCAGGTGGTCAGCGTGCGCCATCACATTCAGCTCAGCAGATCAGCTCAAGTGCGTGGCCACAGCCGGAGTCCTCCCGATGCTTTGTTCCCCAATCATCAGCAACGTGCAAGTCACCAGGACCCTCATCGACGGCGGAGCAGGGCTCAGTGTCCTGTCCATAGAGACATTCAATAATCTCCAAGTGCCTTACAATCAGCTTCAGCCAACCAAGCCTTTCTCCGAAGTCACCGATGGCTCCATAGTTCTAATTGGGCAAGTCCGCCTCCTTGTAACCTTCGGGACGCGCGACAACTACCGCACCGAGCTCATCGACTTCGATGCCGCCCACATTCGCCTGCCATACAATGCCATCCTCGGGTATCCAGGCCTGGCCAAGTTCATGGCCGTGACTCATCACAGCTACAACGTCCTCAAGATGCCAGGAAGCGGCGGAGTCATCACGATACCTTGCGAAGAGAGAGACGCAGTGTGCTCCCTGGAGCGAGCTTTCCAAGCCGCGTCACTTGAAGACCAGATCATGAGGCGCGGAGGCTCCCAGACTGCTCCCAAGAAGAAGAAGACATCGCCAGCCCGACCCCTCGGGGAGGCAGGCCCCTCAGGTCCGCTACTGTTCAGGGGCACCTCCTTCGTCGCATAGGTAGGCGCGGCGCCTCCTCAAGCAAGGCTCGGGGCTCTCTCACGGAGGGCCACCGACCTTGCTAAGGTCCTGAGGCGCTTGGGCACCACTTGGGCGTGTTTGAAGCATGTTTCCCTCAGGAAGGAGCAAGGCAAGGAGGGCCAAACCCTCAGGAGTTCGTCAGCCAGATCATGCAGGAGTCAAGAGTCATGAGTGGAAGCCGCCGCTTACCCGCCGTAGCTCCCCATCCAGGCGAGGATGGTGGGCTGCGCGTCAGCATCGACATACCAGGGCTCAACCGAGCCGCCTCTCAGGAGCGCTTCTGGCCCTCACGCGTGGGGCGCTGCGAAGGTCCACCCCACAGCTACGTTTGCATGCCTTACGGTTTGTTGAACGCGGCCGCCACGCACCAGCGCCTCATGGGGAGCATCCTGGAGGCTCAAGAGGCCAGGCGTTCCGTAGTCCTGGCGGAGGTGGAGATGGTCCGCGAGGAGCCACCAGCGCCTCCGGAGCCTCCCGAGGCTCCTGGGCCGGGGGGCTCGTGAAGGTTGGCTTCCACAGCCCACGACGTCCGCTACTTCAGCATCCCTTCGTCTTCAACGTTATCAGGTGACATCCTTCAAGTTTCATTTCCAGCTAGGAGCGCCCCCCAGGGCTGCATTATTCCCAGGCCGCGTGGGTCCGTCCCTGCGGCATGTATCCCTTTTACTTCATGTTCCTAGCTTACTTTGTTGGGGGCGCCCCTCGGGCCGCATCATCCCCAAGTCGCTCGGGCCAGACCCGGCGGCATGTACCCCTCTTGCGTTTATTTCGGGTCATGCGTTCGACCCATCATGATTGTTATTTAATGCCTGTCCACGGCACCCCTTCTTCCTTCATGTCGGCCGCTTGCGTTAAAGGGGGGTACCGAGCATCGCGACTCATGGGCTCCCACCGCTCTCCAGCCCTCACCCTCAGCCTTGTCCACGGCATCGCGACCTAGCATACCAGCGGACGGCCGAGACCCGCTCGAGGGCGGGACACGAGGACGTGGGCGTCGGCATCTAACCAAATTTGCAGGAACACGTCACAAGTTAAGGCCCGGTGCAAGCGCAACCCGCCTTGAGTAGGGCCCCATGAGTCTCATGGCTGGCTCACGAGTGCCAGATACACCTCGTCGAGGCCCTACCGTGCCGGCCACATGTCGGCGGGCTGTACACGCCTGGGGCTCCTCCCGGGGAGCCCCCTCCCACGCACTGGAAGCACCATGCTCCTTGTTGGTGGCGACACTTGCCGAGGCGGCTATGCCGTACACATCTGAGGCGCTATGCCCAGCTGGTGATAAACAAGCTGGGGTGGCCTGGCGCATCAACCTCGAGGAGCCCAGAGCTCAGTGTCGGCCTCATCGCAACGCCTCCCTCGGGAGTGCCGCGTGAGGGGCTGAGCACGGGGGCTATGCACAGGTCACGCCAGACGCCACGCCACCAGCCAGGCCCTCGGGCCTGGTTCGACGACGTCCTCCCTGAGCGGCGCCAAGGTGCGAAGGCGTTTGGCGTCAAGGGGACTCCTGAGCATCGCGACTCGAGAGCCTAACTGCTCACGTAGCCCCTCACTCCTTAGTTCCGAAAGGCTAACGGCGGTTGAGGTATCTGTGGGGCGGGCTCTGCGAGCGTAGAATGGTAGATTCACCGTACATCTCACCTCCCTACTTGCTGTTAAATGCGCCAAGGGGACTCTGAGCATCGCGACTCGAGAGCCTAACTTCACGTAGCCCCTCCTCCTTGGTCCCGTCTGGTTTCGGTCGGGGCTAATGGCGGCTGAGTATCTTGGCAAGGGGCGGGCTCTGCCGGCGTAGAACATAAGCAAGTAGGAAGGAAAAGCGCAAATCTCAAGGAATTTAAAAGAAAATATTACAGTCCATGACTGTTGTCACAACATCAAACTCAAGTTTAAACGCCTTCCCGAGGCATGATGCATGTTGAAGGAGCTGAAAGCAGAACATGAGCCTCCCACCAACTGCTGTCCATGACGACGGAGCTGCGCTGAGCGGGTTCACCTCGTGAAGCCTCAGGACCGGCAGCGCCTCGCTTGACTTAGTCTTTGAAGGCCGGAACTTTGCAGTGAGCCTCCGCTCGACCCTTCACGGCCTCAGAAGCCAGCAGCGGCAAGCTCGCCCGCTCATGGGCTCCAAGAGGCTTCTCGAGATCGGCGTCGGGATCGCGAAGGTAGGCGTGGTAAGGACACGCGTCGGTATGCGAGAAAACGGAGACACGCGCCTCGGCCTCGGCCGTGGGGCCAAGGCCAAGGTGACATCTTCAAGGGCACGGATCGGGAAGGAAGCAGCTTGGCGGGGCCATCCTGAGCGCCCGGCCAGCCGGGCTTTCGAGCCGCTCTCGTCTGGCGACCTCGGCAAGGTGCGAGCCTTCACCTCCATCTCCATGAAGGCCACGCGGTCCTCGGCCAGGACCCGCGCCGTGTCGTGCCGTCCAGCTCGACCCTCTTCGCCTCCAACTCCTGCTCCAGCGCACCCAAGTGGTCACGGCGCTTGTTAAGCTTGGCGTCCTGGTCCTTGACGGCCGCCTCGCGAGCCTTCATGTCTTCCTCCTTCTCTTGGCGAACTCGGGCCTCCTTGGCAAGCTGGTCACGCAGGCCCTGCAGCTCGCTCTCCGGCGCCTTGCAGCAACCTCGGACATCGGCTACCTCCCACAGGGCGGTGTCGCGAGCGATCTTCTCCCCAAGGACGGCCTGCTTCTCCTCGTCGCAAGCCGTCGCGGCCTGAACCAGCGCCGCTCGAGTTGAAGCGTCGGAGCGAACCCAGCCGAAGGCCAGCTCCAAGCGTCGGGCCACCAAGCGAGGGTCGGCGCCCAGAAGATCTTGCCTCAGCCGGTCCAGTTCAGCAGCAGCACGATCTAGGACAATGGGAGGAGTCGGAGAGACAGCAGTTGGTGGAGTAGGAGGAGAGGACGGCAGCGTCACCACAACACCCTGAGGCAGGGCCTTCTACGCGCCAATAGCTGCGGCGGTGGCATCAGGCAAGGTTGCCTCAGGAGTCGCTTGGGCCATGGGGGCTGAGCTCGCCCCAGCTAGCTCCGCCAGGCCTCGCGAGGATGACCGGGCAGGAGAGGCCCGTGTCTTGCCGTCACCTTCTTTCGCGGGCGAAGGCACTGCCCCAGACGGAGCCTCAGGAGCCCCCTTCAGCTTCTTCGCCGCAGGCGCTAGCCTAGCCAAGGAATACAGATATCAAGCCTAAGCGACAAAGTAAGGAATAAAACAAGAATCAAACACTTACTGGTCATCACTCGCGAGCTCGTGCAACCTCCGGCCATACTTGAAGCCCGAGAGCCGGCTGCAGGGATCTGTCTCAAGAGGCCCGGGGGCAGGAGGCACGTCTACGGATCGCCTCGGGCAGGCGGACCCGAGGACCAGCCCGATCTGTCCTTCTTCGGGATCAGGGGCAAGCTCTCGCCTCCCCGCTCATCACCATCCTCGTCGTCGCTTGGCAAGAGGCAGAGAACGCGTGACCTGCGCCGGGGGAGGGGCGCTCTCGACTCCCCGTCAGTCCCCTCGGAGTCAGCCCCCCCTCCCCGCTCCTCTTCTTCCTCCTCTTCGCTGGAGTCGCCGGAGGACACGTTCACCGTCGCCAGGGCCGCCGGGTCCTCGGGAATCTCCGCGGGCACGGGCCCATCGCCATTGAAGACGGGCATGGATTCCACCGCCTGCTCCCAATCATCTCGAAGGAACAGGGGTACAGGAGCGCCTTCCAGCCTCGCCACATCTCCCCCGACCAAAGATTGGAGGACCGCGGCCAGCTCTTCGTCGGCCAAGACTGCGGGGCTCGGGCGAGGCCACCACAGCGGAAGCGAGTATTGACGAAGCGGGGCCACCTGGTGCTCCAGGAACTCCCTCAGGAGCGACGCCCCGGTCAGCTTCGCCGTCGCCATGTTGCTCGGCCACAGATCCGCGTCCATCTTCTCTAGCACCGGCTTCGTGCGGGGATCCACAAGTTCCGCGCGAGACCAAACGTCAAAGCTCATGGGCTGCTCCGTGGGCAGGATCAGCCAAAGATTGATGCGCCCAGCATCTACCATGACCCACTTGCTCCTGAAGCCCTCAATCCTCTTCCCGGGCTTCGAGATGGCGTTGGAGCTGCCATACGCGACAAAGCTCGCGCACGCGGAGATGGGACCGCGAGAGGTCCGGAGGTAGAAGTAGTGGCGCAGCAAGGCCACTGAGGGCTACACCCCGACGTGAGCAGCCAGAAGAAGAGCAGAGTTGGGGTGGAGGTGCAGAGCCTGCAGTTTGTAATGGCGGAGGACAGAGAAGAAGAACTCAGAAAAGGGAGGCACCAGACCGGCAGCAATGGCGCTCACGAAGAGCGGATAGAAGGTGCTTCCTTGGCCCTCGGGAAGGACGGAGCCATCCCTGAGCACCTCTGCCCCGTCGTTGCCTTGCGCCGCCACCATCCGGCGCACCCGGGGAAGGCCCTTCTCCGACACGTTCGGCGAGACCAAGGCGGGTGAGTACCAAGCTCCGGCGGGTGCGAGCGCCATGTCTTGCTAGAACGCACGCGGTGAAGTAGATCTAGAATTTGGAGGCAGGAAGGAAAGGCACAAGAAAGGGATCGAGCAATGACCGGAGGAGGCAAGGAAGCAATACCTAGACAGATGCCGCTCTTTTGTCGATTCGCGATTGCTAAAGCGCCCACGTCCAATCAACCGCCACGCTTGGCGCCCAAAACCGCAGAGCTGTTAGAACCGCGGCGCTTTGCACTTGCCCTTCGCTTCTCCGCTCGGCCAAGTCCAGCGCGCCTTGGGCCTAGGGGCTCTTGTCGGTGTTACAAGGCAGGGTACCCAGACTTGCTCGCTGCTGGCGTGGCTCAAGGGGTGGCCCAGCCGACCCATCTTCATCAACACAAGCTCAAGACCCTCGCGAGGCCAAGCCTGTGAGGCGGATGACAGAGGCTTCCTCGAGCCGCGGCCTCGTCGAGCTGGCTCATGGAGGTGGTGGAGAGATCAAGGCGGGGTACCTCACGAGGTGCCCATGATGCAAGCCATGACGACCAAGGCGCTAGGCGGGCGCCAGCCAGCATGATGTCCTCATTTCCTCTTTGGTGCAAAGGGGCAAGCGCAGCAGAGCATCAAGCAAAGGCACCTGTTTGATGCAACAAGACCAAGACCGTCCTTAACGGCAGGAAGGAGGTCATCGTGGAGCCTAAGTCAAGGTCACCACGAGAGCCTTTGGCGGCGAGGACCAACTTTAGTCAGGATAAGTGTACTAGATGTTCCCCTTCAAAATGGCCAATTGTTGGCGCCCTTCCCGCTCAATATTTGGAAAGAGGCCCAGGGCCTTTGCCTATAAATAGGACTAGCCACCCACAGGGTAGAGGCAATCAGAGAGACAGCTTGATCACATCAAGAGATCAATCGCAGAGAGAGAGAGAGAAGCGACTGAACTCCCCCTAGCAGTTCATCGCACTGACCAAGAACACCTCACCCTCGCGAGGTTGTTCTTCCCTGTATTGTTCATCATCAGCCCAAGAGGCAATCCACCACACCACAAACTAGAGTAGGATATTACACCACAATGGTGGCCCAAACTAGTATAAACCCTGTGTCTCTTGTGTTGTCCCTTTCATAGTTTAGATTCTAGCGAGGCGGCGAGGTGCAGATAGGTAGAGGGCGAGATCTCCACGCGCACCCCAGAGTTCGAACCTAGAGTGTCTGCCGGAACCCGAAATCCGACAACCTTGCCTGCTATCAAACGTCACAAGGTAACTGGGTGATTATAAAGATGCTCTAGAGGTGTTTCCGAAGGTGTTTGTTGGGTTGGCATAGATCAAGATCAGGATTTGTCACTCCGAGTATCGGAGAGGTATCTCTGGGCCCTCTTGGCAATGCACATCACGATAAGCGTTGCAAGCAATGCGACTAATGAGTTAGTTATGGGATGATGCATTACAGAACACGTAAAGAGACTTGTCGGTAACGAGATTGAACTAGGTATGAGGATACCGACGATTGAATCTCGGGCAAGTAATATACCGATGACAAAGTGAATGACATATGTTGTCATTGCGGTTTGACCGATAAAGATCTTCGTAGAATATGTAGGAACCAATATGAGCATCCAGGTTCCGATGTTGGTTATTGACCGAAGATGTTTCTCGGTCATGTCTACATAGTTTTCGAACCCGTAGGATCCGCACGCTTAACGTTCGATGATGATTTGTATTATGAGTTATGTATTTTGGTGACCGAAGACTTTTCGGAGTCTTGGATGAGATCACGGACATGACAAGGAGTCTCAAAATAGTTGACAGGTAAAGATTGATATATTGGACGATAGTATTCACACACCGAAACGGTTCCGGATTGTTTCGGGTATTTTTTGGTGTGCCGGGAGGTTATCGGAACCCCCCGGGGAAAGTAATGGGCCTCATGGGCCATAGTGGAGAGAGGAGGCAACCCACAAGGGGTGCGCCCCCCCATGGGGGTCCGACATGGACAAGGGGAGGGGGCGGCGCCCCCCTTTCCTTCTCCTCCTCCCTCTTCGTTCCCTCTTTCCCCCTCCATGAGAAGGAAAGGGGAAACCTACTAGGACTAGGAGTCCTGGTGGGTTTCCCCCCACTTGGGCGCGCCCCTAGGCCGCCAGCCTCCTCCCCTCCTCCTTTATATACGGGGACAGGGGGCACCCCGTAGCACATCAATTGTTCTCTTAGCCGTGTGCAGTGCCCCGCTTCACAGTTTACTCCTCCGGTCATAGCGTCGTAGTGCTTAGGCGAAGCCCTGCGCGGATCGCATCACCATCACCGTCACCGCGCCGTCGTGCTGACGAAACTCTCCCTCGACCCTCTGCTGGATCAAGAGTTTGAGGGACGTCATTGAGCTGAACGTGTGCTGAACTTGGAGGTGCCGTACGTTCAGTACTTGATTGGTTGGATCGTGAAGACGTTCGACTACATCAACCGCGTTAAACTAACGCTTTCGCTTTCGATCTACGAGGGTAAGTGGACACACTCTCCCCCTCTCGTTGCTATGCATCTCCTAGATAGATCTTGCGTGAACATAGGAAGTTTTTTGAAATTGCATGCTACGTTCCCCAACAATAACCCCAAAACGATAGTGGTAAATTGGTAAGAGACATCATAGATCGCACCATATCTAATAAAGTACGATTACGACGTTCGGTCACACCATTACACTATGGTGTTCCAGGTGGCGTGAGTTGTGAAACTATTCCACATTGTTTTAAATGAAGGCCAAACTCGTAACTCAAATATTCGCCTCCGCGATCAGATCGTAGAAACTTTATTTTCTTGTTACGATGATTCTCCACTTCACTCTGAAATTCTTTGAACTTTTCAAATGTTTCAGACTTGTGTTTCATTAAGTAGATATACCCATATCTGCTCAAATCATCTGTGAAGGTCAGAAAATAAAGATACCCACCGCGTGCCTCAACACTCATCGGACCGCATACATCGGTATTTATTATTTCCAATAAGTCATTAGCTCGCTCCATTGTTCCGAAGAACGGAGTTTTAGTCATCTTGCCCATGAGGCGTGGTTCGCAAGTATCAAATGATTCATAATCAAGTGATTCCAAAAGCCCATCTGCATGGAGTTTCTTCATGCGTTTGACACCAATATGACCTAAACGGCAGTGCCACAAATATGTTGCACTATTATTATCAACTTTGCATCTTTTGGCATCAATATTATGAATATGTGTATCACCAAAATCGAGATTCAACAAAAATAGACCACTCTTCAAGGGTGCATGGCCATAAAAGATATTACTCACATAAATAGAACAACCATTATTCCCTGATTTAAATGAATAACCATCTCGCATTAAACAAGATCCAGATATAATGTTCATGCTCAACGTTGGCACCAAATAACAATTATTTTGGTCTAAAACTAATCCCGAAGGTAGATGTAGAGGTAGCGTGCCGACGGCGATCACAGCGACCTTGGAACCATTTTTAACGCGCATCGTCACCTCGTCCTAAGCCAATCTTCTTTTAATCCATAGCCCCTTTTTCGAGTAACAAATATGAGCAACCGAACCAGTATCAAATACCCAAGCGCTACTACGAGCATTAGTAAGGTACACATCAATAACATGTATATCAAATATACCTTTGTTCACTTTGCCATCCTTCTTATCCGCCAAATACTTGGGGCAGGTCCACTTCCAGTGACTAGTCCCTTTGCAGTAGAAGCACTCAGTTTCAGGCTTGGGTCCAGCTTTGGTATTCTTCCCGGGAGTGACAACTTGCTTGCCATTCTTCTTGAAGTTCCCCTTCTTTCTCTTGACCTTTTTCTTGAAACTAGTGGTCTTGTTAACCATCAACACTTGATGCTCCTTCTTGATTTCTACCTCCGCAGCTTTATGCATTGTGAAAAGCTCGGGAATTGTCGTATCCATCCCTTGCATATTATAGTTCATCAAGAAGCCTTTGTAGCTTGGTGGCAGTGATTGAAGAACTCTATCAATAACACTATCATCTGGAAGATTAACTCCCAGCTGAGTCAAGTGATTATGATACCCAGACATTTTGAGTATGTGTTCACTGACAGAACTATTCTCCTCCATCTTGCAGCTATAGAACTTGTTGGAGACTTCATATCTCTCAACTCGGGCATTTGCTTGAAATATTTATTTCAATTCCTGGAACATCTCATATGGTCCATGACGTTCAAAACGTATTTGAAGTCCCGATTCTAAGCTGTAAAGCATGGCACACTAAACTATCGAGTAGTCATCAACACGCGACTGCCAGGCATTCACAACGTCTGCAGTTGCTGGAGGGGGTTGGCACACCTAGCGGTGCAGCAAGGACATAAATTTTTCTGTGCAGCAATGAGGATAATCCTCAAGTTACGGACCCAGTCTGTGTAGTTGCTACCATCATCTTTCAACTTAGCTTTCTCTAGGAACGCATTAAAATTCAAGGGAACAGTAGCATGGGCCATTGATCTACAACACAGATATGCAAAAACTATCAGGACTAAGATCATGATAAATTAAGTTCAATTAATCAAATTACTTAAGAACTCCCACTTAGATAGACATCCCTCAAGTCATCTAAATGATATGTGATCCAAATCAACTAGACCATGTTCGATCATCACGTGAGATGGAGTAGTCATCAATGGTGAACATCTCTATGTTGATCATATCTACTATATGATTCACGTTCAACCTTTCGGTCTCCAGTGTTCCGAGGCCATGTCTGTACATGCCAGGCTCATCAAGTTTAACCCGAGTATTCCGCATTTGCAAAACTGTCTTGCACCTGTTTTATGCGAATGTAGAGTCTACCACACCCGATCATCACGTAGTGTCTCAACACGACAAACTTTCGCAATGGTGCATACTCAGGGAGAACATTTATATCTTGAAATTTAGTGAAGGGATCATCTTATAATGCTACCGCCGTACTAAGCAAAATAAGATGCATAAAAGATAAACATCACATGCAATCAAAATACGTGACATGATATGGCCATCATCATCTTGTGCTTTTGATCTCCATCTCCAAAGCATCGTCATGATCTCCATTGACACCGGCTCGACACCTTGATCTCCATCGTAGCATCATGGTTGTCTCGCCAACTATTTCTTCTACAACTATCGCTAACGCATAGTGATAAAGTAAAGCAATTACATGGCGTTTGCATTTCGTACAATAAAGATACAACCATCCTGCCGGTTGTCGATAACTTTTACAAAACATGATCATCTCATACAACAACGTATATCACATCATGTCTTGACCATATCACATCACAACATGCCCTACAAAAACAAGTTAGATGTCCTCTACTTTGTTGTTGCAAGTTTTACGTGGCTGCTACGGGCTTCTAGCAAGTACTGTTCTTACCTATGCACCAAAACCACAACGGTGATTTATCAAGTTTGTTGTTTTAATCTTCAACAAGGACTGGCCGTAGCCAAATTTGATTCAACTAAAGTAGGAGAAACAGACACCCGCCAGCCACGTTTATGCAAAACTAGTTGCATGCCTGTCGGTTGAACCGTTCTCATGAACGTGGTCATGTAAGGTTGGTCCGGGCCGCTTCATCAAACAATACCGCCGAATCAAAATAAGACATTGGTGGTAAGCAGTATGACGATCACCGCCCACAACTCTTTGTGTTCTATTCATGCATATAATCTACGCATGGACCGGGCTCGAATGCCACTGTTGGGAAACGTAGCATGCAATTTCAAAAATTTCCTACGCTCACGCAAGATCTATCTAGGAGATGCATAGCAACGAGAGGGAGAGTGTGTCTCGTGCCCTCGTGAGATCGAAGCGAAGCGTTTGTAACGCGTTGATGTAGTCAAATTTCTTCTAGCTCCGACCGATCAAGCACCGAACGTACAGCACCTCCGAGTTCTGCACACGTTCAGCGCGATGACGTCCCTCGCCTTCTTGATCCAGCAAGGTGTCGAGGAAGTAGATGAGTTCCGTCAACATGACGGCATGGTGATGGTGATGGTGAAGTGATCCGCGCAGGGCTTCGCCTAAGCACCGCAAGAATATGACCGGGGGTGTAAACTGTGGAGGGGGGCGCCGCACATGGCTAACAATTGATGTTGTGTGTTCTAGGTGCCCCCTCCCCATGCATATATAGGTGGGAGGGGAGGAAAGGCAGCCATGGGGCGCCCCAAGTAGGAGGAATCCTACTTGGGGTCCTCCCCAATTCGGCCTCCCCCCTTTCCTTATTTCCGGAGGGGAGGAAAGGGAAGAGGAAGGAGAGAATGAAAGGGGGGCCGAATCCCCCTCTTTCCCTTCTCCAATTCAGCCTCCTTCCTTAGGCGGGTATGCCACCCCTTGTGGGCTGGTGTGCTCCCCTCCTATGGCCCATATGGCCCATATCTTTCCCCCGGGGGTTCCGGTAACCCCACGAGTACTCCGATAAATACCCGATACTATCCGGAACACTTCCGGTGTCCGAATACTATCATCCTATATATCAATCTGTACCTCTCGACCATTTCGAGACTCCTCGTCATGCCTGTGATCTCATCTGGGAAACCGAACATCATTTGGTCACCAAATCACATAACTCATATAATACTAAATCGTCATCGAATGTTAAGCGTGCGGACCCTACAGGTTCGAGAACTATGTAGACATGACCGAGACACCTCTCCGGTCAATAACCAATGGCGGAACTTGGATGCTCATATTGGCTCCTACATATTCTACCGAGATCTTTATCGGTCGAACCGTTTATGACAATATATGTTATTCTCTTTGTCATCGGTATGTTACTTGCCCGAGATTCGATCATCGGTATCCACATACCTAGTTCAATCTCGTTACCGACAAGTCTCTTTACTCGTTCCATAATACATCATCTTGTAACTAACTTATTAGTCACTTTGCTTGCAAGGCTTCTTATGATGTGCATTACCGAGAGGCCCAGAGATATCTCTCTGATACTCGGAGTGACAAATCCTAATCTCGATCTAAGCCAACCCAACAAACACCTTCGGAAATACGTGTAGAGCATCTTTATAGTCACCCAGTTACGTTGTGACATTTGATAGCACACAAGGTATTCCTCCGGTATCCGGGAGTTGCATAATCTCATAGTCGAAGGAATATGTATTTGTCATGAAGAAAGCAATAGCAATAAAACTGAACGATCATTATGCTAAGCTAACGGATGGGTCTTGTCCATCACATCATTCTCCTAATGATGTGATCCCGTTATCAAATGACAACTCATGTCCATGGTTAGGAAACCTCAATCATCTTTAATCAACGAGCTAGTCAAGTAGAGGCTCACTAGGGACACGGTGTTTGTCTATGTATTCTCACATGTATTTGGGTTTTCGATCAATACAATTCTGGCATGAATAATAAACATTTATCATGAATAAGGAAATATAAATAACAACTTTATTATTGCCTCTAGGACATATTTTCTTCATTTTATTCACCGGGTTTCCTTTAAAACCGTCGTAATCTTCTCTCATATCGTTGGCGTACCAAATAAAATTTTGTTTTCTTTGATAGCCAATAAGTTCTTACCAAATAAGTGATTTTTATTTAGGTAGGTAAATCACATGCATGATATTATAAACATTTGTTTACACAATCACATTAATGTGATATACGTCCCGGTCAAACCCACCGGTCCCTGGCCGTTCCGTCTGGCTATCACCTACGGTCTAGACTGACCTCGCAGACTTACACTAATCTTTCATGCACACTTTGTCCTCGCTCGTTCGCATCCAGGATTAACTATTCACTCGGTCACCCATTCTCAAATAACTCCAAGCCAAGCACATTTAACTTTGAGATTTCTTTCGCGTGAGCTCCGAAAAAAAGTGCATTTTATTGATATAAGTAGCCTATCATTTTTATTAAGCCGGGTTGTCACATATTGTCAGGTACATTACATCCTAACGTACCAGAATACTTATATCCCGTTTAACACATGCACAATTATCTAGAGACCAAAGAAAATCTCAGCCGTGCTTTGTTTATCCTCGGTGTTATTTCCCTAGCGACCAAACGAGGCCGGTGGTCGGATCCCATGAGCCCACGGTCCAACGGCCTGGCACTTGTGTAAGCGTGTGTTGAAGTATCCAACCTCTCGAAAAGACTCATACGCGGCCGCGCGTCGCAACGCTCGACCTGATTAATTAGCCTCACCCTGATTTCTTTACAAGGAAACTTGAGTTTCTAACACGCTGTCGGAAATCGATCGTTCTAACGCGCATGCGCGTAATAGCATCCCTTCCAACCTCTAAGCACAAGGTGAGAAAAATCAACCTTGTCTAAAAAAGGTGAGAAAAATCAACGTGCACGATGTTAAGAGATGTAAAAAATAGATGCTAAAGTTAAAACAAAAAAGCTTAGTATTGCCCTTAAGCTTTTTTTTAGCTGCGCATCGCCCTTAAGCTAACACCTAGTGTCTGTTCGGTTCCACTCCACTCCCTTTACTCCGCTCCCGGAGTGGAGCAGGCTGTAGCTCATTTTCACAGAGCGGCTCAAGCCCAGCTCCACAGCTCCGCGGAGTGGAGCGGGGCGGAGTGATTCGAAACAGGGCTCTAGTGGTGGAGCCAGGCACCTGGCATCCCGAGCCGCTGCCTGGGCCGTGAGGCCATTTCATTTGTAGGCTATAGTATAAAGCAATAGTGCTCAAAGGCTACCTAGGTCTTGATTGAACCCTGCCACCACTACTGCTAACACCCAATGCCAACCTAGCTGAATTGTTAATAAAATTTCGCTAACTAAACAATGTAATGTAAACTCATTGAACTTATATATTTTTGTTGAATTGCTTAGACCATACTGAGGTATTTTTTTAGATAAAAGGTATACACTTGACTTTATAGATAAAACAATCAGGTACCAAACAGAGTTACAACCAATAATCACAGGCCAACATGCTACAAATGGAACAAGAGTTTTAACACACTGCCACTGCAGCAAAGACAGAGTTCAACCAAGGCACGCAGGCCAGCTACCTAAGAGGAAAACGAGACAAAAGGACGACCACCAGAGCGAGCCACAACCCAGCCTACGAAGCTACCGTCACATCCACATGCAAAATAGAAGATATTGTGGCACGTAAAGGCGTGATTAATACATCGATGGCCTCCTTGTCGATCTCCTTAATCAATGATCTCCACTATTGTAAAAGGATTACACATTTAAAAAATCAATCAGCCAGTTTGTTAGGAAAGATATGTTCCACGGTAAACTTATTTCGAGTAGTCCTGAGGGTCTGCATCGCATAAAAGGCAAACCAAAACATGCGTTGGTTCTGGCCTGACAAGGACAACAACGCAGGGCGCAACTCTAAGAAAGAAGAGTGCGCCTAACTGACATCCAGCCACGATCGGATGCCGGCCCAAAACACAACGGCAGGTGGCGATTAAAGATAACATGATTCGTATCCTCGATCTGGCCACCGAGGGCACAAAATTGAGAGTCATGCCATCAATATTTCTGAATTTGGTCTACAACTAGCAATTTCCATCGCATAGCTTGCCACATAGAGATCTTAACTTTCGAAGGGATCCTAGCCTGCCAAATGGGCTAGATCCTTCTAGCCCTAGAGCCAGAAACCATCTTAGGGTAGGTAGATTAACCATTAACCGCCCACATGCAGTGAGAGGCCAAGAAACCACATCCCTAGAAGTCGAGAGCGTAGGGAAGACGACACAAAGGTGGTGCCAGTCCGCCATGTCTTCAGGAGACAAGGCACGCCGGAATTCAAGGTTCTAATTATTAACAACGAGTTCCGATATGGAAATATCGAGGACAACAGAAAAGGAAAAAAAGAACAGGGAAAGTGGTGGCCAATCGCCCATAGCCACACCACCAATCCAACCAAAAATGAACTTAAGCCCCATTTCCAATAGTGAATTTAGCCAGGGATCTAAAGGTTTCACGAACTATAATCTTTTTGCACCAAAACTGCGAGCCACCCAAGCCAATGGCAAACTGGGGACCACCATTGGGGAAGTACCTGACCTTATAAGGATATCAAACCACAAGACCCCAGGCTCGACATGAAGGATTCTCCACCACCAGTTAAGAATAAGGCAAAGGTTTATCACTGAGGTGTTAATGGTACCCATCCCCCTAGGTTTTTGGGCCGACACATAGTTCTCCATTTTAACAAGTTTGTATTTCTTCTCGTTATCCACCGAATTCCAATAGAAACCACTGTAGTGCTTGTCAAAATCCAGTGGGATCCCTTTGGGAGGCGGTAGAATCCCATGATAAACATCGGTAAGGTAGATATGCATACATTCGTCAGACACACCCTCCAGACGGTCGAATTATACTGGCCACGCCAAGGAGTGTCGCGGTTCCCCACTTTCAGCACGGCCAGGGCAAAATAACGAACATAGAGCCTGATGGGGGAAATGGTCAAGCCAAGGTAGATGAATCGGAAGGAGCCTAAATTACAGTTCAACAGATCGGCCAACATGCGCTCCTCCATGACATCACAGCTAGTTAGAATAAGTAAGTTCACTCTTATTAAAGTTAATTGTAAGGCCAGGGAGCAAATCTAAGCTTAGGAGGTGTGAGATCCCAGGGAATGAGTTGAGAGAGAACAGGGGCAATGTGCCCGGCCTCCGCCGCCAAGAGAGAGCATCAACAATGAAGTTGAAGAAGATAGATGAGATAGGGTCATCTTGGCGCAAACTACGACCATTCTTGAAAAAGGGGCCTACAACCCCGTTGAATAAAACTGCAGTGAGACCACCACCAACCAGCTGCATAAGACGGTGAACATAGTCACCATCAAAACCCTTAGCAAGAAACATGTCGTGCAGGAATGCCCAACTAACAGAGTCATATACCTTCTAAAAGTCGAGCTTGAGGATAATAGCCTTGCTCCCTCTAGAGTGCACATCAAAGACAATTTCATGAAGGGAAAGGATGCCATCAAGAATGAAGCACCCCTTAACAAAGGTCGTCTGGTTAGGGCTAATGATCATATGTGCCATAGACGTCAACCTGGAGGCAAAACTTTGGACAAAAATTTCGCAATATTATTCATAAGGCTGATTGGGCAAAATTGCCGAATGCAGGCGATTCCTTTCACTTTTGGAATTAAGGAAATGACATCGTAGTTAAGTCTAGAGATGTCAACAAAACCAAGACAAAAAATCTAGATAATGGAGTAGATGAGAAACTTCAAAACCGGCCAAAACTTCTTGAAGAAAAAAAAATAGAAAAATCATCGGGACCGGGCACGGAATTAGATTTAGAGGAGGCCACCACCTCGTCAATTTGACTATTAGAGAGAGGAACCATAAGCCCGACATTCTCCTTAGGTGAAACTTTGTCAGTCGCACCCCAAAGATTGGGACCATGATGAGGGATTGAACCCTCAATAATTTCAGATCAAGAGTATAGAACAAACACTTAGCATTTCGCCCATACAAAACGAATTCGGTCACTGTAGAAGGAAATGGGCCATGATGGCAAATTTGGTAACAAAACAAGGTCTGAGCATGAATCAGCGAGCTCCTCCTTGGCACCTTAAGTGCGAGGCGGCTAGCTGGCGCTCATGTGCTATCGCGACGGGCTGCCCCAGCAATGCATTGCACTCATGCGGTCGCTCGCTCGCTCGCTACAGCTTTGTCTAAAAAAACGTGCTCGACCGCTTTGTCTCACAAAAAAGGAAAATACATGCTCCATCGCTTTGGGATATTCAACCAGTTGACCAAGTGACACATTGACCACAGAGAGTTGATCGTTGACGACAAAAGTAAAAAAAAATCACAAAAAGAAGTTTTTTTTAATAGTTCACGTTTTTTTAAATCATAATTTTGAGACAAATTCAAAAAAGTTCACAAGATTTGAAAAAATATCAAGAAAATTTGGAAAACCTTCATGAATATTAGAAATAGTTCATCGATTTGAAAAAATCACGGATTTGAAAAAAGTTCATTGATCTTGAATTTTAAAAATCATGATTTAAAAAAATGTTCATTAGATTTTTTAAGTTCATCGATGATAAAAATAGAGTTCATGAATTTGAAATAGTTCATCAATTGTTTTACAAGAATCATGAAATTGAAAAAACAATCACCGATCTTCAAAGGAAAGTCCAAATTTTTTAAAAAAGTTCACACTTTGAATAAAGTAACAAATTTTAAAATTTCACATATTTTAGGTAGGAAAAAATAGAAAAAGAAAACCCCAAAACCTAAACAAAAAACCCTGACAGGAAACTTCTAGAAATTTCCCAAACCGGCTGGGAAGCTTGTGGAAACTTACCAAAACCTGTTGGGAGAGTCTCACAAACGAGCATTCGTACATGGGCCGCCCTACTAAAAATCTATCAAAGGTGCTTTTGCACATCAAAACCAAAAATTAATCTCGTAAATACATATAATTCAGAAGAAGGGGGCAAGGATGTGCGCCAGTTTGCAGCTTTGCCTGTAACCGGTGCTGAATAGGATTCGCGCATGAACGGTCCCTCACACAAAAAAGGAAGAATTTGAACGCAGCACCATATTACATTTTATTTGGTTTGGAGTCCAATGAAGAGCAAGGAGCATCTCACGCGTCACCAGACAGTAAACTGATTATGCTATTTATAATTTTCTGGAGGTCTTCTTGGCAAACGGGGTCGACGACATTACTAGCTACCTCCATTTTTAATTATAAGATGTTTTGGTAGTTTAAATTTAAACTGCTAAAACGTCTTATATTTAAGAAGAGGGTGTATTATTTTGGAATAATGAGGTTGGCGATATGTATCTAGCACTTTTAGATTGGGTCTGTGTAGGAAACATCTAGATGTGATATAGTTATGTCACATCTAAGGTGATGTCCACTCTGTTTGTAGTTCTTTTTTTCCTAGTTTTTTTCTTGTTGCTGCATTTTTTTGTTGCTGCATTACAGTATATTTGTGGGAGCTTAGATGTAACATTTTTAAAATGGAAATGTTAACGCCCACACGTGTGGGCGTTTGCACATCGTCCACACGCCTCCATCACCACTCATTTTGCCACGTATGAATAGATGACATCAGCAGAATTTTTTTTGGTTTTCGGCTTAAAAATGTTGTATCTCCTAAATAAAAAAGCGAACTAAAAATCCGTTTTCACCATTAAATCCGTCTCGACGAGATCTTCAAAAGTATACCCATGTTGATATGTTTGACAATTTTTTTGCCGAAGTTGCCACGATGTTTACACTGCAGTTGCCATAGGGCTTAAACTAAAGTTGCCATGTGGCAATTTTAGTTTGTAGATCATGGCAATTTTAGTATTTTGATGATGGCAACTCCAGTACTTTGACCATGAAAATTATTTTTTGTATGAACCATGGCAATTTTACGTGCATGTATCATGGCAATTTTAGTTTATGGTTCATGGCAAATCTAGTTTCTTAATTCCCCGTTTTATAAATGTCAAAATTTACTTTAAAATGTAGAAGAAAATAGCTGAAACATATCATGGCAACTTCAGTATAAACATCATGGCAATTCATATGCAATAGACATGGCAACTTTTAATTCAAAAAAAATTTCATCAAAACATATCAACATGTGATCTAGTTTCGAAGATCTCATCGTGAGGGATTTAATGGTGAAATGGATTTTCAATCGGATTTTTCGTTTAATAGATAAAATATTTTAAAAACTGAAAATCCAAAAAGATTCCTGCATGCATGCATACAATGACGTGGCAATCTGTTTACATTAGAGATCGTGTGGTGCGTCTCCCTTCCTGCTACACGTGTGGTAGTTAGCGCGACCGTTTTAAAAACATCTAGATGTGAATTAGACAAACTGTTTCAGATTTATAAGAGAGAAAAAGAACTTGCCATAGTACACGCGTACGGATACATTTCGACTTGCACTAGAGCACCATGCATGGAGCTAGGTGGAGCCAGCAGGCCACTGAATCTCTGCGGCGAGACCGAGCGCCTCGCCAAGGGGTCCCCCGATGCCCACCCAGCTGGATGCTGCTGCCCCATGATCGAAGGCGTCGTCGTCCATGGCCGTTGCTGACGCCGACGCCGATGCTGTGGCCGTGGGCGTGGCGGCCACCTGCCTATTGCAGTAGAGCTCGGCAATGTTGTCGTAGTTGAGGCTGAGCCGGTTCTCTCGCTGCTCCGGGAGGCAAACTCCACCGGTGAAGTCCAAGAGGCCTCGCGTGTAGTCGTCGTCGTCCTCCCGTATCGCATTCCCGGTAGACTTGTTAGCATAACTGGTATGAGTGGCCGCAGAGGCGGTCACGGCGGACTTGTCCCGGTCACGATGATGACCATCCACCGCAGCAACTGCATGCTGGTGCTGTTGCTTTCTTGCAGGGGGAGGGGGCCGTGTCCGGCCGACGCGGTTCAGGTGGCGCTGGCAGTACTTCTGGTCGGGCACGGCGTCCCTGGCGCAGCGCCACTTCTTGCCGTCTGTACGGCCGCACCTCCTCCGCGCGACGGCCTGCTGCATGCACTGCAGCAGCATGGACATCTGCGCTGCCTGCTGGGCCTGGTAATGGTGGACAAGCAGGGGGGTGTTGTAGCAGCAGTAGTACGACGATGCGGCTTGGGTAGGAGCAACGGCGGCTGCCGGGTTGATATTGGAGAAGAGGAGGTATGAGGGGATGGGCGACGAGGCCGCCATGTGGCTGTAGATGAGCGACTGGCGTTGCAGCTCCACCCATTGCGCCGCCGTGAATAAGCCCCCGCCGGCACCTAGCAAGCGCCGATGGATCCAAGTCAGCAACATGCATGCAGCGAAACTATGAAAGTAATATAGTGCATGCGCACTGCACGAGCAAGCACGTACGTACCCATGGTGGAGGCAACAGGAACATGAGTAGCAGCGGGTGGCAGCAAAGTTGCCACGGCGGTGCGCTGTCCGACGTCGCCGTTGCCGGCAACCATGCCGTCGTCCAGCTCCAGCTTGTTCATACCGTCCCACGTGCTGTCACCTTGGATCCTCGGTCACTCAGGTGCTGTGAGCCTGTTTCCCTGTCCCCCGGCCACCTCGGCGTCTTTATAAACGAGCCTGGCAGTAGGAGTACCACTGTACACACCGAGACCGACCGTACATACTACGTAGACTACCAAAAGATCAAGATCGGGCCGGCCGACGCAGGTGGCCACGTCATGGGCTTGATGCATGACCATGATGATGAGGATTGAGGTGAAGTGATCGGTCATACAGCTTTCATGACCGCCCTGCCTGTATCAACGCGACATGGATAAACAAAGTGAAGGTGCATGCATGCGTAGAGAAAGAGACGAACAAGAAAAAAGATTAAAGACGAATGCAATCTTCTCCATGCATATGATGATGTGCATGCATACAGTGAGATCGCCTGGCGCGGGCACGGCATGTCCCGTCGTCTTCCTCGGGCCGTGACCACCATGCTGTCCAGGGGCCCTCTCTGCTCGGTTTCAACGCTCCACCGTTCCGGTCTCCGCCCGCATGCGCGCAGGGAGAGGGGTAACGTATACGATGGGAGCTGCCACGTGACAGGAAAAGCCGCAGGAAAACCAAGATCGATCGGCTCGTGTGTAGATGGGTACGTCGTTTTCCATACACGCCGAGGCATGGACTGGGGTGATGAACTGATGACTTGACATAACATGTGCCTGCGTGCTTCTCGTCTCTTGGATCCGCCTGTTAAAAGCATTCCAACGGCCGCGCTATATAAACGTCGCGCTGAAAAATTAGTGCTTTTTGCGCGCGCTATTGCTTCGGGCGCTCCAGCGGAGGCGTAAAAACCACGCGCGCGGCATATCCAATTTAGCGCGCCGGCCGAAACGCCATCGCGCGCCGCTTATTTATTACGCCCACTCCCGCGCGCTGGACTCTCGAGCGCTTGCTCGCAACTCCACCTACCCCATCATGTGTGTCAAGCGCTTCACATTCGAAATTGTGCAAGTGTTTGACCAGGAGTATTTGAGATCTCCCAATGCTGAAGACGCCACAAGGCTATTGGAGATGAACAAAGCTCGCGGCTTTTCAGGTATGCTTGGCTCAATAGATTGCACGTATTGGAGTTGGAAGAATTGTCCTAAGGCATGGCATGGGCAATACCACGGCCAAAAAAAAGGTTCCACTGTAATCCTTGAAGCGGTGGCCGATCAAGAGACTTGGATTTGGCATGCTTTTTTTGGAATGCATGGATCTTTGAATGACATCAACGTTAGCAACCGGTCATCACTGATGAATAAGATTGTAAATGGTGAACTGCCACCAGTGCAGTTTGTAGCAAATGGCTGTACATACAACTATCGCTACTATCTTGCGGATGGCATCCACCCAAAGTGGCAAACATTTGTGAAGCCATTTAATAAACCGGAAGGTAAGAAAAATCTTGATTTCCACAATGCTCAGGCGGCGGCTAGAAAAGATGTGGAGAGAGCTGTTGGGATTTTGCAATCCCAATTTGCTATTGTGAAAGGACCGGCTAGATTTTGGGATCAAAAGATGCTTTGGTACATTATGCATGCTTGTGTGATCATGCACAACATGATCATCGAGACTAATGAGCGTGGCCAAGATGTAGACTACTCTCACTATGAGCTCTTGGGACATCCCGTGCGAGTGCGGCGGAGGGCTGAAAGGGTGGCCCGTTTTGTTGCCTCCTATCATGTTATTTGACGTCCCGAAGCGCATGATGATCTTCAGAAGGATCTCATTGAGGAGTGGTGGGCTTGGAATGGCCGACAAAGAGCATCATAATTTGTGCATTTGATGTTGTATTGTTGAATTATTTGTTGAATTGAAAGATAAACTATTTGTTTGAGTTGTAATAACTAAATTGAACTATTTATTGTTGGTTTATTTTGTTTTTGTTTGATCTTCTTGCTTGTGTTTGGAGCGCATATGTTGTTTGTGCGAGAGCGCGCGCTGCATTTTAGCGCGCCTGCTGGAGTTGCGCGCGCGCGCTAAATTTACCGTGGCTGCTCGAGCCGGCGCTCCTCGCCCGCCAAAGCAGGCGATCGGCGCGCTGCAAACTAATTTTTAGCGTGTCGCGCGTTGGGCGTCTGTTGAAGATGCTCTTAGGCCAACTCCAACGACTTCAAATGGTCCGTCCGTGTTTGTTTAAAAGTAAACGAAGACAATACGCGACCATCGCGCAGGAGCAAACGGACAAATGTTCATTTTCTATCCGCCTTTTACTTATTCCTGGCTTAAATTTGGTCCGCGTTTGCGTCGAAGCAGACAACGCATGGACAGGCGGGTTGTGCGCCCTTGTCCTCCGTTGGTCCGTTCGTCGGGGACACAATGCGCCCACTTTCCTCCTTCTCCCCCCCCCCCCCGCTCCCTTCCTCCCTCCCTCCTTCATGGTCGGCGGCCTGAAGAAACCCGGCGACCCGGCCGCCACCGTGCACCCGGGCGAAGAAGAAGGGCCTGAAGAAGCCGCGGTCGGAGCTCACGCGGCTCGACCATGAATCGGCCAAGAGAAGGGCCCTGCGAGACGTCGCAACGGACAAGAAAGCCATTGTCAACTTCGCCACCGAGGCCGCCGCGCTGCACAAGGCCGTCGTCGAGGACAAGGAGGACATTGTCGCCAAGGCACACGCCCTACTCATGCTAGGGTTGTGCCGACCCTCGCCGGTCATTCTCTCGGTCGCTGCCATGGCCGTAGTTAGCACAAGCTCGTCGGCTATTCACACTCCGCAGTGCTTGTCACCCAGCTTGAGAGCGTTGAAGCCCGTCCGATGACTGGCCTAGGCATAGGCGACTTGGTATGACCGTGCTATTACATGTTTATGTTTGTGTTTGTTGTATCTTGTGTCCTTGCTATTGCATTTGTGGCCTTCTCTTTGATTGGGTAGGTGTTCCAATCTTTGGAAGCCTTTAAACGAAGAAGCTTGACATGGAGTAGGTCACCAAGAAGAGCAAGCTAGACATTGAGGAGGCCTCCCAAATGAAGAGGCTCGCGATCGAGGCCACCAATGCCGACACCAAAGCAAAAGAGGTGGCGCTAGCAATCATGAGCATGGATTTAACCAACATGTGCCCAAAGAGAAGAAGTTGGTTCGAGAGCCGGCAAAAGGAGATGTTTGACTGAGACGACATCAACTAGAGAGGGATCGACCGTGGACTATGTCGTTCTTTTTGAAGGCTAGCAAGTGTGCCAGTCACTGGTTGTGTTGCCGGCGACAAAACATGGGGGTTCATTTTAAAAGGCGGGTAAGTGTGCCGGCCACTGGCTATATTGCTGGCGACAAAACTTGGAGGTTCATTTTGAAGGATGGCAAGGGTGTCGTCTGCTGGCTTTGTTGCCGGCGAGAGATTTGGGGGGTTGATCATTTTGTAGGCTGGCTTATGTATGCTGGCCGCTGGCTGTGTTGCCGGCGTGAACTACGGCCGCTAGCATGAACTACGGCCATGGTGCCGAAATTTCATTTGCAAACAATTATAGGCGGCCACACGAGATGCGTCCGCGCGTTGGCGCGTGGCCAACACATCCAGGAAAACGGCTGGAAAGTCTGTTCGGGGTTAACCCATTGCCGTACACCAAATGAACAAACTACGGACAAAACGGATGCCCGTTTGGGATCGTGCGTTGGAGTTGGCCTTAGGTACCCACTACTCTTTTATAGATCGGGGAATGAATTCTTGCTGTGGAGTTTACAGTGCCTTGAGGAGGAAGAAGGTGGGAAGGAAGAACAGATACACACGCTACCCTGCCGCCCTCATCTCATCCCAGCCACAATGCCGCTTACCTACTCCACACCGACATTTATACACATTTACTGCATCGTAGGCCCTAACATATAGGATACCCAATGACGGCTCTATAAACTTGTGGTTATGCCTCCTTTCTCTCTTGGGCCGGTTGCTCTTCCTCTCTTGATCTTGGCGTGATGCATCTCCACTTGTCAAGTTGTTGATACTCCCTCTTTCTTTAGAACCGCATTGATCCTAAGGCGGAGCTTGTGGGAAACAACACTTGAGATCTTTGAGGTATTCCCATGTTTCTTGCGTCGCCGCTTCGTCTTGCCATCCTTGAGGCCTTGTTCACGAACTTTGCAAGCATCACGGCGCCAACGATGATCCAGGATCTCCACCGGAGTATTGGGCACACCCGAAACTGCAGGCAAATGAGATGAAGCATTCGTAACTGGGATCAAAGCGCAAGGGAGATGAGAAATGTGGAACATGGGAAAATTGAGGACCCAGCCGTTAACTGGAGTTCGTAAGTGACTGCATTGATGCGCCTGATCATCGGGAAATCTCCAAAGAACATGAAGATTAGCTCGACGAGGCACTGATGTTTGGATGTATGGTTGAAGCTTGAGAAAGGCTTGATCCCCCACTTGGAACTAGAGCCAGGAATGTTTCTGTTCAGCTTGACCTTTCATAATTTGCTTCATACTGATACGTCTCCAACGTATCTATATTTTTGATTGTTCCATGCTATTATATTATCTATTTTGGATGTTTAATGGGCTTTATTATGCACTTCTATATTATTTTTGGGACTAACCTATTAACCAAGGCCCAGTGCAAATTGTTGTTTTTTGCCTATTTGGTGTTTCGCAAAAAGGAATATCAAACGGAATCGACGGAATGAAACCTTCGCGAGGATCGTTTTTGGAACAAATGCAATCCAGGAGACTTGGAGTGGACGTCAAGGAAGCAACGAGGTGGCCACAAGGCAGGGAGGCGCGCCCAGGGGGTAGGCGCCCCCACCCTCGTGGGCCCCTCGTAGCTCCACCGACCTACTTCTTTCGCCTATATATACTCTTATACCCTGAAAACATCCAGGGGAGCCACGAAACCTATTTTCCACCGCCGCAACCTTCTTTACCCGTGAGATCCCATCTTGGGGCCTTTTCCGGCGTTCCGCCGGAGGGGGAATCGATCACAGAGGGTTTCTACATCAACACCATAGCCTCTTCGATGATGTGTGAGTAGTTTACCACAGACCTTCGGGTCCATAGTTATTAGCTAGATGGCTTCTTCTCTCTCTTTGGATCTCAATACAAAATTCTCCTCGATCTTCTTGGAGATCTATTTGATGTAATTCTTTTTGCGGTGTGTTTGTCGAGATCCGATGAATTGTGGGTTTATGATCAAGATCATTTATGAACAATATTTGATTCTTCTCTAAATTCTTATATGCATGATTTGATATCTTTGCAAGTCTCTTCGAATTATCAGTTGTTTGGCCTACTAGATTGATCTTTCTTGCAATGGGAGAAGTGCTTAGCTTTGGGTTCAATCTTGCGGTGTCCTTTCCCAAAGGATGTTAGGGGGCAGCAAGGCACGTATTGTATTGTTGCCATCGAGGATAAAAAATGGGGTTTATACCATATTGCTTGAGTTTATCCCTCTACATCATGTCATCTTGCCTAATGCGTTACTCTGTTCTTATGAACTTAATACTCTATATGCATGTTGGATAGCGGTCGATGTGTAGAGTAAAAGTAGTAGATGCAGAATCGTTTCGGTCTACTTGTCACGGACGTGAAGCCTACGTTCATGATCATGCCTAGATATTCTCATAACTATGCGCTTTTCTATCAATTGCTTGATGGTAATTTGTTCACCCACCGTAGAATTTGCTATCTTGAGAGAAGCCACTAGTGAAACCTATGGCCCCCGGGTCTATTTCCATCATATTAATCTCCCGTCAACTAGCTATTTCTGTTGCCGTTTATTTTGCAATCTTTACTTTTCAATCTATACAACAAAATACCAAAATTGTTTATCTTATTATCTTTATCAGATCTCACTTTTGCAAGTGGCCGTGAAGGGATTGACAACCCCTTTATCGTGTTGGTTGCAAGGTTCTTGATTGTTTGTGCAGGTACTAGGGTTTGCGTGTAGTCTCCTACTGGATTGATACCTTGGTTCTCAAAAACTGAGGGAAATACTTACGCTACTGATACGTGCATTTTGCATCATGCTTTTATATTGATATTTATTGCAATAAGGGTTGTTATTACACATTATGTCACAATACTTATGCCTATTCTCTCTATTTTACAAGGTTTACATAAGGAGGAGAATGCCTGCAATGGAATTCAATGGAAAGGAGCAAATATTAGAGACCTATTCGCACAACTCCAAAAGTCCTAAAACTCCACGAAAGTTATTTTTGGAAATAATAAAAATACTGACCGAAGAAATACGGAGGGGCCACACCACAGCCACGAGGTGGGGCGCGCCCTACCCCACAGGCGCCCCTGCCTCGTCGGCCCCTGTTGGCCCTCCGGTGTCCATCTTCTGCTATATGAAGTCTTTCGTCCGAAGAAAAATCATAAGCAAGCTTTCGGGACAAGACTCCGCCGCCACGAGGCGGAACCAATCTAGGGCTCCGGCAGAGCTGTTCTGCCGGGGACGCTTCCCTCCGGGAGGGGGAAATCATCGCCATCGTCATCAACAACGCTCCTCTCTTCGGGAGAGGGCAACCTCCATCAACATCTTCACCAGCACCATCTCCTCTCAAACCCTAGTTCATCTCTTGTATCCCATTCTTGTCTCTAAGTCTGGGATTGGTACCTGTAGGTTGCTAGTAGTGTTGATTACTCCTTGTAGTTGATGCTAGTTGGTTTATTTGGTGGAAGATCATATGTTCAGATCCTTTATGCATATTAATACTCCTCTGATTATGAACATGAATATGCTTTGTGAGTAGTTACGTTTGTTCCTGAGGACATGGGAGAAGTCTTGCTATTAGTAGTCATGTGAATTTGGTATTCTTTCGATATTTTGATGAGATGTATGTTGTATCTCCTCTAGTGGTGTTATGTGAACGTCGACTACATGACACTTCAC